>JADLZL010004899.1:0-331041 GCA_015844335.1 Chrysopogon serrulatus | reverse complement strand
TATTGGAAAGTCTAGCCCCAATTCTCTAGAGGTGAGAGATCATCCATTTGAGGGACGCCTCTACATCTCCATAATAATGTGGTGCCCCTAGGGAGGGGGGTCTGGCCCTGTATTTATAGTCCGGTGGGATGCACGACGGCCGTAGGATCAAACCGACTTAGGGGATGGCTGAGATGGACCCTCAAAGGTGGTGGAGGAAGCTTCCAGAAGATGGGCACGAAACCCTAGGGGAGGAGGCCGGTCGGCCTGGGCAGTGGGGCCAGCCGGCCCCACATTTTCGCCGCCTGCGCTCCGCTTTGTTCTGGTGTTTTCTAGAATATTCTGGAGTCCAATGTGCGGGGTTTCGTCGTCATCAAGTTTCGTTAATCCATTTGATAATTAGGCCCTTCTCCGTGGTTTTCTGGAATAATCCCTGGAAATTGATAATTCACCAAAACTCATGAAAATTATCAGATAAAACCCTAGACTTCTAGATATTCATGTGTTTCTTATATTTATTGACCTATTAAATATTGACGCTATCCACCGTCAGCAACTCATCCAAGCTTACCCTTTGCTAGTCCCTTAGCAAAGTCTAAAGTAAGATCAGGAGTTGCTACAATGCTTTCATGTCTCAAAAGTACACATGCTTTCAAACAGAAATTCTCCTCCGGATTAGACAAAACTGCTCCATCTTTCAAACTTACTTATTTTACCTGTAGCTATGGGGCTTTTCAACTTTCACATGGGTCTTGAGCAATTGAAAGATAGAACAATCAAGTCAGGCACTATGTCTCAAATTCTTCACTCAACCAATATTCTAGAGTTTTTGCAAGTTTTTGAAATAAAACTTAGAGCTTAATTGTATGTCACCCTCAAGTTTCTTAATATATGGTATTTATGGATCTCACTAAGGGATTAATAGTGTCATGCCCTCCTACAGCTAAGGATTATAGTGGAGTTTATAGGAGTGGCATTAAACAAGGGTGAGTATACTTGCAATTCATATATTGTAAAGTCAAACAATGGATCCAAAGAGAGTCAAGTCATACAATCAAACCAAAATGTGTACATGTATGGAATATGGTGGATAGGTGAATATATGGTGGATAATCCTAATTCTACTTTTGCTCTTTAGAAATAAATGTCTCTCTTGAACTTAGAATTTTTCACGGGAAAACATGGGCTATCTTTATTCTTTCTTCTCCCTTTTTTCAGGGAGGTGGACATCTAAGTACCCATTGTTTTAATTGCTTGGACACTTCTCATTTTATTTTACTTCCCTTTCTTTTTCAATAACTTTCCTTTTGCATAGCCACATGCATCCTTTGAATACAATATGATAATTGGAGAGATAGCAATAAGTACTTAGAGCATTTAACAGGGGTTGTCCTATGGGGTATAGTATTTTTGGATGTTTTACACCCAGTGTAGGAGAAAAATATTTTTAAGGTGGATCTAGGTGAAAGTGGAAAGTGGTTGTGCTTACCCCTAGAGTAGGAGTAATGCATATGTGGGTGGAGTGTGTATGTGATCTTGATTTTAAAAGTATGACAAGACTCTCATAAGGTATACAACAAAGGTTGACTAAACTCAATGCAAAGCAAGCAGCATGAATGAGCAAAGGTTTTCCTAATCTAAATATATCATATATGGCTTTGGTGGAAATTCAAACTTTGTCATACAAGAGCTCATCATGTAAGATTTTGAAATTTTTTCTTTAAGATAAACATCTAGAACTTAGTATCGCTAGGAATAAGATAAATAGCAGCTGTTGCTATTAATTAATTTATCACTTGTTTTGGTAGTCACCTATCAATTACCTACACCTCTAGCAGTGTACTAGGTTGTCATCCTTAGCTATAGTGCCAAAGAATGCTTGTTGGTACTATCTAGCATTATTACAAAAACAACACTAAATAGATCTATATCATTTTATGTGACTAGATAAGATATATGCATGAAAAGAATCCGCAAGCGCACAGATAATTATACCATTGTAGCATTTTACCTAGAGTATTACCAGGTTATCATTTATATTCTACCACTGGGAAGGCATTGCTAAGAAGCTACTTTATAGTATTGATAACATGTATATGTATATGCATTGAATAGACGATGTAACCAATGTTATACACTCTACTCATAACAGGGATAAGTCACAAGATAAATAAGATAATGATAATAAAGATAATAATAATGATAACGAGCCATTAATCAGTTCTATAACTAATTGTAGCGTATTCTTGAGTTGCGGATAATTCCAAGATGTATTTTGATAATTAAGTCCTTTTCCACTGTTTTTTGGAATAGTCCCTAGAAATTAATAAATCACCAAAACTCGTGGAAATTGTTAGATAAAACCCTAGACTTCTAGATATTCATGTGTTTCTTGTGTCTATTGATCTATTAAATGTTGACGCTATCCACCGTCAACAACTCCCCCAAGCTTACCCTTTGCTAGTCCCTTAGCAAAGCCTAGAGTTGGATCAGGAGTTGCTACAATGCTTTCACGCCTCAAAAGTACATATGCTTTCAAACAAAAATTCTCCTCCGGATTAGACAAAACTGCTCTAACTTTTAAACTTACTCATTTTACCTGTAGCTATGGGGCTTTTCAACTTTCACATGGGTCTTGAGCAATTAAAAGATAGAACAATCAAGTCAAACACTATATCTCAAATTCTTCACTCAACCAATATTCTAGAGTTTTTTTTGTAAGTTTTTGAAATAAAACTCAGAGCTTAATTGTATGACATCCCTCAATCTCTTAATATATGTAGTATTTATGGATCTCACTTGAGGCATTAATGTTGTCATGCCTTCCTATAACTAATAATTATAGTTGAGCTCATAGGAGTGGCATTAAACAAGGATGAGCATACTTGCAATTCATATATTGTAAAGTCAAACAATGGATCCAAAGAGAGTCAAGTCATACAATTAAACCAAGATGTGCATCTGTATGAAATATAGTGGATAGGTGAATATATGGTGGCTAAACCTAATTCTACTTTTGCTCTTTGAAAATAAATCTCTTCCTTGAACTTAGAACTTCCGCGGGAAAACATGGGCTATCTTTATTCTTTCTCTCTTTTCTCTTCTCTTTTCTCTTTTTTTAGTACCGAGAGCAGGGGCATCTAAGTACCCATTATTTTTATTGATTGGACACTTGTCTATTTTTTTACTCCCTCTTCTTCTTTTTTTCAATAACTTTTCTTTTGCATAGCCACATGCATCCTTTGAGTACAATATGATAATTGGAGAGATAGCAATAAGCACTTAGAGCATTTAAACAGGGGTTGTCCTATGGGATATATTTTTGGGTGTTCACTCCCAGTGTAGGAGAAAAATATTTTTAAGGTGGATCTGGATGAAAGTGAAAAATGGTTGCGCTTACTCCTAGAGTAGGGGTAATGCATATGTGATCTTGATTTTAAAAGCATGACAAGACTCTCATAAGGTATACGATAAAGGTTGACTGAACTCAATGCAATGCAAGCAGCATAAATGAATAAAGTGTTTCCTATTCTAAATATATATCATATATGGCTTTGGTAGGAATTCAAATTTTGTCATACAAGAGCTCATCATGTAAGATTTTAAATTTTTAAAAGATAAATCTCCAGAACTTAGTATCGCTAGGAATAAGATAAATAGCAGCTTAGACTTTCTCATATCGTATCCATCAATCACCTAGACTTAGCTCAAGCATATGCCTCCACAAGTTTCAGGTTCAAAGTAAATTCTTATATCAAAGCAGTCATATCCAAAACTCGGGAGAACTTAAGGTTGAAAACTAGGCACTTGAAAGGAATTACGGCAGAGCAACTATTCATCATTTTCCAGACAAGATTTTATTGTTCCTCAGTTTTTATTTAACTCTTAACAAACTAGACAGACTTTTAAACACACTCTATAATCACACCTTAATAAATAGCTAGAGTATCTTTATTTGGTTTTGATTATTGTTCATCTTTTTATATCTTTTTAACTAATGGACTCACAAAAGACTCTACAGACGTGGACCTTCATGTGCCCACATATTTTTGGTATTTTATGACTATAAGATAGACTCGATAATCGCATAGGTATACTTACCTGATAACTAGGGGATGCTCTCCCCCAAGCTGAATGTTGTTATAGTTGAGCGTTGAAGCTGAGTGGTCCTCACAGAGGAACTCATGCTTTATAAGAGCAAGTGTTACTAGGAATACTTCAATCTCATCACCCGTAAAGTTACTTCCTTCACACAGAGGTTAGCTGTGTGTTGAAAAGGTGTACTTCGAGTGGTAAAGATGAAGCTACCTAGGTGAGCTAGCTCTCGGAGTCATCCTGTATAAAGCTCTCACAAAACACCAAAACTCGTGGAATGGTATTAGGATAAAAAGTTAATGATTAGCCATTTTAGAGGATTGGGTTGTGGAGGTTTCAAAGTATTTTTTATGATAGCAGTATCGCAACAGGATGCTCAAATAATATTTTTGGAGTTTTTGGATTTATATGCAGAAAGGAAATATGCATGATATTTATTTATTTTTTCTAGGCCACCACGATGAGCACTCCTATAGTTTTTATACCACAAGAGTTTCACATGGGGCTTTAAGTTTTTAAGATGAATGCAGCCTAATACACATCTATTTATTTTTGTTATTTTCTATGCAATACTAATATAGAAAAGTAATCACGCTAAAGAGAGAATAAATCATACAGTACAAGAAAGTAGATATGGATAACTACCGATGTTACCTCACGGTGAGGGTTTGATGTTTAGAGTCCTTCGAACTGGACTCCTCCTTGCAGTGGTTCATTGATCAAGTACTTCACTTTGCTCTTTGAGGATAAGGATTGAGGTGGTACCTCCACTAATGGCGCTTCCAATGGTGGTTCCACCTTCTTTTTTTTAGCATCTCAAAACCAATCTTATACGCATCATTGTCATTGGTTGAGAACTTCCACTTGTAGGATTTGGAGAATCTCCCCACACTGTGCTCAGAGTGTGTTCTGCTTATAAAGACAAGGTAGAGATCAAGTGCATGGGCTCTATTAGTGGGAAAACACCAACAAAACCAAAAATTTATTCATTCTTCTCTATCCTTGGGCACAATAAGATTGATATTGTTCACATTATTTATTTATAACATGGATGAGAGGATCAGAAGTGTAAATATGGCATTTAAGCTTATGAGATAAAGGAGTGGAGTTGCTTAACCTATGGAAGGATTGTTCATCTTTATAAGTTATTAAGATTAACATGATGACTACCATCTTCTAAAAAATAAGATATAAAATCTTTTAGCTTATTAGGTTAAGGCTAAGATCAAGAGAATGGTGCTATGATATGTTCTTCAAGATCAAGAGGAAATGATGACCACTTACCTTTAAGATATTACCTTTATTAATGGAGTGTGATAACACCATGTGGTAAAGGATAGATGAATTTCACTGGTCTCTTTCTTCTTTGTATCTTGAGCATCTTGTCTCATATGTTGTATTCCTTTCTCACTCTTTCAGCCCTCTGCTTCTCTTATTTTCTCTGCAAGGGATTAGTGGACAACACATACCCGAAGGAATATAAAATTAAAGTACAGATAGTGTTTGTCACGGAGTTAATAATTCACCATTACTTTAACTTTTTTTCAACAAGGTTGAGGTGAAGATATTATTTTGTGGAATACCTTTAACCTTGATTTGATTCTATGAACAATCTCCTAATATGATTCATTTTTTTTAATATATGAGAGGGTAGTCTGTACACACAACCAAATTCTTATACAAGCATGCTTTGATTTTATAATGTTTTGAGTACTATTCTGAGGCATACTTATAATAGAACAAGGAAGTTTAAAAGACTAAAGATATTTATTCAAAATAGAACCAAAAATATGTATGGTGAACCAAAGGATCATTTCGTTTGTTTGAACTTGTATCAATTTGAGCATGGCATAAGGTAAAGATAAATTAGCAACATGGTATAAGATATTGAATATAGTTTAATGCTGCATGAGACTTAGATAAACATACCTTATGTCTTTATCCTCCCTTCTTTGAAAGTGATAAACTTACCTAAAGAAGGAGGGTTGTCTCATTCATCTGTCGATAATAGCTTGTGATCCTTTGAGAAGAGCCTTCCTTCTATTAGCTTAGCCTTTTCACCATTCGATGGAAATACGAACAATTGCATGCTCTTCATCAACCCTTTTTTGATCTTGATTGATTCATGGTTGATGAGCTGGGGTCCACTAGAGATGCAAACTCAAGTTCCTCCCTGGTTGTTGTCTTTGTCTTGATGGTTGATGAGGGAACTTTTATGATGCTCACATGAAAACTTCATCTCCAATGGTTTAGTTGTGTCTCTTCTATTATCATAGTCATCCATGGCCTTACTAGACATCCTTATTGCTGACATACAACGTGGTGTCTTTAAAGGTGATGAGAAAAATAGGACACTAATTGATTGATATGAAGTGAATTGCTTCCTGCTTCTCATCATCCCCCTAGCTTGAGTCTTGGAAAGGCTCAATGCTAGGTTGCCTTTGACATTACTCATGATCAGTTGATTTGTTTCTTTCCTGCAAAATGTTAATGGACACATACCCGAGGGAATATAGCAAATTTGGAATATGAGTTTTGTTGCCCATACTTTTTGCAACTCTATGCTAATTAATAGGATGATGTATGGTTTAAGATTGTTTAGCTTAGATTATTTCTATCATGTTTTATGTTGCTGCATTCTAACATGGCTCAAGGCAAAGATAACTTGCAACAAAGATAAATGAATAAACATCAATGCTTACAGCTCTTCCTTTATGAAGGATGAGCTGGATCTTTTTTGTGCAGGGTCATTACCTTGATTCATCTCATATGTGAATTTCTTTCTTGACTTACCCAGATTGAATGTGAGAATTCTCCTGTAGGGGATAGTCTAACAAAATAACTAGTATCTACTATATGTACTATCAGCTCAAAAATCAACCTAGACTCATGTCCAATTTGATTCAGGAAAGAATTTTAACCTAAGCACCTTGCTTAATTTAAAAACCCTTTTAGAAGTAAGATCAACACACCATGTGATTCAAAAATTAAACCTGTTGGGTACCCAAATTAGGGCCCTCCAAACAATCAGGCCCAACAGACGCAAAACCAGGCCACGCCACAAAGCACGGCCCACCAAGGTCCAACACGCTGCTCTCCGTTTCGTCCGAGCCTCTCCGCCAAGGCCTCGGACGGGCGCTAACTTTTCGCCTCGGCCGAGCCCTCCCAGCTGAGGCCTCGGGCGAGCTCCCGCTTTCACCTCGGCCGAGCCCTCCCAGCTGAGGCCTCGAATGAGCCACGCATCTCCGTCTCGCCCGACCCCTCACGCAGACGCCTCGGACAAGCTCCCACATTCCATCCCGCTTGAGCCCCCGTGCCTAGGCCTCGGACGGGGCGCGCCGCACTTCCTGGTCAAACCAGGCCTCTGATTTGACGTATATCCGCCGCTCGCCTTCCCACAGTTCCCGTCAGAGTGACGTTATCCCCTGGCAGGGGATAGGAGCCGTCCTGTCACAACTCTCACCCGCGCTCATGATTACGTTATCCTCCACAGTGGAGGCCATGCCTGCCACTGTGGGGCACTGTGTTGTCTAACCTTTCTGCCAGGACAAGTCACCGAAGCTCCTAGGCGACGGCCACCACGCCAAGGGCTGTCACCCAGCATCATCTTCCGTACAGGAGTCAGGCCAGACGGAGAGCCGGTCAAACAACAGTCCCTCCCAGGTTTTCTGAGCCCGGGATGGGCGGCGATTGCCCCGATGACGGCTCTCTCCTGTGCCAACTGCCCCGCGTACTGCAGCGGGCTCCGAGGCCCTCCGAGCCTTGGAGCAGGAGCGAGTCAAAGCTACAGCACGCTACAGGAGTCAGATACGCCTCCCCTGGCCTCTCCATCAACTTCCACAGGGACAGCCATCCCCTCCGTCGTCAGGATAAGGGGACACGACTCCTCACGGCTGTGACCAGGCTCTACAGTGCTGGTGCCCGCTCTGGGACCTCGGCATAAGAAAGGCGGCGGGCTTCGAGGCATCAGATCAGGGAAGGGAGACGCTCACAGACTCTTTCACGTACACAGGTGTTGACGGTGGATAACGTCAATATTTATTAGAACTTTAGACATGAAAAGGCACATGAATACACACTAGTCTAGGGTTTTAACTGACAATTTCCTTGAGTTTTGCATATTCTATATTTTCCAGGGATTATTCCAGAAAAACATAAAAGAGGGGATTATAGTGCATAATTACCACGAAACTTATCCGCGACGGAAAACATCATCATCATGCTCAGGAAGGGTCTAGAAGACACCCAAAGCAGCGGGACCCACAGAGGAGAGCAGGTGGGGCCGGCCGGCCCCACCCTAGGGCCGGTCGGCGCCCTAGGTCATCCGCTGGCCGCCGCCTTCTGGAGTCTTCCTCCCACGCATCCTTGGAAGCCAAGCAACGCATCCCTACGTCGATCTAAGGTCGGTTTGATTTGACGGTGCACACAAGATGAAGACACGAATCGATGACGTGGCGGTTCCTTGCCCCCTACTCCACCTCGGCCTATATAATGACGCCCAAGGCTCCCTCCTAGAGGCATTCTACACCCCAGTGCTTCATATTCTCTACATAATTAGGGTTAGGGTCCCTCTAGTTGATCTAGTTCTAGTTTATCTAGTTCTAGTTCATCTAGATGTAGCAATTAGGAGAGACTAGTTCTTCTAGATCTAGTCTTGTTTAGAGATTAGAGAGATTGAGTAGAGGAGTAGAGATTCTGGAGGAGTTCCGGCATGTCGGTGCTTCTTCGTGGCTGTATTCTTCTGGATTCAGCTCCCTCGCCCGGAGCTGCGTTCTGAGGTACTTTTGTATTCTCCATTCCAATTCAAGTAAGCAACTTGTTCTTATTTGTTCTTTGGTTCACATCTCATATTGAGTGCTTTGATCTTGGTCATTACTTGGTTGAAGTAGTATTTCGTAGTGTAGGCGTGGTGCCTAGGCTAGGTTTACTTGTGGATGTCCCCTGATTAGCCGGATAGTGATAGCTCACGCAGGTGACTTTATAGCTACGTTGAATCCTCTGTAGTCCACTTCTCGTTGATAGGACTGATAGGCTTATAGGTGCTTGGTAGGAGATTACTCTGTTTCTTCTCCTATTCGAGTTACTTGCCCGATAAGACGATATTATACAAAGCTTACCGGTTATTAGAACTAGAGTGCAATAGCTATTTCCTCTTTCTTGATATGATCTAGCCTAATTGTAGGGTTAAGTCTATATACTTTGTCATCATCATAACTGTTCCCTGTGGATACGATATTTAAAACCTCTAGGTAAAATGTGACACTGGTATGATCTGTGCGCTTGCGGATAATCCTACTTAAATCTATTTAATGGAGTGCAGTTAATTTATACCAACAATAGGCACCCTTTGTAAGCCCTGTCCTCCCCTTGTGGCTATAAAAAGGGAGGACCGGGCCCCTTATGAAGGGACCTTGAGCACTTCCACACAAGCACGATATTGGCACTCGCCTCAATCATACACGAGACTTGGGACTATCTCCCTCTCTCCACGCGCTTGTATACCCTACCTACAAGCACTTAGGTGCAGGATAATACGAGTCTTCCTTGTGTCCTTCTTGCACACCTTCTGGAGTTAGAAACACGCACCACAAATTTACTCGTTGGTGCTAGGGCCGCCAGTTCTAGCACCGACAGTTGGCGCGCCAGGTAGGGGCACTGTGCGTGTTTTCGCTTCTCTTCCCGCCAAAACTCCGGAATGGCCGACAACCACGACGAGACATCTCGGGACGTTTCTGGCCCCAACTTTCCTCTAGCACAGCCGCTGGAGCTGGGCACCATGATCCGGTTCGGGGATCTCGAGTTCGTGTCACTGGGCACCCAGTACGACATGGAGCTCCTTCCGCCCAGGGCCCGGGGTCTCCCGATGAGGCTCCCGTGGCCCCGTCACGGGCCCGGCGCAGGAGGCGCCGTAGCGCACATGCCCGCCGTACTCGGCAGGCACATCGCACCGCCAGGGACCTGGAGGAGGAACTGGCCGTGTTGCATTTAGGTGGCGGAGGCTGCCCTAACGCCTCGCGACCAGCTCCACCACCACCGCTGTTCGGCCTCACCAACGCCGCCTCCACGTACGCGACGTTGGTCTCCACCAGCTTGGGGGCCTATGGTGAGCTCTCCGGCCACCAGCTGCGCTTCACCTAGGATCTGGGCACGTCTGCTCCAGCCGCGTCCTACCCCGACCTTGAGGGACATCGGACTAGGTGGGCAGGAGTAGACTACTCCGTGTCCCGCTACGTCCACGCAGTACAGCGCTACCTAGAGGCCACGGAGCCCCGTGGGCTAATGCCGGCGTATGCATACGCCTTCGGGTACCCCGACTCGGACTCGCCGAACGACATGTACGACCCAACCCGTGAGTGCTTTCATGTGGAGATCGGCGATCTCGGTGATGGCGGTGACGGCAACGGCGACGGCGACGGCGACCAGGACCGTGACCCCAGCCACGCCGCAAGGACGGCTCAGGCAGGCGCAACACCTCAGGACCCCAGCGTCCCAGCCCATGGGCCGGGAGCAATAGACTCCGGCGCGCATGGGTCCCCCAAGGACAGGTGATCCAGCGGCTACCCCTCAGGGGTCACGGTGCCCCACAATCGAGCAAATCCGGGAGCTCGGGGAAAAACTCGAACGCGACCGTCTTCTGCTACGGCAAAAGATAGACGCGTTCGAGCGCGAGCGCCGCACGGCGCGCAACCCGAGCCCCGCTGCACGACAGCGCGCCCGTGACGTCAACCAAAGGATCATCAATGACGAGGGAGGGGAACATCCCCCCATCTTCCAGCGCGCAAGCCAGAACGTGGCAGCTGCGGCCCTTCTCCTCCGGGCGATGGGGAGCCATCCACCCCGGAGGGGCGACGGATTTGAGATGAGATGCGGGGCTACCTCGAGACCGCTGCTGTCCAGCAGGCCGAGAGCTCGGCCTCCCGGCTTCGGGCGCAGAGGGACGAGGTGCCCCCTCGCCGCGAGTGAGAAGTCTCAGTCCATCAGGATCCATCACAAAGGCCGGTCCGCAAGCACATTCAGGACAACCGTGGCAGCCTCGACGACGGCGACGCGCGCAATGTCATCAACAACACCGCAAGGGAAGCCGAAGCACGGGCCGGACGCGACCGCCAGCCGCGCAGAGGTGGCAGGCACGATAGCGATGAGGACCGTGACGATGCCGATCTCCCGGGGCCTCGTGCCTTCAGCCGGGAGATCCGCAACGCCCAGTTCCCTTTCCGGTTCTGCCAGCCGGCCAACCTCGCCAAGTACTCGGGAGAAACGAACCCCGAGGTGTGACTCAATGACTACCGCCTAGCGTGCCAGCTAGGCGGCGCGGACGACAACAGGCTCATCATCTGCAACCTTCCGCTCCACCTGGGTGACTCGGCGCGAGCTTGGCTAGAGCATCTTCCCGCGCACACGATCCGCGACTGGTCCGATCTGGTCAAGGTTTTCGTGGGCAACTTCCAGGGCACATACGTGCACCCTGGGAATTCGTGGAACCTCCATAGCTGCCGCCAGAAGCCCGATGAGACACTGCGGGATTTCATCCGGCGCTTCTCGAAGAAGTGCACTGAGCTGCCCAACGCGGCCGGCACCGCCATAATTAGCGCGTTCCTTGATGGCACAACCTGCAAAGAGCTCATCCATGAGCTGGGCCGGAAGATGCCGACCACCGCCAACGAGCTGTTCGAGGTGGCGACAAACTTCGCCTCCGATGAGGAGGCGGTGGAAGCGATTTTTCGCAATGGCAGCAACAAAGGAAAGCGGAAGGAAGGTGACGCCGAGGGGACACATCCCGCAACCCCAAAAAGAACAAGAGGAACAAGCGCAAGGGGAAGAAGGGCAAGAAGGAGGCAGACTCCGAAGACGACATCATCGCCGCGGCCGATCGCAAGGCCCCCTGAGGCCCCCCGGGGCCCGGGGCGTTCGACGACATGCTCAAAAAGCCCTGTCCTTTCCACAAGTTCCCCGTCAAGCACACCATGGGGGAGTGTGACTTGGCCTGCCGTTTCTATCCGAAGCTTCCACCGCCCGAAGACAAAAGAAAGAAGGAGGAAGAAGGCAAAAGCGAGGGATTCCCCGAGGTCCACGACGTCTTCGTGGTCATCGGGGGGCTGCCGGTGAACCTCACCCCGCGCCAGATCAAGCGCAAGCGTCGTGAGGTCTTCTCGGTGCGTCCCGCCACTCCACAGTACCTACCATGGTCTGCCGACGCCATCACCTTCAACATCGACGACCACCCACTCTACGTGCCGAACCCAGGACGTTACCCGCTCGTGGTCGACCCCATCATCGGCAACGTGTGGCTCACCAAGGTGTTGATGGACGGCGGCAGTGCCCTCAACATCCTCTACTCCGAGACCCTCAGCCTGTTGGGGGTTGAGCGCCCGCAGCTCTGGCCCAACAGCTCTCCTTTTCAAGGCATAGTGCCAGGTAAGCATGCCTGGCCCCTCGGGCAGATCGACCTTCTGGTCTTTTTCGGGACGCCATCGAACTTTCGCAAGGAGGTCATCACCTTCAACATGGTCGACTTCCGAGGAGCCTATCATGGTATCCTCGGACGTCCCGCGTACGCAAAGTTCAAGGCCGTCCCCAACTACACCTACCTCCTCCTCAAGATGCCAGGTCCCAACGGCGTCATCACCGTCGGCTCCTCCTACGAGCACCGTTCAACTGCGATGTCGAGGCAATTGAGCACGCCGAGGCCATGGCGGTCTCCAAGGCCCTCGACGCCAAATGCCACGCCGGAACTTTCGATCCGTCCGACGGGGTGAAGGAGGTCCCGCTGGATCCCGCCTCTCCATCCGGCAAGGCGGTGAAGATCTACGTCTCCCTCGACCCCAAATAGAAAGTTGTGCTCATCGACTTTCTCCACGCGAACATCGACATCTTCGTGTGGAGTGCCTCGGACATGCCAGGCATTTCGAGGGATGTCGCCGAGCACTCCCTTGATATCAGGGCCGGATCCAAGCCGGTGAAGCAGCGTCTGCGCCGATTCGATGAGGAGAAGCGCAGGGCCATCGGTGAGGAGGTGAACAAGCTTTTGGCGGCCGGATTCATCAAGGAGGTATTCCATCCTGAGTGGTTGTCCAATCCTGTACTGGTTAGGAAGAAAAGTGGGAAGTGGAGGATGTGTGTAGACTACACAAGCTTAAATAAAGCATGTCCAAAGGTCCCCTTTCCTCTACCACGTATTGATCAGATTGTTGACTCCACCTCGGGGTGTGAACTCCTATCCTTTCTTGATGCCTACTCCGGTTACCACCAAATCAGGATGAAGGAGTCTGACCAGCTCGCGACTTCCTTCATCACTCCTTTTGGCATGTATTGCTACGTGACGATGCCCTTTGGACTTAGAAACACCGGGGCCACGTACCAACGGTGTATGCTCGACGTCTTTGGGGACCACATCGGGGAGACCATAGAGGCCTACGTAGACGACATAGTGGTCAAGACCAAGAAAGTCGATGATCTCATCACCGACCTTCAGATTGCCTTTCGGTGTCTTAAGGCCAAAAGCGTCAAGCTCAACCCTGAGAAGTGCGTCTTCGGGGTACCCCGAGGCATGCTCCTGGGGTTCATCATCTCAAAGCGCGGCATCAAACCCAACCCGGAGAAGGTGACTGCGGTGACCAGTATGGGGCCTATCAAGGATCTATAGGGGGTACAATGGGTTATGGGCTGCCTTGCGGCTCTTAGCCGCTTCATCTCACGCCTCGGTGAGAAGGAACTGCCCCTATACCGCCTCCTGAGGAAAATAGAGCGCTTCTCCTGGACCGCCGGGGCCCAGGAGGCTCTTGACAAGCTCAAAGCTGCCCTTACCAGCGCCCCGATACTGGTCCCTCCAGCCGAAGGTGAACCCTTCCTCTTGTACGTGGCTGCGACAACCCAAGTGGTTAGCGCGGCCATTGTTGTCGGAGACAGGAAGAAGGCCACACTGTTGGCATTTCTTAGCGCATCACCAAGTTTGGATCCCTGGTAACAACGCCAGAAATACAGTTGACATTCCTTAACATTACTACTGAGAATAGAGGTAAGTCTATCCCCGGTAATAAGTAAGAAATGCTTGGGGTAGTGTACCTCAATTACCATATCACTAGATCAGCCATGGTACTGAGATACACCTCACCAGTTATTCCCTTTACCGCTACTAGTGATATACCTCAGATGATAGTTTCAGAATAGCATGGCACGGGCACCGTGGCATACCAAACTATTCTTACTTTTATCAAGAGAGTTACATCCCCAATAACGCTAGGACTATAGCCTTAGCTGCTAGTACCTCGAAGATGCTATACGGTGCACTTTCAGCATTCCTTGATACTAGGGCTAAAACTATATTCCTAACTACAGTAAAGAGGTAACGATGATCCGGTAAACCTTTGCAGTTTTGGATATTAATCCGCAAGCGCACGGAATTACCGTTGTAGCATTTCAACCCAGAGAATTCCTAGGTGTTGTATTTATATTTTCCCAAAGGGAGGCTAGGGTAGATTTTAGTATGAAACCATAATCGAGAATATTATACGTTGAATAAAACGTAGAACAATGTTCAATACAGGGGTAAACAATACGGTTTTTAAGATAGTGGACACACACGTGCTAATAGATGCCTCTCAAGTGGGGAAAGATGAATGCAGCATAAAGAATAAAAGAATAAAGAATAAAAGAATATCCTACAGGAGCAATGGTCCTAATACAGCTAATGTCTAGATAGTGGATAGTCATACAAATACATGAATCAGAGATAGAGCTGTGTTTGCGATGGATCGGAAGACCACCGGCCGCTGGTCTGCCAGCGAGATGGGTGGTAATTTAGACTCCTACACCATAGCCGAACGTGGGGGGGGGGGATTAGGGAAGGGACGGACAGGGCTGTCACCACCTGCCGCCTACCCCCTCATCCGTGGACTATGAAGTGCAATCACCGGCTACCCCATACCCGAGCACCACGCTCGCATATAAAATAGCTACCCAAGCCCCCCCCCGGGTCTCTCACCCTACGGATGAACGAGTAAAGAACTTAGATGTTGTGCAATGAACCACCAACCCGCACACAACTCTATTCATCATCATCTAAATGTATGAACGACTAAGAACGAAGCTCTATATGCTACGAACATGATATGAACACTATGAACTAGCAAACATATCATAAACAAGACATATGAACTAGAAATCCTATGATCTATGATCTAGCTACACAAACTAGTACCTAGTTCATCTACACAAACTAGTACCTAGTTCATCTAACAAGATCATAGTACTAGAACCATACTCTAATTCTAGAACATAACTATATTGATAAAAAGAGAAGAAGAGCATAATGGAAAGAATAGCATTTATACCAAAAGTAGCCAAGATGTCTCCTCCTCTTACAAGTTGAGCTTTGCTCCTCTACTACTACTAAGGATAAAGAGAAAAGTGGAGAGGTACACTTGAGAGTACAAGTGAGAGGTGTAGTGTGTGTTGTTCTTTCAAATGAGGGAGTGCCCCCTCTCTTTTATACTAGCTTGAGGTTGGTTCCAGGGCTGAGGTGAGTAAATGCCTGGCCAAACCGCCTCTACAACCGACCAAGGGAACCGCCAGAAGAAGATGGGCCAGGCCGCCTCCCTGGGGGTGCGCCCACACCCTGGTGCGGCCGCACCAGGGGTGGGCTCCCTCGGCCCCAGCTTCGGCCCTTGGCCCTCTTGCTGCTCCTGGATCTCTCTTCCGTGGGTTGTTGGCCCAGTTGACATCTTGGACTTTGGTCTTTGCTTATTTTGTTGAAATACGCCTTGCCGGAAGACGCATTCTCGTGACCTTTTCTTCCTTTTCTTGTATGTTTCCTGTAAATCAATAATTCTCCAATACAAGTGGAAATAGGTCAATAGTAAAGGTATATGTGAATATATCTATGATAATTCTCCCTTTTTGGATAATAGTTGGCGGTTAAGATATGTCGGTAATCACCGCCAACAAAATCCCCCAAGCTTACCCTTTGCTCGTCCTCGAGCAAAGCTAAGAACTTGGTTGTTGATCAGGAGTTGCTACAATGCCGATTATGTTTCACAAGTGCCAGGATTATAACAAAGTTTTCTTCCTTGATTTAAATAAATTGGTCATCATACTCATCCTTTTCACTTGTCACTTGTGGGGCTTGTAGCTATCTCTTAATCTTTAGGTTGGTATTTTAGCAAGAGAGTTAGACATAGATTTTGTATACATTCTACTCTTTTGAATTGCTTTCTTCCCGGAGCTTGTATTTTTGTATGAAGAACAAAGCCAAATGATGAGATCATAGAAAATTACTAAGCTATACGCTTTGATCGGAAGGCAAGTTTATTATATATTTTTTTCTTTTTGAACTTTTATGTATGACTTTCTCTTTTCTGTCTTTCTGAGAAGTGGGGGCTATCTCTCTGGTGGGTACTTTTGTACCCATTTTTTTTCACTCGGGTGGGTGTCTTTGCACCCCTTGTTTTATTCTCTCTTTTTTGGCACATACCTTTTTGGTATGGCATCTTTTATTGGCTCATGCTTCTTTGGCATGGCATCTTTTCATTTATAGCCCACACTCTCTTTTTTGACTTCTAAGAGAGAATCAATACATAGAGAACAAAAGTTGATTTTCATTGTGTATGTGAATTCCGATCATGGGTGCATAACAAAGCAATCTACTTTAGATCATATCAAAGGACTTTGGTTTTTATTTAATTTTTAAGACTCCAGTATTCAAGCTTTTTGTAGAGTAAGATTGTAACAAATCCTTAGTCTAACCAAATCAAGCTTAATACCATCCCTAGACTAGATCAAGCTCTATGCATCCCACTAATTTTTCAAGTTTCTAGAGTGAATATTTAAAACCAATAAACTTAAATCTTGGAAGAAGACTAAGTCATAAGCTAGGCACATGATGAATCATAAAACAAAGCAACTGCTTCATCATTTCAACAAGGAAAAACTATGCATAGCAATATTCACATATTTGGAGTGGAATTCATTCATTTTCATTTTTTTATCATTTTTTATTATTATTATTATTATTATTAAAAAAAAGAGAGAGGTATACCTTTATTCGGGGGTCCTCCCCAAGTCTGCTCAAGACCTATATGTTAGTGAAGAGAAACTTCCCCAAAAGGTTTTATGCTCAAAAACTTTTATGGGTAAGATATTTTATTTTATATTATGGTTAGTTTTCATGATCCTTTGTAAACTAGAGTTTGGTTCACTGATTAAATCTAGACAATTGTCAAGTTTAATCAGAGTAAACTTCCTATGCTAAGCACCATGCTTAAAGATAGAAAGTTTATGACAATATGTTGGATCAATCAACAATCCTCAAACCAAAATTTTGTTTAAAAGGGTCATAAAGATATTTTAGTAATGTTAGTAGGATAACTTACCAAATTACCTTTTGGTAGAGGGCTCTCCGTTTTGAGTCTGGGGAGCCGGACTTTTCTCCTTGTCTTTGGATTTTGAGGAAGACGGAATATTCGTGCTTGGAGATGAAGGCACGAATGCTGGCACCTTTGGTCGCCACACCATCTTGGTCTTCCTTGATGGTGTGGTGGTGGGCTTTGTTACCGGTGCGGTGGTTGGCTTCGGAGTCTCCTTGAATTTCCACCCTTTTGATCTGTCTTTGGTGATGGTGTGGGTTTTGTTTTATTTTTGATTGGGGTCGGCTTGACCTTTTTCTATTCTTGTTTCCCCTTGTTCTTAGCTTTCTTCGAAAGACCACCCACCGGTGGAAGGTTAACCTCTACTTCCTTGATACCCCGAGGATTTGGCCCGTATTTGATTTTGATCATTTTGCACTGTTCTACTCTAGGTCGGAAGTTGAATGTTTCTTCATTTCCATTGATGTTGAAACGGATTATTCCTTCTCCAACATCAATTTGTGCCCCTGCAGTGCTTAAGAAGGGTCGTCCTAGGATGAGAGGTGACTCTTTTGTTGATTCCATGTCGAGCACTACAAAGTCTACAGGCACGAAATATCCTCTTATTTTAACTGGGATGTCTTCTGCAATCCCAGTTGGGTAGCGCCTTGATAAATCTGCTAGCTGTAATTGCATTGATGTGGGGGTAAGGTGAGTAAAGTTGAGCTTGTCGAAGACATCTTTGGGCATGACGCTAACATTTGCTCCTAGATCACAGAGGGCTGAGTCAAATTTCTGGGTTCCGATGGAGCATGTGATTGTGGGGCACCCAGGATCTTTCTTCTTTTCTGGTAAGTGGTTGAGTATGGCTGCACTACATTCTTCTGTTAACTTGATAGAGGTAAGTCTATCCCCGGTAATAAGTAAGAAATGCTTGGGGTGGTGTACCTCAGTTACCATATCACTAGATCAGCTATGGTACTGAGATACACCTCACCAGTTATTCCCTTTACCGCTACTAGTGATATACCTCAGATGATAGTTTCAGAATAGCATGGCACGAGCACCGTGGCATACCAAACTATTCTTACTTTTATCAAGAGAGTTACATCCCCAATAACGCTAGGACTATAGCCTTAACTGCTAGTACCTCGGAGATGCTATACGGCGCACTTTCAGCATTCCTTGATACTAGGGCTAAAACTATATTCCTAACTACAGTAAAGAGGTAACGATGATCCGGTAAACCTTTGCAGTTTTGGATATTAATCCGCAAGCGCACGGAATTACCGTTGTAGCATTTAAACCCGGAGAATTCCTAGGTGATTTTAGTATGAAACCATAATTGAGAATATTATACGTTGAATAAAAGGTAGACCAATGTTCAATACAGGGGTAAACAATACGGTTTTTAAGATAGTGGACACACACGTGCTAATAGATGCCTCTCAAGTGGGGAAAGATGAATACAGCATAAAGAATAAAAGAATAAAGAATAAAAAAATATCCTACAGGAGCAATGGTCCTAATATAGCTAATGTCTAGATAGTGGATAGTCATACAAATACATGAATCAGAGATAGAGCTGTGTTTGCGATGGATCGGAAGACCACCGGCCGCTGGTTTGCCAGCGAGATGGGTGGTAATTTAGACTCCTACACCATACATGAATCAAGTGGTCTGTCGAGCTTATGGGAGAGACTCTCTCCTACGCGCCAAGGAAGGCCATCAGGTCTCAAGTCTTGGTGGATTTTCTCGCGGAGTGGACCGACACCCAGCTTCCACCGCCTCGGATCTAGGCAGAGTGCTGGACCATGTACTTCGACGGGTCTCTGATGAAGACCGGCGCCAGCGCCGGCCTCCTCTTCGTTTCACCCCTCAGGGTACACATGCGGTACGTGGTCACCCCTCAGGGTACACATGCGGTACGTGGTCCGGCTCCATTTCCCTGCTTCAAATAACATGGTAGAATACGAGGGCCTCCTCAACGGCTTAAGGATCACCACCGAGCTCGGCGTCAAGCGCCTTGACATCCGAGGAGACTCGCAACTCATCATCGACCAAGTCATAAAGGACTCGAGCTTCCACGACCCAAAGATGAACGCATACTGCAAGGCCGTGCGTGCCCTGGAAGACAAGTTCGATGGCCTCGAGCTCAACCACGTCGCCCGAATGTACAACGAGGCTGCCGACGAGCTCACCAAGATTGCGGCCGGGAGGGCTCCCGTCCCCCCGGATGTCTTCACCAAAGACCTTGCGGCCTCCTCTGTCAGCTTTGAAGACCAAGGCACGGCGGCAGGCGATGAGCCCGACCCCCCCTCGGGGACTACAGCAGCCTCTGAGGACGAGGCCCCCTCGGCAGCCGACGCCGAGGTCATGGAGCTTGACGAGGAGGGCCCCGAAGCCGAGCCTAAGCAGGACTGGAGGAAGCCGTACCTCGATTGGATCGTCCGAGGGTTGCTTCCCGAAGACTTCAACCAGGGCCGACGCATCGCGAGGAGAGCAAAGTCCTTCATCGTGATAGAAGATGAGCTCTACAAGCGAAGCCCCTCGGGGGTCCTGCAATGATGCATCTCCACCGAAGAAGGGCTGGAGCTAGTCCGCAAGATCCACGCCAGCGTCTATGGCCACCACGCCGCTCCCCATTCCCTCGTCGGCAGCTCTTTTCGGCAGGGCTTTTACTGGCCTACCGCGGTCGCCGATGCCACTCACGTGGTGCACACCTAAGAAGGCTGCCAGTACTACGCTCGCCAGACATACCTGCCGGCCCAGGTGCTCTAGACTATCCCCATCACTTGGCCATTCGTTGTATGGGGACTCGACCTCGTCGGACCCCTCAAAAAAGCGCCCGGGGGATTCACCCACTTGCTAGTCGCCATCAACAAGTTCTCCAAGTGGATTGAGGCACGCCCCCTTACCAACATCCGATCCGAACAGGCGGTGCTATTCTTCACCGACATCATCCACCGCTTCGGGGTCCCAAACTCCATCATCACCGACCACGGCACCCAGTTCACGGGGAAGAAGTTTCGGGACTTCTGCGACAGGCACCAGATACGCATTGTCTGGTCTGCTGTCGCCCATCCCCAGACAAATAGACAGGTAGAACATGCCAACGGTATGATTTTGCAGGGACTCAAGCCTCGGATCTTCAACAAGCTCGACAAGTTTGGCAAAAGGTGGCTTGAGGAGCTCCCCTCGGTCCTTTGGAGCCTCAGGACGACGACCAGCCGGGCCACTGGGTTCACACCCTTCTTCCTGGTGTACAGCACCGAGGCTATCCTCCCCACCGACCTGGAGTTCGGATCCCCGAGGCTCAAGGCCTACGACGAGCGGCGCAACCCGACAGCTCGGGAGGATTCGCTGGATATGCTCGAGGAAGCAAGGGACGCCGCCCTTCTGCACTCAGCTAGATACCAACAATCCCTCCAACGCTATCACGACCGACGGGTCCGGATCCGTGACCTCAAGGAGGGCGACTTGGTGCTGCGTCTTCGCCAGGACAACCGAGGCCGCCACAAGCTCACGCCGCCATGGGAAGGCCCCTACATCGTTGCCGAGGTCCTCAAGCCAGGCACCTACAAGCTTGCCGACGAGGATGGCCAAATCCTCTACAACGCTTGGAACATCCAACAGCTATGTCGCTTCTACCCTTAAAATTTCTAAGCCTTGTACATGCTTCTGTACCTTACGCTTTTTCCTAGATAAATGAAAGCAGCTAGAACTTGTTCATTTTTCCGCAAACGTAACACACATCCGAGGCTTCGGAGGCTTAGGACTTCAGTCACAATAACACTCCCGCAATGGTTGAGTGAGACTCAGTTTTGACCTATCAAAACCAAGCCTCCCTCGGGGGCTAGAAAGGGGGGAACCCCCTCCTGAAAGGCACCCCAAAAACACTTATTGTTTTTCCTTGGTCATTTTTCACAAAATTTCGTACCCAAGGTCTCGAACACTTAGGAAAGAGCAATCAGAGAAAGTCGCCCCGAGGCTAAGGCCAGCTGAGCTGCGAGGCCACCTACGCCCGTGCGCTACGGTACCTCTACTTGCCACCCTCGGCCAAGGGAAAACTTTAGGCATTGCGAGAGGGTTGTTCCAAATGCCAAGACTAGCAGAGCCACGAGGTCACCTACGCCCATGCGCTACGGTACCTCTACTCGCCACCCTCGGCTAAGGAACGGCCTCTAAATTCGAAATAGTCTCGCAAGATTCTAGCCTAAGTGTGGATCGAGGTCAAAAAGGGCACAAAAAATAAACAAAGACACCATCACGAAACATGAAGCCACGATGGGCCATCAGCACGAGTACTTCCAAAAGAAACTAATATGGTTTTTTACATGGGCACTCTGGCTCGAGCTGCAGAACCTACTGAGGGGTGTCCGGCCCCCCACCGTCTCGAGCAGTGGCAACCGTGGCATCGGCGGCGTCAGCCTCAACTGTGGGAGCAGGGACGACGGCCGGCGCGAAGATCCGGACCCGGCCGAGGGGGCCCGGTCCCCTCAACCTGCTGAACCAACTCCGCAACACCTCGCTCTCACGGCCCTCCTCTTTCTCCGAGATGATGACCCCCTCGAGATCCGCGGAGATCGAGCTCGTAGTGGGACACGGCCAGCGCGAGCGTGTGCGACACGCCGATCCGGAGGGCGTCCAGCACACGCGCCTCCATCCGCCTGGGCAGCGCGGCAAGCCGTCCCAGCGGACTGCTCCCAACAGCGTCACCAGCCTCAACTTCTTCACAGACGGCCACGACCTTCTGCGTCACGGCATCGAGCTCGCCCTGCGCCGAGTTGTAAGCCGCCTGCGACGCGACGAGGTCCGCCTCCAGCTCCGACACCTTCCCCCTCAGGCCTGAGATAGTCTGAGAGTCAAACTCCGAGGCAAGGCAGCAAAGGTACGACAGACAGGTATGACGCTTACCTTCCTGCTGGTTGCGAAGGGTCTCGGCCTTGCACACCCTCTGCAGGAGTTCGACCCTCATCAAGACATTGTCGTCGGCAAGGAGCTGCTTTGGTCGGGGTCTCAAGGGTCACCAGCCTCTCGGACGAGGGCTGGGCCGGAGTCGGCCGAGCGGGTAACTTCGGCCCTCATCACCTCCCCCTCGGCCCGGAGTTGGTCGAGGTCCGCCGCGTGTTTCACCACAATCCCCTTCGAGAGGGTGGCCTCCTCACGCGTTGTCGAGACCTCGGCCTTCAAGTCTGAGACAAGGAGTCGGAGCTTCTCGATCTCCTTGTTTCTGGCAGACAGGGAGGTGCTCAGCTGGGCTATGAGCTCCTTCTGGCGATTGAGCTCATTGGTGAGGCCGGCCCCCACTCGGATGAACTCCGATTTTGTCCGGGACACTGCGCTAGCTCTGCGATGATGAAGCCTAACCATTCAGTCACCGCAAAAATGCTCTCACGACAAGAAGACCACGGGAGGCGAGCTTACCCTCAGCACACCGGGGAGCTCCGTGGATAGAATCACCGAAAGCGTCCTAAGGGACCTCTCGGACAACTCCTGGCATTTCGCCGCTTGCTCCCACAGTGGTGCCCTTACGGCGTCGTCCAATACGAAGACCGGGCCACTTCTCGGGATCCCGGCGATTCGTCCAGGTCAGCCACGGCGGGACCCTTGCGAAGCCTTCATGAATCGGGCTGGGCGCCCTCTTGGTTGAGCGGCCCCTCACCCGCGACGGGCGTCTCGGCCAGCCCCCCCTCCGCGGCGACGGCGCCTTGGCCAACAATCCCCCCGCTCGCCGCCAGAGGAAGCGTCCTCGGTAAGCACCTCCTTCCCCTGCGCCTCGGTGGCCTCTTCCGAGGAAGGAATTTCCACCACATCGTCGGGCCACGACTCGGGGCGGGATGGAGCCGCCCTGCTCCTCCATGACCACGTCCGCGGCGACCTTCGCGACGGACGTCCTCGCCGCATCCTTGTCACCGGCCAAGGGGCGCCTCCTTGGCCGGGCGGCACCTCGGCCGCGTCCTTCTCCTCCATGGGATGCGCCACCACCGTGGCGCGACCACGGCGCTTCGCGCTCCCTGCCCCCGACTTCAGCTTCTTTCGCAGGGAGAGCGGAGCCGGGGCCGGGCCGGTTTTGCATTTTTGGCTGCAAAGACGAGCAGAAGAGCTTCAGAGTCAGAGAAAAAGAAGAAAGAAAAACAATCACCAAAGACAGGTCCCAAGGCCGAGCAACACTTACCCAGCAGCCGGCACCCTGATCTTAATGCCCATCGGGGCCATGTCCGAGGGCAGGGGCCTCGAGCGCTCCGTCGTCCTCGCCCCTTCATTGGGCGTCGGACCCCCGCCCTCGGACCTCCTCTCCGCCGTCTCGGGGAGCCTCGGGGCGGAGTTGGCCCGCCGCTCGGGCTCACCGGCGTGGGATGGCCTCGGAGGGGCTGCGCCTCCTCCGCCCCGGAAGTCACAACCTTGGCCGACCCCGCGCCCCTCCGCTCGTAGGGGGGTGGCCTCAGTAGCTCCCTTCCCCGCGGTGTTCCGCCTTCCTCTCGGGGGGCGTCGCGGCTTCGGCCTTGCACGCAGCCTCGGCTCGATGAAGCCGCGGCCGAACCCCTCGCGGCGGAGTCCTCCGCCCCTGCGCACGCTGCGCACCACCAGAAGATTGGGGGTGCGACGCCTCCTCTGGGGGATCCAGCCCCAAGAGGCGGCTTAGGTCGTCGTCGTACCACCCCTCCTCCTCATCGTCGTCGTCGTCGCCACCGTCGGTGGTGTCCGACGGCGTCTCCTCCCGTGGGAGGCCCTCCCGCTCCTGGCGGCGCCGGCGCTTCGCCAGGTCCTCCCGCTCCCACTGCTTGTGGATGTTCCGCTCCGCCCGGCTCTCCTTCTTCTTCTTTGCCGCCTCCGCGGCGGCCTTGTTAGCCTCCTTCTCGCAGATGGGGGGCTTGGATGCTTTCAGCTTTCCGGCAAGCCCCTACGGAGATGAAACCAAATCAAAAACTGGAGGAAGAGCATGGGAGACACACAGCAGGCGTAGGTGGGAGCCTTACCAAGGAAATATACACCTTATCGGGTCGCATCCACACTTTGTACATCATGGCGAGGTCCGCCGCCGCCGCCTTCTTTGTCCGCTCAAGGATCTCTTGATGGTCAAGATCCTCGGGCGCCATCCGGGTGCCTCTCCACTTGGTGCCAACCCTCATGTCATACAGGGGAATATCGGCTCGACATGAAGGGCAGCACCGCCGTTGGTGGAAGCGGGCGATCACCCCGACAGCGTCCAACCCGCCCGGGTCAGACGCCCCAAGGTGGCAACCACCTTCCTCAACGGTGTCGTCTTCTCTGGGATCAGCTTTGCCTTCCACGACGGCGGCTCCACATCGATCCACTTCCCGGTGTACCTCGGCAGATGGCCGTAGTCGTTCGGGAGGTAGAACCACTTCGGCGTGCCGGCCCGCGATTGGAGGGCGTGAGCTTCAGGGATATAGGAATCCTAGGTGCGGGCCCGCAGCTGCAACGTGCAGCTCCCGGCCCGGACGGCCAGCCTCCTCCCCTTTTCCTTCTCCAGGGAGGGCTTT
This sequence comes from Chrysopogon serrulatus, assembly GCA_015844335.1. Taxonomy (NCBI): domain Eukaryota; kingdom Viridiplantae; phylum Streptophyta; class Magnoliopsida; order Poales; family Poaceae; genus Chrysopogon; species Chrysopogon serrulatus. The sequence goes on along the minus strand of JADLZL010004899.1, from coordinate 306,119 downwards.
AGGAAGAGGGCGGCCTCAAAGAAATAGATCCAGAGGTCCCAATGGGCCTCGACTCCGAGGTATCCCTCGTATAAGGCGACGAAAACCACCGCCTGCATAATCGAGTTGGGGGCGAGGTTGTGCAGCTCCAACTCGTAGTACTCTAAGAGGGCCCGTAGAATCCGGCCCATCGGCATCCCAAATCCGCGCTCATGGAACGCCGTGAAACTCACGACGTACCCCTCCGGCGGCATCGGGAACTGGTGCTCAGGCGGCGGCACCATCCACTCTGGTGTCGGGACGTCGGAGCGAAACAGAGAAGCCCCTTCTCCACCGGCGCCCGGCCCAGGTCGGCCTCCGTGACCCGAAGCACGTCTCCCGATCCATAACACCGAGCGGCGTCAACCTTGGGGCGCCATGGCAGCTACCGCTAGGTGGGTGACGGTGAGACAAGTCTCCTTTTCCACTTTCCCCTTCCTCCTCTCGGCCGGAGCAACTCCCGCTACGGCAAAGGCAAGAGCGAGGGGCAATGGGCTGGGAAAGCAGGGGAGGGGGCGGTGGCCGCCACCACCTAGGTATTTATACCCGGCTGAACCCTAGCCCCTTCACCTTTCCACATTTAATGTGTATCTCTCTACTCGATTGCGTTTCACACGGAGCCCCAGGGAGCCAGGCTTATCGGCCGCAGCCTCCACGGGGTTAGGGAAACACACATGTTGTTGCGGTTAATCCCCACGGGGAGATCGGCTCCCCCGGGCCGGGGCCACGACGCCCGTGCCCGCCCGTGGCGACCGCAGCGGCACACGCCACCGTCACGTCCAGCGTGGGACCCGCAGGCACGCGCGGCGCGCGCCAACCGCCTTGGGCGTGGGGGGGCCCACCACTTCTCTCGCGGCGACGACAACTGCGGCGCCGGACCTTACCGAAAGGAGGCGCCTCAAAAGGCGCACCCATGTCCCAGCGTCGGGATGAACCATAGGCTTCCTTCCCATGAAGGAGCCCGGGCGACGGCCCGTTTACGGTCCAGAGGCTTGTAGGCTAGCCCACCAGTGGGTCCGACAGCCGCCTCAGGACACCAAAGTCAGGGACGGCTCGGACGGTCTCATACACACAGTAGCCCCTGCCAGCCAGTGGAACCGTCACTGCCATGTCCGAGGCCGTGAGGCGATCTGAGATTAGGAGGATCCCGCGTGGGAGTGCATCGAGCCCCTCGGGACTGGCGGGCGGACGGGACTCGGGCCCCGCCTGGAGACACACCTTTGTAGGCTCGATGGAATGCGCCTCGGGCCCAGCCAACCCCTAAAACGAGCAGGGCGGGGAGGCATTCCACTTGGACTTACCCCGTTAACAACTCACCGGATCTAGCCATGTTCGACACTTGTCGACGACAGGCGTGGTAAAATCCACCCTCCTCCCCTGTGGAAGGGATGCGTAGGTGCGACAAAACTAACGACCAAAATACCGCTCGATCGCCCCTCACGGAACAGGGCTCGGGGGCTCCCCCGGCATAGAGGCTGAGGTTGGAAAACGTCAACTAACTCACCGAACTTCCAGACGAGCCGACGGGCCCGGGGGCTTGGCAAACGGTAAGAACGCACCAACCAAAGCAGGCAGCGAGCCTCGGAGGAGTGCCCACACTCCTCCAAGGCCTCGGGGGCTACACTGGTGGGTGCGCTTCAGCGCCCCCACCCGGAGAACATAGCCTCCGAGACAAGCAAGCACCCTCACCAAACACGTATAAGCCCTCGGAGGAGCGCTCGCACTCCTCCGAGGCCTCGGGGGCTACACCCGCCGGGTGCGCTCGCGCGCACCCAGCGTAGGAAAGCCCGAAACACCTAACAATGTGCCCAGCAGAAACCTAGCTTAAAGCCACAACCTCCGAACGAGTGTACCCACTCCTTCAAAGGTTCGGGGGCTACTGTGTGGTGGAAGCTTGCGCCCATGCGGGAGGTCATTGTGCCTACCTGGGGTTGGTTGTTCCTAGATGCTTACGAGTTGCGATGACAATGGAGTCTCATGGTAGGGTGTATATATATAGGCGAATCGGCCGGGCATCACCTGACGTAATGCATGCCTGCAGATCCATTTCCATATGTGAGACAACAATAATTCAGCGTCAAAAGTGCAACTTGTATCTCACCGAAATATACACATCTTTCAGGCATTTTTTTCCACATGGCGTGCAATCGATCACATCATGTGTCGGGTGCCAAAATGAGGGCCCTTCAAACAATCAGGCCCAACAGACACAAAACCAGGCCACGCGACAAAGCACAGCCCACCAAGGCCCAACACGCTGCTCTCCGTTTCGTCCGAGCCTCTCCGCCGAGGCCTCGGACGAGCGCTAACTTTCCGCCTCGGCCGAGCCCTCCCAGCCAAGGCCCTCGGCCGAGCCCCCGCTTTCCGCCTCGGCCGAGCCCTCCTAGCTGAGGCCTCGGACAAGCGCACACATCTCCGTCTCGCCCGACCCCTCACGCAGACGCCTCGGACGAGCTCCCGCTTTCCGTCCCGCTTGAGCCCCCGTGCCTAGGCCTCGGACGGGGCGCGCCGCACTTTCTGGTCAAACCGGGCCTCTGATTTGACGTATATCTGCCGCCCGCCTTCCCAGAGTTCCCGTCAGAGTGGCGTTATCCCCGGCAGAGGATGGGAGCCGTCTTGTCACAACTCTCACCCGCGCTCAGGATTACGTTATCCTCCACAGTGGAGGCCATGCCTGCCACTGCGGGGCACTGTGTTGCCTAACCTTTCTGCCAGGTCAAGTCGCCGAAGCTCCTAGGCGACGGCCGCCACGCCAAGGGCCGTCATCCAACATCATCTTCCGTACGGGAGTCAGGCCAGACGGAGAGCCGGTCAAACAACAGTCCCTCCCGGGTTTTCTGAGCCCGGGATGGGCGGCGATCGCCCCGATGATGGCTCTCTCCTGTGCCAACCGCCCCGCGTACGGCAGCAGGCTCCGAGGCCCTCCGAGCCTCAGGACCGGAGCAAGTCAAAGCCACAGCACGCTAAGGGGGTTAGATACGCCTTCCCTGGCCTCTCTATCAACTTCTACAGGGACATCCGTTCCATCCGTCACCAGAACTGAGGATGCGACTCCTCACAGCCACGCCCATGCCCTGCAACAGGACAAGCCCTACAGTGCAGAAGCCCACGCCAAGGCCTCGGCACAAGGAGGGTGGCGGGCTCCGAGGCCTCGAATCAGGAGGGAAGAGCTACCACTCACACACCGGCACTCTATATAATCCCTGTTCACCCCTTACGGCTATAAAAGGGAAGGACCGGGCCCCTTATCAAAAAAACCTTGAGCACTTCCACACACAAGCACGATACCGGCACTCGCCTCAATCACTCACGAGACTTAGGACCATCTCCCTCTCTCAACCGCTAGTACACCCCTACCTACAAGCACTTCGGTGCAAGATAATACAAGTCTTCCTCCCCACACTGGACGTAGGGCCTTCTCTTGCCCGAACCAGTATAAACCCTAGTGTCCATCTTGCACTCCTTCCGGAGTTGGGAGCACGCACCACAAATTTACTCGTTGGTGCTAGGACCGCCAGTTTTAGCACCGACAGTTGGCGCGCCAGGTAGGGGAGCTGTGCGTGTTTTCACTTCTCTTCCCGCCAAAACTCCGGAATGGCCAACAACCGCGACGATGCGTCTCAGGACGCTTCCGGCTTCAACTTTCCTCCAGCACAGCCGCTGGAGCTGGGTATCGTGATCCGGTTCGGGGATCTTGAGTTCGTGTCGCTGGGCACCCAGTACGACATGGAGCTCCTTCCACCCAGGGCCCAGGAGTCTCCCGACGAGGCTCCCGCGGCTCCTGTTGACATGAAACATGACGCACTGTGTCGCACACACAGCAAGCCGGAAAGCGTGGCTTCAAATGGGTGCCCGGACGGTTTGGAGATCCGGAAGCGTGCCAGTCAATTTGACCTGAAAACTGACAAGGGATAAAGATCGTTAAATACAAAATCGGAACGTCTTGGGTGAGACCAGACAGTTAGTCCGTATATACGGCCCCTCGGGCCACTTACGGCGACATACGGCTATAAGAGCCGTGCGCCAATCATGCATGTGATTCATTCGGTTGATATAAAGACAAAACACGTAAAGCATTGATTGCCGATCACACGTGCATGAGAAGACATGTTTGAACAAGTGAAAGTTAATTACGAGTTGAAGTATAACCAAGATCAGCAGACTAGCCGACTTGGGGTCCATGAAGAAGGAACATACAAGCTAGCACGAGCAAACCTAATGAAAACTTGTATCCGCCGCACGACACTCAGCTTTATTAAGATTGAAACGCACTTGACATGTAAGAACCCGCAACATGTAACAATCTAGATTGATCTGATTCGGCTATATAAGCATATGATCTACTTATCACGATAACATGAGGATAAAGACATTTAAAGAGCAAATAGATCTATAAAGATAAAGAGCCAAAACTAATCAATCTAGATTGGGCAAAGAGTGTTACAAAAATATAAACATTAAAGACATGCAACACATGATAACTTAATGAATCTATTAGATCTTGCCAAATCTAATAGAGCCGATAACCTGCCTTGCTTCGCTAAGCTATCAAGCGGGCCTTTGCCGCCGCGGCCATCTAGTCGAGATAAACAAAGCGTAAACAAAGACTTCTTGATTATCAAGCAAACGCGCCGCCGCGGCCATCCAATCGAGATAAACAAGACTACTTGCATCAAGATCTAAATCCACCGCATGATACTAGACATGATAGCAAGGTTGTCGGGTACTTACGGAGGTCGACGGATCGATGGCTCCTCTCGAAGAAACTTCGGCGACACGACAAAGGACTCGAAACTTGGCACGGGGCGGTTGTATTGATTTGATTGTGAATGAATCTTTACAATGGTCGAGGGCTTATATTTATACCCCCGACATAACATGAATCCTAAGAGATTACGATTACACAATATATTAAAGGTAACTCAAAAGTATGGCGACTTCTAGCTTTAATCCTCCTCGGAGTCCTTGATTATCACGTTCCTCGCCTTCTATTCGGTTTTACGCTGCCGCCACCTTTTTACTTTCGAACGGAGTCACCACCTCCAAGGATAGCCGACCGCATCGAATGCTTGCCGAATCGTCCGAGTCGGCCGACCGCACAAGCGTTGCCGAATCACTTAAAGTTAGCCGATTGCGCAGATGTTGCCGAATGCTCTGAACACTTGCCTCCTCGCGAGCTTGTTGCACCGCCCACCATCATCTTCTTGGCCTTTACTAAAATCCAAGTGTTAACACATGCCCCCTCAATTTCGGGATAAAAGTGATTTATTCCGAAATTGACGATAAATTCTCTTCTCATTTAGGTCAACACTGTTCAAACTCGCAGCCGCTACTCGAAGCCTGAATTCCTTGATCCAAGTTCGAATCCCACTTTAGATCTCCAATGGCGACCCAGGATGGAGTTCCAGAGGTAATTTCTTGTTTCCCTCACATATTCAGCAATTTCTTCACCGATTCTCTGCCCTCTTTTGATTTACTTTCTATGATTGCATCGTTCTTTGAAGGAATACAAGGATGAGATCCTGATTCCCTATGCGGTGAACCCAAATTCTTATCTCCTCGGCCCGATGGGAGATCCCAACCCGATTGAGTTTGTCGAGAAGGAAACTCTGAGGATCCCTTTTAAATCTGGAGTCACCCCGCCGAATCAGTGGCTGAATACCTTCAAGACTTGGCCATTCCCCCCAATTGCTGGATGGAGAGATTGGTACCGGAGGATTCTGAACAAGAGCAAAGCGATCACTTTGGAAACTCAAGATATTCAAATTGCTTGGAGCTATCCTTGTCGAGACCCCTAGGAACGACTCTCTCTTGATAGCGACCACCCATTTCTCGGTCCGATGCGGCCAATGCTTTTATCTTCGGTCATGGCCCAATGTCTCTCACTCTGGTAGATATCTTCATGATGACTGGCCTAAATGTGACGGCACCAGTGTACCCTTCAAAGTACAAAAGCAATAGTAACCAGAAGGCAGTCAAGTCAGGAGTTGAATGGGCAAAATACATCCAAACTTACATGTCAACTGGTGCCGTGGCTGACAAAGAATATAAAGCTTTCATGAATATGTGGTTGTGCAGATTCATCTTTTGTGGCAAATCTAAAGAGCCAACCCCGAATCACATGGTAATGGTCAAGAACCGGCCGCAGTACCTTGATTCCCTTAGGCAAGTACATTTTGGGTGTTGTTTACCATATGATGCATCAAACCACTGCCCAGATGCGCCAGCATGGAGAAATTCACTGTGTAAATAGCCCCTGGTGGTTGGTTTAGATGTGGCTACAGCTGTACATGCACCAGATAGTCTCTGTGGACCTTCATGATTTGGGCTTTTCTTCAGTTAATTATGCTGAAGATGATGCAGTGAAAGACAAAACTTGCCAGACATATGGAGAGGCAGCATCCACCATTATAATTGACATAGATATTGGCCATCTATTCAAGCTGTTCTTCAAAGGCTTTGACAATATGATCTGGCTCCCCTACAGAGAGAATGAAAATCTGACTCTGCCCTGCAAGTTTAGATATGAGACTGGTTGTTCAGACAAACCATCCACGAGAGATCTTCAATTCTTTCATCAAGCCTTGTGTTCTCCGCCGGTAGAATTTCACCATGGGAGGTTACTTTTTTACCCCACCTATGAATTCTACTACCCAAACATGGTGGCCAGGCAATTAGGGTGTGGGCAGTTGCCCCCAAGGCTATTCTTCTCAAAAACTATAAGGCCCAGAGAGAAAATAGGAGATGACATGGAGGCCAAGAAAGTTTTTGAACTTGGATGGGACCTGCCTGTAAATGAGCCTTCCCCTCTTGGGCTGATAGATGTTGCCCATCCCTTGTTTGTCTTCTGGTGGCAAGAGTGGCGTGCTCACATTTTCAACATACCAGCGCATCCTCTATGTTAAGACCTGCAAGCTCAGTTTGACTCTGATAGTGAGGTGATTTCCTTGTACCCACAACCTTCTTGATTCTAGATTTATCCCTGACTTTAATACTTTGCTATTTACAGGACATTGAGCCCATCCCTCCTTCTCAAGTGGTTCAATACTATCAGGCTGGGCATATTCCTGCTTTGGGTTTTAATGCCCCCACTCTGGCAGCCTTCATGAAAACCCCTGCAGCTTTGGGTACAGCATCTTCAAGAGGAAAAAGCAAAAGGAAAGCCGCTGCTGAGTCAAGCAAGGATGTCACTGTGCCTAGGAGAACAAGATCTAAGAAAGTCAAACTGTCTCCCAAGGTATATCTTTGTCAGCCTCATTTAGGCAATAATTTTGTGCTTACTTCCTTTGTTTGCAGCCACAAGTTAAACTTTCAAGGTCGGCCAATGCTTTAACAACCATTGAGACTTCTCCTCAGGCCTCTGCTGAAGATGCAGAAATCCAGGAAGCTACCGGCCATATTGGTAACATTTTCTCAGTTGATCACCCCATTTTCCTGTCCTAGATGCATTTCAACAGTACTCACACTTTGTTACTTTGCATCAGATCAACTCTTGGATAGGATGACTGAAGAACCTTCTCCTCATCATGTTGCTAGCTCATCATCTCTGGGCATTCAGCCGAGCCCTCAACTAAGCCAGGGCAGGATCCAACTTGAAGAAGACTCTGTTCAGATGGTAATGCCTTGCTCCATTGAATTCTTTAGTAAACTTGACCAATTGGCTAATAATTTTTCTCTCTCTTAAGGATGATATCAAGCCGATCGTCCGCCTACTCCTTCACTTTGTTGAGGAGTATATCAATGAGGGAGGTGAAGAAGCCACATCTCGGCAGAGATTGTCATCGAGAATCAAGCTTGGCTGAGGGAAATTGCTCACATGACCAAGGACATAAATATTCTGGTTCAAGACGCAGATCAGATAAGGGACCTTGTTGAGTTTATTGACCAAGACATCCCTCCAACTCTCAGGGCTCCCCTAGAATCTGCAACTCATCTTGATGACCACCTTGGTAAAGTCAGAAGAGCAAACAAGAACATGGCTTCCAGAGCTGCTTTGCAAAGTGATAATCTGATGAGGAAGCAACAAGCCAAAGAGATGCACTCTCAGATTCAGGCTGCTAAACAATCCTTGGCAACTTTGGAGCCTGAGCTGGAAACTATGGAGGAAGATAAGGCTAGGCTGGAAGCTCAATTAAGCCAATTGAATGTAAAAATCCAGTCTCACAAAGATAAAATTGCCAACCTGTCGAACTCCATAGATGCAGCCAAGGCAAAGATAGCATCTATCATCAAGGAGAATCAGCAAATCAAAACCAAGCTTACCAGAATCCAAAGCTCTAAAGATGATGATAAGAAGGTGCTAGATGAAGTTAGCCAAATCAGGAACGATGCCATAGATGCAATCAAATTGTTCCTAGACGATTAAAGCATCGGCTTGTAATATACTTGAATGTAGCATACTGTATTTCTTAGTAATTGCATTCCTTTTATTTCTTTCGGCTTTCACAGTTCTGTCTGATTGATAATATAGCCAATCGCCTCGAGCTTCCCGATCAGGAGAATAGCCGATCGTCTCAGGCTTCCCGATTAGGAGAATAGCCGATCCCTTCGAAACGTCGGTTTTTGATTTAGCCGAACCCGGCCCAGTCCGGTAACGGCCCAAAAAAGAGTAAACCCTACTTCGTCGCTTGGGATACCCCGAGATATACGCCACGATTCTCCATTTTGGCTTATAAATAAAGCCCCTCTCCAGCCTTCATCGTCATCTTCAATCAAACACCTCCATCGCCGTCTCTTCACCTCTCTACTCAGATCAACCCAGAAAGCAATCTAGTTTCTAGGGCATCAATGGCGAGTGGCGATGACCGTGGCAAACGCCCTGCCGAGGGAGAGGCAGAAGGAAGCCGAGCACCGCGCCGTCAACGCCACGGGTGAGAATCAATCGGTTGCCTCCTTGTGGATTGCACTTTCTATTCATCTCCCCTAACCTTGATTCCTCTTTATCTTCTCAGGGCGAGGGTCATCACCGGCCGCACCACCTTCTTCCTCCAATGGTGGTGACTTAACCGGGCACCTCGGATCAGCCGGTCCCCATTTCCGGTTCCTCCAGTTCATCGAGCTCATCTGAGTCCGACAACTCATACAACGCCAACCCTTGGGGTCCTGCGGAATCAGAGGGAGAGGACCCTCTGTATGTTCACGAGGAGGCGCTCGGGTTCCGCAAGGAGAGGGACGAGGCCCGGAACGAGCCGGGCGATGTCTCCAAGCACTTCGGCATTGCGCAAAGCGAATGGGAGGATCGGCGCAGCGTACTGCGATGCTATCACCGTTCGTCATCCCCGCACGGATCTCTTCTTTTTCAATCTTCTTCATGCACCGACTTGTCTTCCTTGTCCAAAGCACTCTCTGCGGAGAACGAGCGTCTGAAGGCGGCGAAACAGGCAGCCGACAAGGTGAACGCCCAAGGGGAGATCTGCCGAGGCACGCCTGGATCTTTGTGGGACGGCCGTGTTGATCAAAGCCGTCATCCAAGGTGTGCACCTTGGTGTGTCCCTCGGTGCAGCGGCGATGTCTTCCCGGACCGGTGAGGACTACTCCGTCCCAGTGCCGTTGGCTTCGCGGGCGGCCCTCCTCATGAGATCGAGGACATCAATGAGCGTCCCGGAGCACTTTGAAGATCATGTTATGTTACTCTCTTCTTTGAATCTACCAATCCCCAATCTGTTCTTAATAAGTTATTCCAAGAGTAGTTTGTAATTAGGGATTGAACGTGAATAATGAAATTATCTTCTAGAGATGTGCTTGTTCATGGCTTCTTGTGTTGAATGCCGAATAGATGCCTTCAAAGATTTTTTTCCGAATCAAAACAACTCAATGATGTTTCCTGAATGCAAAGGCGTCATTTTAGTCGATTAGATCTTAGTCTTGCGTTATAACCGACGTGACGTATCACTCAAGTATTGTCATTCAACGCTTCACCTTTCTCTTCTTCCGATAAACCAAACAGTCAGAATGCTGGAGTCAATTTCAAATCATTCGGCTAAACATAGATATTTTTGGACTAAAGGCGATATGAACTATATCGGCTATTTCAAATTTCATGGGATTTTTTGAGCTAAAGGCGATGTTCCTTCATCGGCTTTGTTTGATTTCAAACTCTCTTATGAACCAACCTCAACACTTGGGATAATATTTCTTAAGAAATCTTCCATTGATAGCTCGGTAAACTCTTCCCCGAATAGAGTTTTCAAAATATATGCATTGCCGTGTACACATTTCACTATCCGAAAGGGTCCTTCCCAATTTGGAGACCATTTGCCAAATACTTTATCCTTCGTTCCAATCGGTAGTATGGTCTTCCAAACCAGATCACCTTCTGTAAATTGCTTCATTCTAACTTTCTTATTATAATACTTGGCAAAGACGTATCTTGTTTTTCTCAATATTTTCCGGTGCCTTAAGACGAATCGGATGTAAATCTTCTAATTCATCCATCATCAAATTCGTGTAATCTTCTTTTTTTCTAAATCTTTTTTGCAATGTAACTCGTCTCGAACTTGATTCCAATTCCCATGGTAAAATGGCATGATGCCCATAAACTAACTCATAGGGAGACGTTTGAGTTGAACCATGACAAGCCATTCGGTAAGCCCACAATGCCTCATTAAGAACCAAATGCCACCTCCTTGGCTTTTCACCAATTTTCTTACGGATGATCTTAATCATAATCTTATTCGATGCTTCGCGGCCATTGGCTTGTGCATAATAAGGAGAAGAATTATATAACTTGATTCCCATGTCTTCGGCAAAGTCACAAAACTCCGAAGAGGTAAACTGAGTTCCTTGATCAGTCGTTATAGTTTGAGGGATCCCAAACCTATAAATTATATGCTCTTTAACAAAACTGATCATATTTTTTGACGTGACTTTCTTCAAAGGAATAGCCTCAACCCACTTGGTAAAATAATCCGTGGCCAAGAGCACAAACTTATGCCCTTTACTCGAAGGAGGATGAATTTGACCAATTAAATCTATACCCCATCCTCTAAATGGCCAAGGTTTCATTATTGGGTTCATAGCAGATGCTGGAGCCTTTTGAATATTGCCGAATTTTTGACAATCATGACATCCCTTGTAATATTCAAAGCAATCTTCCAGCATGGTTGGCCAAAAATAACCAGCCCTCCTAATTATCCACTTCATTCGGTAAGGCGATTGATGTGCACCACCACATCCTTCATGCACTTCATACATCACCTTTCTGGCCTCTTTTTGATTCAAGCATTTAAGCAATACTCCATCTATAGATTTATAATATAATTGATCATCAAGAAGCACGAACTTAAGGGCTTTGTACCTGAGTTTTCGGGAAACTTTCTGTGATGGATTTCCTAGGTAATCGGCTATTTCACACCTCCAATCATCAACCATTTGATCGGCATCCGAAGCACCTTTGTCAATAGTGAGAACTTCTTGGTTTTCTCGATATCCGTAAGCGATCCCGAAGCTAGCTTATTTGCTTCTTCATTGTGCCCCTAGGGATATGATGTAAAGTCACTATTTGAAAGCCTTTCAAAAGTTCCCGGCATTCTTCATAATACTCCCTTAATATATCATTCTTGCACTCATATTGGCCAGTCAATTGGTTAATCACTAGCTCGAGAATCTCCAAAGATTTCGACAAAGAATGCTTTTTACCTCTATAAGAAGCCAAAGCCCTCTAAGCAATGCCTCATATTCTGCTTGATTATTAGTAACATAAAATTCAATGGGAATAGCATATTCAAAGGTTACTCCCTATGGAGAAATCAAGAGAATACCAGCACCACCACCTTTGCTACAGGATGAACCATCGAAAAATAAAGTCCAGGGTGCAATGCTTATCATCTCAATAGAAAGATCACGATGTTGTGTAATAAAATCAGCAATAACTTGACCCTTTACCGCTTTTGCCGATTCATATTTTAAATCAAACTCTGATAAAGCAAAAATCCACTTGCCAATTCTTCTATTCAAAATTGGCATTGATAGCATATGTTTTATTACATCGAAACTAGAAACTACCACGCATTCGGCATTTAATAAATAGTGCCGAAATTTGGTACACGAGTAATACACACATAAACAAAGTTTCTCTGTAGAGTCGAATACCTTGTTTCGGATCCAAGAGTTTTCAGCTAAGATAAGCTATCACTCTCTCCTTTCCTTCAAATTCTTGCATGAGGGCCGATCCTATTGTTAGACTATCGGCCGCCACGCATTAAACTTGAAAGGCTTGTCAAGTTGTGGAGGTACCAAAGACCGGTGGCGCCTTCATGTACTCTTTGATTTCATCAAAAGCCTTTTGTTGTACGTCACCCCATATGAATTCTTGATCTTTCTTGAGCTTCAAAAGTGGAGAAAAAGGCAAGACCCTTTCTGATAGATTGGATATAAATCTTCTTACAAAATTAATCTTGCCAAGCAATGATTGTAACTCCGTGAGATTAGTTGGAGGGACAACTTTATCTATCGCTTCTATACTCTTTTTTCCAACTTCAATCCCTCCTTTATGAACAAGAAATCCCAAAAATTCACCAGCCGAGACTCCAAAAGTACATTTATTTAGATTCATCTTCAAACCATGTCTTCTAGTACATTCCAAAGTCTTCCTTAAATCGGCTAAATGCCCTTCATGGTTTCTAGACTTGACCACCACGTCATCAATATAAATCTCTACAACTTTACTTGATCAACTCATGAAAGATGTAATTCATAGCTCGCTGATAAGTTGCACCGGCATTCTTTAACCCGAATGTCATGACAATCCATTCAAATAAACCAATATGCCCGGGCACCCGAAGGTCGTCTTTGAGATATCTTCTATTGCCATGAAAATCTAGTTATAACCAGCATTTCCATCCATGACGCTGATGACTTCATATCCAGCCGCTGCGTCTACTAACAAATCGGCAACTGGCATTGGGTACCCATCCATCAGAGTAGCTTTATTAAGATTTCTAAAGTCTATGCATACCCTCATCTTTCCATTCTTCTTGTATACAGGAACTATATTTGAAATCCATTCTACATACCGCATGGCCGAATGAAATTTGCTTCCAACAATCTTTTGATCTCTTTCTTCACATCGGCCAATACCTCCTCTTTATAGATCCTTCGTGGAGGTTGTTTTTAAGGACGATATCCGGACTTAATAGGTAATCGATGTTCAACAATAGAACGATCCAATTCGGGCATCTACAGATAATCCCAAGCAAAACAATCTTTGAATTCCTTTAAAAGGGCTATCAACTGTGATTTATACTCCGGATTCAAACTTGCACTAATATACATCGGCATTGGCTTAGTACCATCACCAACATCTATTTCTTCTAACTTGTCGGCCAACATAAAACCATGCCCCAACTTTCCTTTGTTGCCATCGATTGGGTTACCCATTAAAAATTACTGTGAGAGCCGACTGCTTGAATCGGCTGTTGATCCTTGTTGAAGACATTCACATGACCTTCTCCCCATACTTTGCCGGAAAAACAATCAATGCCATCATACTCCCAATAAGCGGGGCTCGGCGGCAACACTTACAGAATCATCGGCGTGAACTACTTCAATGTCATCTCCAACCCATTGAATAAGAATTTGGTGCATGGTTGAAGGGATGCAACAATTGGCATGGATCCAGTCTCTTCCCAAAAGCAAACTGTATGCCCCCTTGCCATCAATGACAAAGAAAGTAGTGATCAAAGTCTTTGATCCAATCATCAACTCAACATGTACAGCTCCTCGAGTATCAGAAGGATTGCCGGCAAAATCTCTGAGAACCATGTCAGTCTTTAATAAGTCTTCACTTGTCATCCCAAGCTTCCTGAAGGTAGTATATGGCATGATATTGATGGCAGCCCCTCCATCAACAAACATCTTGGTCAGAGGCTTGCCGTTGACATATCCTTTCAGATAAAGTGGCTTCAAATGGCGATATTTGGCTGGCTTGTCGAAAGTCGCCTGTTGTGTCAATACAAGCTGGGCCATCAAATCTTGAAACTCAGTCTCATCAAAATCGGAATACACTTCTTCTTGGACATCTTGGTTTTCAGGAGCTATAAATTCTGATGGGAGGAAGAAAGCCATACATGCATCACCTGAGGGTCCATGCTCATCGGGTTTCTTCTTAGGGCGCCATATCGGTTTCTCCTCAGCATCTGCTTGCTTCAGTTCTTTGTTTCTTAAGTGCTGAATTCTCCTCTTTTGACTCTTTCTTAGTCCTGGAGGGCACCACTGTCCTTTTTGCCAGATATATTCATGGGGACCTTCCCCTCCATTGTATCCTTTATAATGAGTCCAACGTTGATCTGCAAACCTCTTCCTTGGCTGATTTTCAAAACTGTCTATTTTTAGGCGCCGATCGTCCTCAGAAAACTGCATTCCAAGTCTTTCATGGACCGGTCGGCGGTTGACTCGAGACTGCCTGTACCCGAAATACTGATCACTGCATTCGGGGCAATTGTTTCTAGCAGGCAACTTCAAGCCTTCGTTCCAGCAATGTTTAAAGAATGAACACCCCCAATGAGACTGCTCCATCTCTCTCACATGCTCTTCTTGCTCTCTACGGTATACCTCTTCTTCGTATCTCCGGCGTTCCTCTATAAACCTTTGTTCTTCATAATATTCCCGTTCTTGCTGCCTTTGCCATTTGTTTAGCAAAATACGCGATGTTACCCTAGGCTTGGAACTTTCACCTCTTTCGGTTCGGCTATTCTTGAACCGAACTTTTTGCTTTAGCTCTTCGCTTGTGATTTGCTGATCAGGGTCGACAGTGCCATTCTTCTTTGCTCTGTCAGAGGTTAACACCTTCACCTTGCCTTTACCTTTAGAATCATCTGCAGAAACCATATTCACAGAGAAAGAAATCATATTCTGAGGAAAAGGCTGACCATCAATCTTCATCTTGCCATCGAACTTCAGATGTCCCTCCTGGATAGCCTTTTGAATCCGCACTCTGAACACTCGGCAATCATTGATGGAGTGAGAATTAGTGTTGTGGTAACCACAATACTTCTTGTCTTTCACTCCTTCAGGACGCAGCATAGGATGTCCATCAGGCAGTTTAATGTGTACTTCCCTTACTAACAGATCAAAGAGCTTGTCAGACTTGGAGACATCAAAGTCATAAGTTTCTTTTTGTTGCCTCAACCAGCGCTGGCTAACTTGAGTAGGCTCCTTTGCCCAAGTCAATTCAGCTGCAGCTATCTCGTCATCATCATCATATTCAGCCGCTTCTTCCAGAAAACTTTGATACATTTCACTGGCAACATTTCCCTTTTGGAAGCGGTTATCTCTCTTGAACCCCTGAGCTTGATTACTCATAGCGGCCAGCCGCTGTGAGAGTTGACCAAGTCATCAAACTCCATGCCGAATAGTTTCTCTCTGACATTCGGCTGCATGCCTGCTATCGCCATGCCAGGCAACTGATCATCTGGTAAATTCAATGAATAGCAAAGGTTCTTGGTCTCTCTAAACCTGCGAAGATACTCCTACGGTGTTTCATTAGCTCTCTGTCTCAGACTCATGAGGTCGACCAGCTTCTTTTCATTAGTGCCGGTGAAGAAGTAGGCATGGAACTTCTGTTCTAACTCTGCCCACGTACCAATGGAATGGGCCGGCAATGAGGTAAACCATGTAAAAGCTGGCCCTGTGAGAGACAAAGGGAAATACCGAATCCTCCAAGCTTCATCTGTGGAAGCCTCCCCAAGCTGCATCAAGTACCGACTGATATGCTCCAAGGTGCTAGTATCATCTTGACCAGAAAACTTAGTCAAGTCTGTTGGAGGCTTCACTCTTGAAGGAAGTGCTACTCTATTATACCATTCCGGATAAGGAGACTTGTAAGAATAAGACTGATTCTTTGGTTTCGAGGCGAACCGATGCTTTGCATCATATCAGCCATCCTCATGCATTATCGATCTACGTCTGAATTTAGAGTTCCACGTGTTTGCCTTCCGTAAGGTATTCCCCGATGTACTTTTGTACCCCTGGATTCGGTAAAGCATCCAGAGCGGTATAATCAGTAAACTCCTGATATCCATCTCCATACATATTCCTCTGCAATCTGTTTGATGCTGGAGATACTTTAAAAGTTGATGGGGGTACGTCTCTCGTTGTACCAAATGTCACCTGGCCATAAGTAGGAGGTCGTTGTCTCTCATGAAGTCTTTGTTTCACCTTTATTTGAGCCGGATGCTCCCTCATCTCCAAAGAGGCTTTTCTTGGTACTTTGGTGGATTGAAAAGCGTTGGTCCACGGATTGGACCTGCATTCTCTTCAAAATACTTATCAGCTGTTGGACCAAAAGTGCTAACCATGATTGCACGAAAGGTGTTCAAGAAGGCTGTATTATGATTTATAATAGTTTCTCCCAGAGCTTTGTGAACCAACTCTGACACCTTTTGAGCCTCTTCTTCTTCAGTGTAATCAGATTGATGTGGAAGAAGAACCCTTGGCAACGATTGTTTCTGGAAGACCTTATTGCTTTTGTTCTTAGAGAAGGACATCAAACACTTCTGCCAAAACTGATCACATGCTTGTTGCACCAACTCCCTTGAATTCTCTGTCAATTCATCCAAAGTTACATCCAGAACGTGATTGTTGTTGATTTCAGACATCTTGAACAATGTGGTCCCACCGAGGTGCCAAAAAGTGTGTTGACACGAAACGTGACGCACTGTGTCGCACACACAGCAAGCCGGAAAGCGTGGCTTCAAACGGGTGCCCGGACGGTTTGGAGATCCGGAAGCGTGCTAGTCAATTTGACCTGAAAACTGACAAGGGATAAAGATCGTTAAATACAAAATCGGAACGTGCCGGGTGAGACCGCATAGTTTCGTATATACGGCCCCTCGAAGCCACTTATGACGACATACGGCTATAAGAGCTGTCATGCGCCAATCATGCATGTGATTCATTCGGTTGATATAAAGACAAAACACGTAAAGCATTGATTGCCGATCACACGTGCATGAGAAGACATGTTTGAACAAGTGAAAGTTAATTACGAGTTGAAGTATAACCAAGATCAGCAGACTAGCCGACTCGGGGTCCATGAAGAAGGAACATACAAGCTAGCACGAGCAAACCTAATGAAAACTTGTATCCGCCGCACGACACTCAGCTTTATTAAGATTGAAACGCACTTGACATGTAAGAACCCGCAACATGTAACAATCTAGATTGATCTGATTCGGCTATATAAGCATATGATCTACTTATCACGACAACATGAGGATAAAGACATTTAAAGAGCAAATAGATCTATAAAGATAAAGAGCCGAAACTAATCAATCTAGATTGGGCAAAGAGTGTTACAAAAATATAAACATTAAAGACATGCAACACAAGATAACTTAATGAATCCATTAGATCTTGCCAAATCTAATAGAGCCGATAACTGCCTCTTGCTTCGCTAAGCTATCAAGCGGGCGCTTGCCGCCGCGGCCCATCTAGTCGAGATAAACAAAGCGTAAATAAAGACTTCTTGATTATCAAGCAAACGCCGCCGCCGCACGGCCATCCAAATCGAGATAAACAAGACTACTTGCATCAAGATCTAAATCCACCGCATGATACTAGACATGATAGCAAGGTTGTCGGTACTTACGGAGGTCGACGGATCGATGGCTCCTCTCGAAGAAACTCGACGACATGACAAATGACTCGAAACTTGGCACGGGGCCAGTTGTATTGATTTGATTGTGAATGAATCTTTACAATGGTCGAGGGCTTATATTTATACCCCGGACATAACATGAATCCTAAGAGATTACGATTACACAATATATTAAAGGTAACTCAAAAGTATGGCGACTCCTAGCTTTAATCCTCCTCGGAGTCCTCGATTATCACGTTCCTCGCCTTATATTCGGTTTTCTGCTCGCCACCTTTTACTTTCGAACGGAGTCACCGCCTCCAAGGATGGCCGACCGCACGAATGCTTGCCGAATCGTCCAGAGTCAGCCGACCACACAAGCGTTGTCGAATCACTTAAAGTTAGCCGATTGCGCAGATGTTGCCGAATGCTCTGAACACTTGCCTCCTCGCGAGCTTGTTGCACTGGCCCACCTGTCATCTTCTTGGCCTTTACCAAAATCCAGTGTTAACAGCTCCGTTACGGGCCCGGCGCAGGAGGCACCGTAGCGCACATGCCCGCCGTGCTCGGCAGGCGCGTCACGCCGCTAGGAACCTGGAGGAGGATCTGGCCGCGCTGCATTTGGATGGCGGAGGCCACCCTAACGCCTCGCGACCAGTTCCACCACCACCGCCGTTCGACCTCACCAACGCCGCCGCCACGTACGCGTCGTTGGTCTCCACCCGCTTGGGGGCCTATGATGAGCTCCCCGGCCACCAGGCTGCGCTTCGCCTAGGATCCGGACACGTCCGCTCTAGCCGCGTCCTACCCCGACCTTGAGGGGCACCGGACTGGGTGGGCAGGAGTAGACTATTCTCAGGTCCTCCGCTGTCCCACGCGATACGGGCGGCTACACGAGGCCATCACAGGCCCGTGGGCTAATGCCGGCGCATGCGTACGCCTTCGGGTACCCCGACTCGGACTCGTCAGACGACATGTACGAACCAACCCGCGAGTGCTTTCACGTGGAGATCGGCGATCTCGGCGACGGCGGTGGCGACGGCGACCAGGACCGCGATGCCAGGGTCACCGCTAGGCCGGCCCCAGGCGCAACGCCTCTGGATCCCAACACGTCCCGACCCATGGGTCAGGAGCAGCAAACTCCACCGCGTATGGGTCCCCCGAGGGCTGGTGACCCGACGGCCACCCCTCAGGGTCCGCGCCACCTCACAATCGAGTAGATCCGGGAGCTTGGGGACAAGCTTGAGCACGACCGTCTTACTTCTACGGCCGAAGAGAGATCGGTTCGGGTGTGAGCGCCCTTGGCAACCCGAGCCCGCCCGCTATCTGACAGCGCCTCGGATCCTATCCGGGAGGGATCGTCAACGGCGGAGGGAGGGGAGCATCCCCCATCTTCCAAATAAGCAAGCGAACGTCGTAAGCTGCGGCCCTTCTCCTCCCGGGCGATGCGGAGCCATCCACCCCGGAGGGGCGACGGATTCGAGATGAGATGCGGGGCTACCTTGAGACCGCTGCTGTCCAGCAGGCCGAGAGCTCGGCCTCCCAGCTTCAGGCGCAGAGGGACGAGGAGGACGAGGTGCCCCCTCGCCGCGAGCGAGAAGCCTCGGTCCATCAGGATCCGTCACGAAGGCCGGTCCACGAGCGCATTTAGGACAACCACGGCAGCCTCGATGACGGCGACGTGCGCAACATCATCAACAACGCCACGAGGGAAGCCGAGGCACGGGCCGGATGCGACCGCCAGCCGCGCAGAGGCGGCAGGTACGATAGCAACGAGGACCATGACGATGCCGATCCCCCGGGGCCCCGTGCCTTCAGCCGGGAGATCCACAACGCCCGGTTCTCTTTCCAGTTCCGCCAGCCGGCCAACCTCACCAAGTACTCGGGAGAAATGAACCCCGAGGTGTGGCTTAACGACTACCGCCTAGCGTGCCAGCTAGGCGACGCGGACGACGGGCGGCTCATCATCCGCAACCTTTCGCTTCACCTGGGTGACTCGGCGCGAGCTTGGCTGGAGCATCTTCCTGCCCGCACGATCCGCGACTGGTCCGATCTGGTCAAGGTTTTCGTGGGGAACTTCCAGGACACATACGTGCGCCCTGGAAACTCGTGGGACCTCCGCAGCTGCCGCTAGAAGCCCGATGAGACGCTGCGGGATTTCATCCGGCGCTTCTCGAAAAAGTGCACTGAGCTGCCCAACGTAGCCGGCACCGCCATCATCAGCGCATTCCTCGACGGCACAACCTGCAAGGAGCTTGTCCACGAGCTGGGCTGGAAGATGCCAACCATCGCCAACGAGCTGTTCAAGGTAGCGACAAACTTCGCTCCGGCGAGGAGGCGGTGGGAGCGATTTTTCGCAACGGCAACGACAAGAGGAAGCGGAAGGAAGGTGACGCCGAGGGGGACGCATCCCGCAACACCAAGAAGAACAAGAGGAACAAGCGCAAGGGGAAGAAGGGCAAGAAGGAGGCAGACTCCGAAGACGACATTGTCACCGCGGCCGACCGCAAGGCTCCCCGAGGCTCCCTAGGGCCCGGGGCATTCGACGACATGCTCAAGAAGCCCTGTCCTTTCCACAAGTTCCCCGTCAAGCACACCATGGGGGAGTGTGACTTGGCCTGCCATTTCTACCAGAAGCTTTCCCCGCCCGAGGACAAGAGAAAGAAGGAGGAAGAGGCCAAAGGCGAGGGGTTCCCCGAGGTCCACAACGTCTTCATGGTCATCGGGGGCTGGCTGGCGAACCTCACTCCGCGCCAGATCAAGCGCGAGCGTCGTGAGGTCTTCTCGGTGCGCCCCACCACTCCGCAGTACCTGCCGTGGTCCACCGACGCCATCACCTTCAACATCGACGACCACCCACTCCACGTGCTGAACCCAGGATGGTACCCGCTCGTGGTCGACCCCATCATCGGTAACGTGCAGCTCACCAAGGTGTTGATGGACGGCGGCAGCGCCCTCAACATCCTCTAGTCCGAGACCCTCAGCCTGTTGGGGATTGAGCGCCCGCAGCTCTGGCCCAGCAGCTCTCCTTTTTAGGGCATAGTGCCAGGCAAGTGAGCCTGGCCCCTCGGGCAGATCGACCTTCCGGTCTTCTTCGGGATGCCATCGAACTTCCACAAGGAGGTCATCACCTTCGATATGGTCGACTTCCGAGGAACCTATCATGGAATCCTCGGTCGTCCCGCGTACGCGGAGTTCATGGCCGTCCCCAACTACACCTACCTCCTCCTCAAGATGCCAAGCCCCAACGGCGTCATCACCGTCGGCTCCTCCTACGAGCACGCGTTCAACTGCGACGTCGAGGCAATCGAGCACGCCGAGGCCATGGCGGTCTCCGAGACCCTCAACACCAAGCGCCACGCCGGCACTTTCGAGCCGTCCGACGGGGTGAAGAAGGTCCCGCTGGATCCCGCCTCTCCATCTGGCAAGGCGATGAAGATCTGCACCTCCCTCGACCCCAAATAGGAAGTTGTGCTCATCGACTTTCTCCGCGTGAACATTGACATCTTCGCGTGGAGTCCCTCGGCATTCCGAGGGATGTCGCCGAGCACTCCCTTGATATCAGGGCCGGATCCAAGCCGGTGAAGCAGCGTCTGCACCGATTCGATGAGGAGAAGCGTAGGGCCATCGGCGAGGAGGTGAACATGCTTTTGGCGGCCGGATTCATCAAGGAGGTGTTCCATCCCGAGTGGTTGTCTAATCCTGTACTGGTTAGAAAGAAGAGTGGAAAGTGGAGAATGTGTGTAGACTACACAAGCTTAAATAAAGCATGTCCGAAGGTCTCCTTTCCTCTACCACGTATTGATCAGATTGTTGACTCCACCTCGGGGTGTGAACTTTTATCCTTTCTTGATGCCTACTCCGGTTACCACCAAACCAAGATGAAGGAGTCCGACCAGCTCGCGACTTCCTTCATCACCCCTTTTGGCATGTATTGCTACGTGACGATGCCCTTCGGACTCAGAAACGCCGAGGCCACGTACCAACGGTGCATGCTCGACGTCTTTGGGGACCACATCGGAGAGACCTTAGAGGCCTACGTAGACGACATAGTGGTCAAGACCAAGAAAGCCGACGACCTCATCGCCGACCTTCAGATTGTCTTTCGGTGTCTAAAGGCCAAAAGCGTCAAGCTCAACCCTGAGAAGTGCGTCTTTGGGGTACCCC
Source organism: Chrysopogon serrulatus (assembly GCA_015844335.1). Taxonomy (NCBI): domain Eukaryota; kingdom Viridiplantae; phylum Streptophyta; class Magnoliopsida; order Poales; family Poaceae; genus Chrysopogon; species Chrysopogon serrulatus. The sequence continues at coordinate 284,359 of JADLZL010004899.1, read as the reverse complement.
GAGGCATGCTCCTGGGGTTCATCGTCTCTAAGCGCGGCATCGAGCCCAACCCGGAGAAGGTGACCGCGGTGACCAGTATAGGGCCAATCAAGGATCTGAAGGGGGTACAACGGGTCATGGGCTGCCTTGCGGCTCTCAGCCGCTTCATCTCACGACTCGGAGAGAAGGGCCTGCCCCTGTACCGCCTCCTGAGGAAATCAGAGCACTTCTCCTGGACCGTCGAGGCCCAGGAGGCTCTCGACAAGCTCAAAGCTGCCCTTACCGGCGCTCTGATACTGGCCCCTCCGGCCGAAGGTGAGCCCCTCCTCTTGTACGTCGCTGCGACAACCCAAGTGGTTAGTGCGGCCATTGTTGTTGAAAGACAGGAAGAAGGCCACGCCCTGCCGATCCAAAGGCCGGTTTACATCATCAGCGAGGTGCTGCCCGAGACCAAGGTTCGCTACCCGCAAATCCAGAAGCTGCTCTACGCCGTGGTCCTGACTCGGCGCAAGCTCTGGCACTACTTTGATGCCCACCCAGTGACGGTGGTCTCCTCCTTCCCGTTGGGGGAGATCCTCCAGAACCGGGAAGTCTCAGGATGGGTCGCCAAGTGGTCCGTCGAGCTCATGGGGGAGACACTCTCCTACGCGCCAAGGAAGGCCATCAAGTCTCAAGTCTTGGCAGATTTCCTCGCGGAGTGGACCGACACCCAGCTTCTGCCGCCTCGGGTCCAGACGGAGTGTTGGACCATGTACTTCGATGGGTCTCTGATGAAGACCGTCGCCGGCGCCGGCCTCCTCTTCGTCTCGCCCCTTGGGGTGCACATGCGGTACGTAGTCCGCCTTCACTTTCCTGCTTCGAATAACATGGCAGAATACGAGGGCCTCCTCAACGGCTTAAAGATCACCATCGAACTCGGCGTCAAGCGCCCCGATGTCCGTGGAGACTCACAACTCGTCATCGACCAAGTCATGAAGGACTCGAGTTGCCACGACCCCAAGATGGACGCGTACTGCAAGGCTGTGCGCAGCCTGGAGGACAGGTTCGACGGCCTCGAGCTAAACCATGTCGCCTAAAGGTACAACGAGGCTGCCGACGAGCTCGCCAAGATCGCGGCCGGGAGGGCTCCCGTCCCCCCGGACGTCTTCACTAGAGACCTTGCGGCCCCCTCTGTCAGCTTCGAAGACCAAGGCACGACGGCAGGCGACAAGCCCGACCCGCTACAGCAGCCTCCGAGGCTGAGGCCCCCTCGGCAGCCGACGCTGAGGTCATGGAGCTTGACGAGGAGGGCCCCAAAGCCGACCCTAAGCAAGACTGGAGGAAGCCGTACCTCGATTGGATCGTCTGAGGGGTGCTCTCCGAAGACTTCAATCGGGGCCGACGCATCGCGAGGAGAGCAAAGTCCTTCGTCGTGATAGAGGATGAGCTATACAAGCGAAGCCCCTCGAGAGTCCTGCAACGGTGCATCTCCACCGAGGAAGGGCTGAAGCTAGTCCGCAAGATCCACGCCGACGTCTGTGGCCACCACGCCGCTCCCCGTTCTCTCGTCGGCAACGCTTTTCGGTAGGGCTTTTACTGGCCTACCGCGGTCGCCGACGCCACTCACGTGGTGCGCACCTGCGAAAGCTGCCAGTACTACGCTCGCCAGACGCACCTGCCGGCCCAGGCGCTCTAGACAATCCCCATCACTTGGCCATTCGCTGTATGGGGACTCGACCTCATCGGACCACTCTAGAAGGTGCCCGGGGGCTTCACCCACTTGCTAGTCGCCATCGACAAGTTCTCCAAGTAGATTGAGGCGCGCCCCATTACCAACATCCGATCCGAGCAGGCGGTGTTGTTCTTCACCGACATCATCCATCGCTTTGGGGTCCCAAACTCCATCATCACCGACCACGGTACCCAGTTCACGGGAAAGAATTTCCGGGACTTCTGCGACAGGCACCAGATACGCATTGTCTGGTCTGCTGTCGTCCATCCCCAGACAAATGGACAGGTAGAGCGTGCCAATGGTATGATTTTGCAGGGACTCAAGCCTCGGATCTTCAACAAGCTCGACAAGTTCGGCAAAAGGTGGCTCGACAAGCTCCCCTCATTTCTTTGGAGCCTAAGGACAATGACCAGCTGGGCCACAGGGTTCACGCCTTTCTTCCTGGTGTATGGCGCCGAGGCCGTCCTCCCCACTGACTTGGAGTTTGGCTCTCCGAGGCTCAAGGCCTACGACGAGCAGCGCAACCAGACGGCTCGGGAGGATTCGCTAGATATGCTCAAGGAAGCCAGGGACGCCGCCCTTCTACACTCGGCTAGATATCAGCAATCCCTCCGACGCTACCATGACCGGCGGGTCCGAACCCGAGACCTCAAGGAAGGTGACTTGGTGCTGTGTCTTCGCCAGGACAACCGAGGCCGCCACAAGCTCACGCCGCCATGGGAAGGTCCATACATCGTTGCCGAGGTCCTCAAGCTGGGCACCTACAAGCTCGCCGATGAGGACGGCCAAATTCTCAACAACGCTTGGAACATCCAACAGCTACGTCGCTTCTACCCTTAAAATTTCCAAGCTTTGTACATGCTTCTGTACCTTACGTTTTTCCTGGAGAAATGAAAGCAACAAGCACTTGTTCGTTTTTCTGTAACACACATCCGAGGCCCTCAGGGGCTCAGGACTTTAGTCATAGTAACACTCCCGCAAGGGGTGAGTGAGACTCAGTTTTGACCTACCAAAACCGAGCCTCCCTCGGGGGCTAGAAAGGGGGGAACCCCCTCCTGAAAGGCACCCCAAAAACACTTCTCATTTTCATCGGTCATTTTTTCGTAAATTTTCGTACCCAAGGTCTCGAACACTTAGAAAAGAGCAACTAAGGAAAGTCATTCCGAGGTTAGGACCGGCTGAGCCGCGAGGTCTCCTACGGCGCTACGGAACCTCTACCCGCCACCCTCGGCCAAGAAACGACTTCAGGCATTGCGAGAGGGTTGTTCTGAATGTCAGGGTCGGCAGAGCTGCGAGGCCACCTACGCCCGTGCGCTACGGTACCTCCACTCGCTACCCTCGACTAACAAACGGCCTCTAAATTCGTAATAGTCTTGCAAGACTCTAACCTAAGTGCGGGTCGAGATTAAAAAAGGCACAAAAAGCAAGCAAAAAACAACCACAAAACACAAGGCCACGATGGGCCATTAGCACGAGTGTTTCCAAGATAAACTAATATAGTTTTTACATGGGCACTTTGGCCCGAGCTGCAGAACCTACTGGGGGGCGTCCGGCCCCCCGCCGTCTTGAGCATCGGCACCCGTGGCAGCGGTGGTGCCAGCCTCAACTGGGGGGCTTGAGGGGCGGCACGGGCGCGAAGATTCCGACCAGTGCGGATGCGGCCCTGCTCACCTCGGCCGCCTGGACGAGCTCGGCAAGCATCTCGCTCTCGCGGCCCACCTCCTCTTTGCCCACCATGAGCCCCTCGGATATCCGAGGAAGGTCAAGCTCGTAGTGGGACATGGTCAGCGTGAGCGTGTGCGACACGCCGATCCGAAGGGCGTCCAGGGCGCGCGCCTCCATTCGCCTGGGTAGCGCAGCCAGCCGCCCTAGCAGACTACTCCCAGCAGCGTCGCCAGCCTCAACCTCATCGCAGACGGCCACGACCCTCTGCGATAGAGCGTCGAGCTCGCTTTGCGCCGAGTTGTAGGCCGCCTACGACGCGACGAGGCTCGCCTCCAACTCCGACACCTTCCCCCTTAGGCCTGCCATCGTCCAAGAGTCAAACTCCGAGGCAAGGCAGCAAACGAACAACAAACAGGTATGACGCTTACCTTCCCACTGGTTGTGAAGGGTCTCGGCCTCGGACACCCCCTGCAGGAGTTCAACCCTCATCAGGGCATTGTCGTCGGCAAGGAGCTGCTGGTCAGTCTCGAGGGTCACAGCCTCTTGGACAGGGCTTGGACGGAGTCGCCCGAGCGGGTAACTTCGGCCCTCATCATCTCCCTCTCGGCCCGGAGTCGGTCGAGGTCCGCCGTGTGCTTCACCACAATCCCCTTCGAGAGAGTGGCCTCCTCACGCGTCGTCGAGACCTCGGCCTTCAAGTCTGAGACAAGGAGATGGAGCTTCTCGATCTCCTCATCTCTGGCCGACAAGGAGGTGCTCAGCTGAGCTACAAGCTCCTTCTGGCGATTGAGCTCATTGGTGAGGCCGGCCCCCGCTCGGATGAACTCCGATTTCGCCCGGGACACCTGCGCCAGCTCCTGCAGAAACCAGACCCAATCGTTCAGCCATCACGAAAGGGCTCTTGGAACAAGAAAATTACGGGAGGCCGGTTTACCTTCAGCGCACCAAGGAGCTCGGTGGACAGGATCGACGAGAGAGTCCTAAGTGACCTCTCGCCCAGCTCCTGGCACATCCCCGCCTGCTCCCACAGGTGCCCTTCTGCGGCGTCGTCCAGCACATAGACCGGCCGCCCCTCAGGGTCCTGACGATCCCTCCAGATTAGCCGCGGCGCCTTTGTGAGCTCCCTAGAGCGGGCGGCCTCTCGACCGCGCGACCCCTCAGCCTCAGCAGGCTCCTCGGCCAACGACTTCCCCAGCTCACCGCCGGAGGAAGTCGCGTCCTCGGCAAGCGCCTCCTTCCCCCGCGCCTCGGTGGCCTCCTCCGAGGTGGCAATCTCCACCACCTCATCTGCCACGACTCGAGGCGGGGGCCGAGCCGGCACTGCTCCGCCATGGCCACGTCCCGGTGCGGTGACCTCCGCGGCGGACGCCCTCGCCGCATCCTCTTCACCGGCCAAGGGCGCCTCCTTGGCCGACGGCACCTCGGCCACGCCTTTTTTCCTTTGCGGGCTGCGCCACCGCCTCTGGGGCGTCCCCGAGGCTCACGCTCCCCCCCGGCTTCAGCTTCTTTCACAGTGAAAGCGGAGCCGGGGCTGGGCCGGCCTTACGCTTTACGCTGCGAGGAGAAGAAAGGAAGCGTCAGAGGAAAAGAAGAAAGAAAAACAACCCCAGGAGATAGGTTCAGAGGCCGAGCAACGCTTACCTGGCAACCGCACCTTGATCTTGATGCCCGTCGGGGTCGCGCCCGAGGATAGGGGCCTCGGGCACTGCGCCGTTCTCACCCCTTCATCGGGCGTCCGACCCTCGTCCTCGGGGTGGACTCACCGGCGCGGGACGGCCTTGAGGGGGCTGCGCCTCCTCCACTGAAGTCACGACCTCGGCTGACCCCACGCCCCCTTCGCTCGCGCAGGGCAGCCTCGGCAGCTCCCTTCCCCCGCGGTGTTCTGCCTTCCCCTCGGGGGGACGTCGCGGCTTCGGTCTCGGCACGTAGTCTCGGCTCTGATGGGGCCGAGGCCGAGCCCCTGTGGTGGAATCCTCCACCACCTGCGCACACTGCGCACCACCAGAAGATTAGGGGTACAACGCCTCCTCAAGGGGATCCAGCCCCAAGAGACTGCTCAGGTCGTCGTCGTACCACCCCTCCTCCTCGTCGTCGTCGTCGTCGCCACCGTCGGTGGTGTCCGATGGCGTCTCCTCCCGCGGGAGGCCCTCCTGCTCCTGGCGACGCCGGCGCTTCGCCAGGTCCTCTCTTTCCCGCTGCGCCTGTTAGCCTCCGCGGAGGCCCTGTTAGCCCGGAGGCCCTGTTTCCCGTTCCGTTCCGCCCGGCTCTCCTTCTTCTTCTTCCCCGCCTCCGCGGAGGCCCTGTTAGCCTCCTTCTCCACGGAGATTGGAGGCTTGGACGCCTTTAGCTTTCCGGCAAGCCCCTGAGGAGATGAAACCGAATCAAAAACCGGAGAAAGAGCACGGGAAACATGCATCGGCGCAGGTGGGAGCCTTGCCACGGAGATGAAATCCTTGTCCGGCCGCATCATGACCTTGTACATTAGGACGGGGTCCGCCGCCGCCACCTTCTTCGTCCGCTCGAGGATCTCCTTGTGATCGAGGTCCTCGGGTGTCATCCAGGTGCCCTACCAGGCGTTGCCGACCCTCATGTCGTACAAAGAGTATCGCCTTGACATGAGGGACAGCACCCGCCGTTTGTGGAAACCGGTGATTACCACCGACGCGTCCAACCCCGTCTGGGTCAGACACGTCAAGGTAGCCAGCACCTTCCTCAGGGGGTCACCTTTTCCGGGATTAGCTCCCTCTTCCACGACGGCCGCTCTACGTTGATCGACTTCCCGGTGTAGGCCAGGAGGTGGCCGTGGCCATTGCGGAGGTAGAACCACTTGTTGTGCCAGCCGCGGTTGGAGGACGTGAGCTTTGCCGGGATGTAGGCTTGCCGAGAGCGGGCTCGCAACTGCAGCGTGCAGCTCTCGGCCCGGACGGCCAGTCTCTTCCCCTTCTCCGACCCCTTGGGAGCCTTCAAGAAGAGGGCGACCTCAAAGAAATAGAGCCAGAGGTCCCAATGGGCCTCGACTCCAAGATACCCCTCACACAGGGCGACAAACACCGCCGCCTGCGTGATCGAGTTGGGGGCGAGGTTGTGCAGCTCCAGGCTGTAATACTCCAGGAGCGCCCGAAGGAACCGGCCCACCGGCATGCCGAACCCACGCTCGTGGAACGCCGTAAAGCTCACGACGTACCCTTCCGGCGGCATCGGGAACCGATGCTCGGGCAGCGGCACGATCCACTCCGGCGTCCGGGCGTCGGAGCGGGCACGGAGAAGACCCTTCTCCGCCAGCGTCGTCAGCTCGGCCTCCATGACCGAGCACGACTCCCAGTCCTCCGTGCCGATGATCTCGACCCTCGGCGCCATCGAGAAGGCGGGCTGGATTGGACGGCGGCGCGGCAAGGTTATCTCTCCCCTCTCTTCTCCCTCCTCTCTCAGCGGCGCATGAACAAACTCCCAGCTGCAACGATGGCAAGAGCAGAGGCAATGGCTGGGAAACAGAAGGAGGGCCAGCGGCCGTCACCGCCCAGGTATTTATACCCGGCTAAACCCTAGCCCGTCCACCTTCTGGCATTTAATGCATATCGCTTTCGGATTTCCTACTTGATTACGTTCACACGGAGTCCCAGGCGCCAGCGGCGCCGCCAACCCACACGGATCGAGGGAAACGCACGCCGCGATGCGGGGTTCATCCTCCACGAAAGATCTCGGTGACGAGCACGGGGCTCTCGCACCGCGCGTGCCCACGATGGCGGCCCGCAGCACACACACGCCACCGTCATGTCCCCTGCGGGACCCACGCGCACGCGTGCGGTGTGTCAACCGCCTTGGACATGGGGGGCCCACTACTTCTCCCGCAGCGGGCGGTGCCACGACGCCGGACGCTCCGAGAAGGGCGCCTCAAAAGGCGCGCCCACGTCCCCGCCGTGGGACGAACTATGGGCTTCCTTCCTAGTGAAGGAACCCGGGCGACGGCCCATTTACGGTCCAGAGGTTCGGAGGCTAGCCCACCAATGGGTTCGACAGCCGCCTCAGGCCACCAGAGTCAGGGATGGCTCGGACGGTCTCATACACAGCCTAGCCCTGCGAAAGCAGGGACCGTCTTTACCGTTTCCGAGGCCAACGAGGCAGTCTGAGTTAGGGGGATCCCGCGCGGGAGTGCACCGAGCCCTCGGGACCTGGCGGACGGGACCCGGGCCCCGCCTCAGACACACCTTGTAGGCTCTGATGGAATGCGCCTCCAGGCCCAGCCAACCCCTAACGAACGGGGCACAGGCATTCCACTTGGACTTACCCGTTAACAGCTCACCGGATCTAGCCATGTTCGACACTTGTCGACGACAGCATGGCAAAATCCTCCCTCCTCCCTGCGGAAGGGATGCAGAGGTGTGGACGAAACAAACGACCAAGTACCGCTCGCCCGCCCCACACCAGAACGGGGCTCGGGGGCTCCCCTGACACAGAGGCTGAGGTTGGGACACGTCAACTAACTCACCGAACTCCCGGACGAGCCGACGGGCCCGGGGGCTCGGCAAACGATAGGAACACACCAACCAAAACACGCGCAAGCCCTCGGAGGAGTGCCCACACTCCTCCAAGGCCTCGGGGGCTACACCCGGCGGGTGCGCTCGCGCGCCCCCGCCGGAGAACATAGCCTCCGAGACAAGCAAGCACCCTCACCAAACACGTATAAGCCCTCGGAGGAGCGCTCGCACTTCTCCGAGGCCTCGGGGGCTACACCCACCGGGTGCGCTTGCGCGCACCCAGCGTAGGAAAGCCCGAAACACCTAACAACGTGCCCAGCAGAAACATAGCTTAAAGCCACAACCTCCGAACGAGTGTACCCACTCCTTCGAAGGTTCGGGGGCGACTGTCGGGTGCCAAAATGAGGGCCCTCCAAACAATCAGGCCCATCAGACGCAAAACCAGGCCACACGACAAAGCACGGCCCACCAAGGCCCAACACACTACTCTCCATTTCGTCCGAGCCTCTCCGCCAAGGCCTCGGGGGCGCTAACTTTCCGCCTCAGCCGAGCCCTCCCAGCCGAGGCCTCGGGCGAGCTCCCGCTTTCCACCTCGGCCGAGCCCTCCCAGCTGAGGCCTCGGACGAGCGCACACATCTCCGTCTCGCCCGACCCCTCACGTAGACGCCTCGGACGAGCTCCCGCTTTCCGTCCCGCTCGAGCCCCCATGCCTAGGCCTCGGACGGGCGCGCCGCATTTCTTGGTCAAACCAGGCCTCTTATTTGACGTATATCCGCCGCCCGCCTTACCACAGTTCTCGTCAGAGTGGCGTTATCCCCTGGTAGGGGATGGGAGCCGTCCTGTCACAACTCTCACCCGCGCTCAGGATTACGTTATCCTCCACAGTGGAGGCCATGCCTGCCACTGTGGGGCACTGTGTTGCCTAACCTTTCTGCCAGGACAAGTCGCTGAAGCTCTTAGGCAACGGCCGCCACGCCAAGGGCCGTCATCCAGCATCATCTTTCGTACGGGAGTCAGGCCAGACGGAGAGCCGGTCAAACAACAGTCCCTCCCGGGTTTTCTGAGCCCGGGATGGGCGGCGATCGCCCCGATGACGGCTCTCTCCTGTGCCAACCGCCCCGCGTACGGCAGCAGGCACCGAGGCCCTTCGAGCCTCGAGACCGAAGCAAATTCAAAGCTACAGCACGCTAAGGGGGTCAGATACGCCTCCCCTGGCCTCTCTATCAACTTCTACAGGGACATCCGTTCCATCCGTCGCCAGAACTGAGGATGCGACTCCTCACAGCCATGCCCACGCCCTGCAACAGGACAAGCCCTATAGTGCAGAAGCCCACGCCAAGGCCTCGGCACAAGGAGGGCGGCGGGCTCCGAGGCCTCGAATCAGGAGGGAAGAGCTACCACTCACGCACCGGCACTCTATGTAATCTCTGTTCACCCCTTGCGGCTATAAAAGGGGAGGACCGGGCCCCTTATCAAAAAATCCTTGAGCACTTCCACACACAAGCACGATACCGGCACTCGCCTCAATCACTCACGAGACTTGGGGACCATCTCCCTCTCTCAACCACTTGTACACCCCTACCTACAAGTACTTCGGTGCAAGATAATACAAGTCTTCCTCCCCTCACTGGACGTAGGGCCTTCTCTCGCCCGAACCAGTATAAACCCTCGTGCCCATCTTGCACACCTTCCGGAGTTGGGAGCACGCATCACAAATTTACTCGTTGGTGCTAAGACCGTCAGTTTTAGCACCGACATCATGGTTGCCACAAAACGATTGAGGTAAGAATTGATCTATTCATGTCATTGTTTCCTAAATTATTATTCGCCAATGGGAAAGTTAATCAGTCTGTTCAAAACATTCTTTTCCTTACTTGTGGCGTCTCACTTAAAATGGTAGCGTGAAAAAATTTCGGAAACTCTCGAAAATGATGCTGAATAAAAAAATTGCCAACTTTGTTTGTTTTACATATTCCTTACCAACTGTGACGTGTGTTTCCCTTTTGATGTGCACGCACAGGTTAAAAATATGTAGGCTGTATTTTTCTTTTCTTTTGTCCTCCAATCATTGCCCCCTTTTCTTTCCCATTTCATATCTGTTTCAGCCCAATATTCTTTCGGCCTGTGTAATTTAGCCCATGCAACATGATATTCAAAAGCCCATGTAGAAGATTCGGCCCAGCTAAAGGTAATTGTCTAATGATATTTCTTCTTCGATGAGCGAACATGTATTGCAAGTTGCAAATCATTACCTTTTGATTGTTCAGAACCATTACCTTTTTCTTGTACAAAAGTTTAAATTATATTTCTCAAAAGAAAATTTTAACTTAGAAGAACTTAAAGATCTAGAAAAAAACTTAAGTTCTATAGATAGTGGGAGGCGTATGTTCCGACTCGAGGTGTGGTCATACAAAGTTGACAGAGATCTTTACTACAGCATCTCATATTAATTGACTTACAGAGTTATTTTAACTTAAATATCTAAAGTTTAGTTAATTTCTAGAGTGAAATACAAATTATTATAACACTACTGAAAGGATCAAGATGCCCAAGAGTGGGGTGAATTGGGCTTTTCTAAATTTAATCGCAACGGTAAAAGCCTAACGCTTAGCCCATTTCACCTCTAGTGCCTAAATATGTTCTCTACGACTCTAGAACACAAAAGTTATGCTCCCTAGGTTCCAAACCCTACTCTAGCATGGCAATTCTAGCAATGTAAATACAAGAAGTAAATGCGAGAATATAAATGCTCAAAGTAAAGAGAGGGAGAGGAACGCGGCGATGTTTTTCCGAGGTATCGAAGAGTCGGCACTCTCCACTAGTCCTCGTTGGAGCACCCGCGCAAGGGTGTAGCTCCCCCTTGATCCGCGCAAGGATCAAGTGCTCTCTACGGGATGATTCTTCGTCACTCCGACGCGGTGAATCCTCCAAAACCGCTCACAAGATGAGATGGGCCATCCACAATCACCATCGGATGATCACCATGCTCCCAATCGCCACCGAGCCGTCTAGGTGATGCCGATCACCAAGAGTAATAAGCAAGAACTCTCACTTGACCAAGACTAGCCTAATGAGATGAGTGGATGCACACTTGCTACTCACTTTCCACTAATGAGGTCCTAAGCAATGGATTATCAAATCTCTCAACCTCACTAGGGCTCTTGCACTCTCAAGCACTCACAAGATGTTCTTCAGCAGTAGGAATGAGCAAGAGACCTCAATTGAATGAGGTGAGGGAGTATTTATACCCCCCACACAAACCCCCACACGAAGAGGTATTTCGAGGCGGTTTTAAGGTCGACCGGGTCCGTCGCGCCGGACGCCCGTCGTCTGCGATAACGGCTAACTGTACTGCTGGACGTCATACTGACCGGGGGCTGCGTGTCGAGTCCGGTGAGCACTGGCCGGACGCGTCCGGTCCGATTTTGCACATTTTTGACCTCTCTGAGTAGTGACCGGACGCCCTGATCCCAGCGTCCGGTCGGTGCCGATCAGCGTCCGGTCCACTCTCGGACAAGGACCGATGGCACCGGAGCGGCCCCTCGGCACCGCCGAGGCAGTGTCCGGTCATTCCGGCACCCCACATACACTGACTAGACGCGTCCGGTCAGCTATGTGCCAGCGTCCGGTCAAGCTAAAATGGCTCGAACAACTCCCGATTTCGCGACCTCTCGTATGGCTTCGACTCTACTGATCTTTGGGCTAATTCTAGGGCTACCTAGCACTAGAATGAATATGTGTGCACCACACCTAACTCACTAGACTCACCTAGGTCAAGTTACCCATTCAAACCCCTCTTAATAGTATAGCCAAAGGTAAAAACAAAGTCCTAGCTACTCTAAGTGTCTCTCCAACGCCAATTGACACTTAGAACTAGCAGTCCTTAACCTTGTCGTCCATCCTTTGAAAACCGAAAATGATCTCGATCGTTGGGGCATGAATACCATTGATCGTCCAATCAATCACCATTATCATGACCTAACTCAAACGGTTTCTGCAAAACACACGTTAGTCACAATAATCTTACGTTGTCATTAGTCACAGAAACCAACTAGGGGCCTAGATGCTTTCAATCTCCCCCTTTTTGGTGATTGATGACAACAACCTTGAGTATGAGAGTGAATTTGAGGTTTTCAACAAACTTGAATCGTATAAGCTATTTGACATTAAGAACAAAGAGATTAGATAAGCTTATACAACTCAAGTCAACATGTACTCATTGGAATATGAATAAAATGCGAGTACAAAATATAAGGCTCATTTATCGAAAGATAAACGTGAAGGCATGGTAAATGAGCAACAACATGTGACAAGACATAACATATATATATAGATCGAGTAGAGAGCACATATCATACGCAAAGCACATGTCACACGATATATCACATAACCACGAAGCAACCAAAAGCAAGTATCTCATGATGCACAAAGGTAAAGTATGTATGCATGAGTATCACATAACAAAAGAAGCAACTCCCCCTCACACGCTCCCCCTATCTCACATACTCGACTCTCTCCCCCTTTGGCGTCAAACACCAAAACCTAAGGCTCCTGAGGAGGTGGGGCTGCAGACGAGTCGGGTCCGGACGAGCGTGCGGCCATCTCAAACTGCGTGTAGTCTGGGGAGGACTCTGAACTGTCGCTCGGCTGAGCCTCTGACTGACCCTCAGGCTGTGTCTCTGGAGGTGAAGCGGTCCGGGTCGGCTCAGCTGGGTCTGCCTGCTGTGTCTCGGTGGTAGCAGCCTGACCCTATGGCTCAGAAGTGGGTGGCATAAGAGAAGCGGGAGCCACTGACACTGTCACTGCCTCGGGCACTGTAGCAGGAGGGACTGGAGCCTCTGAGGTAGGAGCAATATGAGGAGGCAAACTTACGGCACGTAAAAGAGAGCGAATCGAAGCCTCGGGTGCAGTAGTGACAGGAGGAGGCTGACTCAGTGGAGGCTCGGACTAAGCAACCGACGACGGGTGAGTCTCTGTAGTAGTAGTGAGTGGTGCACCCGTCGATGGAACCGGACCCAAAGGACGTGTCGGAGTGGGAAATCCGGTGATCTCACTGTAGGTGGCACTGAGAGCTCGTGGGGTAACAAGCACCGACGACATAGGAGGTGGAGTGAAACCAGTGCGAATCGGTGTGTACCCGGCCCCTGGAGAAGCAAAGAACTGTGGAATCTGCTGGGGCGATGAGCTGAACGGTGCCGACACTCCCTGACTCTGAAGTCCTCCAAACTGTAACGCTGGAGCCAGGTGTGTAGAACTGGAGGGTCCGCCAAGCTGAGTAGAGGTGAAGTCGAAGGCGGGAACTCCAGTGTGCCTCATCACGTGCTCCATGAAGGCAAACGACTGACGCTGAAGGTCCTGAGCCTGCTGCTGAGTCTGACGAAAGAGAGCCTGAGACTCATGCTGTGACTGGAGTACCTGCTGCTGGAGCTTGGTCTGTCGAGCGTGAAGGGCTGCAGTGTCAGCTGCCTGCTGATGGGCTATCCGCTGAATATCCTGCCCCTGCCGCTCTGAAGACTGGGTCAAACGCTCAAGTAAGGCAAGGAGGGTGGGATCACTGGAGCCTGAACCACCGGCCTCGGCATCGTGAGCTCGTGGAGGCATCTCGGAGGGGATGCGTAGTCACTGTCAGAACTATCCGAGGGGAGCTCCTCAACAATATCAGCAGGCTCCGTCTCCATCTGTGTCAACTCTGCCTGTGCTAGTGCCTCAACGGCCTCGTCCTGCTGCTCCTCAGTCTCTGCAACAGCTGGCCTCTAACGTGGCTCTCGGGTGGCCCTGTTGCCCGGATGGGCTCCAACCAGCTGGCTCATGTTGTACACAGGGAAGGAAGTGGGAGTGGCCCTGAACTCTGCAAGTGCTGCTGAAGGGAAGGGAGAGATCAAGCGCTGTAGTACCACGCAGATCAAGTGAGCAAACGGTAGCTATCGACGTGTCTTGAAGCCCTCTATGATGGTGTCCTCTATCTCTGAAACAATGACATCCTAGATGTCAAAGGCAGTCTGTGTAGTGAGGTAGTAGACTAGCCACTGCTGGATCCTAGTGATCGTCTCCCTGTTGCCTATCCTATGCAGTAAGGTCCTCCTCATCACCTCGTTCAGGACACGGGCCGTAGGGGTGAGATCCCTAGGAAGACGGTGTGAGCCCGGTCTGAATGGCTCTCTGAAGATGTGCCGAGCCTTCTCCACAGGCAGTTCCTCTCCGCCGTGAGGGCGTCGAGGGGGCTCGGTCTGTCCGAAGCAAGACTGGTGAAGCAGAGTGTCTGACGGTGTGGTGCCAAGAAGCTCGTGAGCACACGGACTGTAAAGTCTAAAGGGCCTGCCACCGAAGGTGAAATGGATGAACGTGTGCCCTGGGTCGATCCAAAGAGAGGCGTAGAACTCACGAACCTAGGACTCCACGTACGCTCCAGGTAGCCCAATCAAGTCTGCCAGGCCAGGTAGGTAAGTAAGTGAAGGCCTGATCACCTCTCCGGCAGCTGCTGCAACTCTGTCAAGAGGGCACACCCTGTGAGACCGAATCTCTACACCACTGTTGATGTAAGCTCGAAAGAAGTCCTCCCGCAACACGGTGTAGAAACCCTCTGCTACCCTGGGGTCACGCTCCGGTGGGAACCACTGGTCAAAGTCCACACACCGGAGGTCCTGAACTCGACGGGCATTGGCGGCCCGCAAGTCTAAGTGTACAACTGGAGGAGGGACACGTGCCCTGGGAGGAGGAGGGCGTCCACCACGACGCTGAGTCTCAGCTCTGGGGGTGACCTGAGAGCGAGTGCGTGAAGAACGGCGGCGTGGTGGGTCCTCAGGCTGCTCCTCGGTGTCCTCGGGCTGCTCAACTGCCTCTGCCTCTGCCTCTGCCTAGGCTGAACTGCCGGCCTCTGTACCACCAAGGTCGTGGGGTAGATCCTTGAGCCTGTGCCAGACTCCCCCTGATCATCACAGTACCGGTACGGTCGTAAGGAGTGGGTGTGCGGAGTGCACGAGCCACAGAAGTGGGGTCTGGCTCGTGAATCCTCAGGCTGCCACGGGCACCACCTCTCTCAGCAATAGCTGCAGCGTCTGCTATCACCAGAAGCCTCTCTGCCTCGGTACTCTGTCTCTTTCGCTTCTTCTTGGTGTACACCTTCCCCTTACCCTTCTGTGGAGGAGGAGGAGGAGGAGGGTCTGGTGGACCACCAACATTCTTGCAAGGAGCCATGACTGGGAATCAAGAAACCACTGCCACAAGCAAGAACAACTGTCGCTGAAAGATCAAATCGCCAGAACAACTGACAAGAACCACTGCCAAGTCAATCAAGAAATCTCCCCCTGAGTGAAAGAACCACTGCCACTGATCAATCAAGAAGACTCGCTGACACTCAAGAGGGGCCTCTGTTCCTTACTCGCGGGCTTGGCCCCGAGTTCTCTGTCAAACTGACACTGTTAAGCGCACTCAGCAAACCGACTCGACAAAACACAACTCGCTGCATAGAATAGATAGATAGGAATACATATAAGCAATGTATATTAACTAAAAGGAGCGAGAGACCTTAACGGAAGCAAGCAGTGAGGTAAGAAAGAGGGGGGAAAGTCTTGCAATACCTAAGGCAAGGTGAGAACCTGCGAAGGGGTGAGGAGAAAGACACAGCGGGGGCACCACACGGCTCAAGGGAGGCTCTGCATGGACATATGATGGAATATGAATCAAAAAGAGCAAGAACAGCCAGAGAGTCCATTGCAGCTTTGATCGAACACCTAATATGCAGGGTAGATGCTCACCACGGAGAGACAATGCCGGCCAATGAGGAGGTAGAGTAGATTGCCGGAGACGAGATGAAGAACGAAGCAAGGATGAGCGAGTCTCGACGACGGCAAGGAGGCACGGCGGCTCTAGGGTTAAACGGCGGCGGCGCTGATGGCGGTGACCACGGCGTGGACGACGGCGTGCACGCCGCAGAGCACGGCGAAGCGGCGGGTGCGCGCAGGCGTGGGCGGGCGGCGAGTAGCGGTGGCGCCGGGCGTGTGCGGTGGTGCGGTTGCTAGGGCAGTGCGGCGGCGGTTCCTTGATCACGGAGAGAAAAGCGACGACGGCGCGGGCGGTTGTGAATGAGGAAGGAAGAAGAAGCAAGCGGGCCCCGCATGTCATATGAATTTACTGCGCCGTTTAAAGTTCGACCGGACGCGTCCTCTGAGGGACCGGACGCTGGAATAGTAGCGTCCGGGCCGCAACTCAGAGAGCTCCAAATCGGTCAAAAGTTGACCGAACGCGTCCGTTGGTGCTGACCGGACGCCCTGCAGAGTCCGGTCACCTCCTGTCTTTGACCGGACGCGCGTGAAGCTCCAACGACCGGACGGTCCGGTGACAAGTCTCCAATTTGTACTTGACCGGATCGTTGCGAGTTTGTCCGTCCGTGTCCTCCTTGCTGATTTCTTTGCGCCGAACTTTTCCAACCTTGTCCCAACTTTGTAAGATCCAAATAAACACCAAATTGGGACTGGTGCGGGATGCCCCTCTCAAACCCTCGAATTTGAAAATATTTTGCCTTAGGCTATATTCCTTTTAGCGAAAATAGGCGATAAGAATGAACGAGGAGACATCGTATGGCCACCAAATAGGGTACATAACCAATAGAAGCGTCAAATGCTCCCCCTATCGGTGGACGAACATAGCGGATGCTCAAGCTTAACCAAAAAGAAACGACAAAGGAAACACACATGCATATGCAATGCATTACTTGAATTTGAATCTAGTCGCTTGTTAAGTTTGTCCTTGGTTAAGCTTCTTCACACGCTTTGGGGCGGTTATCTTAATCAAGTTAGCCAAGCTCTACTTGCAATACATAAATTTAAACATGTTTATATTACAAATGCAATGCAACCGACAACACAAGCTCATCTTTTAGTGAAGTTACTTAGATCAAGAACATTAAGTTCATTTCTCAACTTACAAAACCGTGCTTCATCTAAAGGTTTTGTGAAGATATCCGCCAATTGATCTTCCGTCCTTACTCCCTCTAAAGATATATCTCCTTTTGCAACATGATCTCTAAGGAAGTGATGACGGATATCGATGTGCTTGGCACGAGAGTGTTGAACCCGGTTGTTAGCAAGTTTTACGGCACTCTCATTATCACACAACAAGGGTACCCCTTTTAGAACTACACCATAGTCTAGAAGGGTTTGCATCATGTAAAGGATTTGTGCACAACAAGCTCCCGCGGCTATGTACTCCGCCTCGGCGGTTGACAATGCCACACTATTTTGCTTCTTTGAGGACCAAGACACTAGTGATCTACCAAGCAAATGGCACCCTCCGGATGTGCTTTTTCTATCAATTTTGCAACCGGCATAATCCGAATCGGAATAGCCCACAAGGTTAAAACTAGCTCCTTTGGGATACCAAAGGCCAATGCTTGGTGTGTGCTTAAGGTACCTAAGGATCCTTTTCACGGCAACTAAGTGAGCTTCCTTAGGGTTAGCTTAGAATCTAGCACACATACACACACTAAACATGATATCGGGCCTAGATGCGGTCAAGTATAACAAACTACCAATCATAGAGTGGTAGAGAGTTTGGTCAACCGGGTTACCTCCTTCATCTAGGTCGAGATGTCCATTGGATGGCATTGGAGTCTTGATGGGCTTACATTCATCCATATTGAACCTCTTGAGAAGATCTTTGGTATACTTTTCTTGAGAGATGAAATTCTCTTCTCTCATTTGCTTTACTTGAAAACCAAGAAAGAATGTAAGCTCCCCAATCATAGACATCTCGAATTCCTTTGACATCAAATCACCAAACTCTTTGCAATAGTCTTCATTTGTCGAGCCAAATATGATATCATCAACATAGACTTGACAAATGAAGATATCCCCATTAAGCTTCTTGGTGAATAGTGTGGTGTCCACTGTCCCAATCTTGAAGCCCTTCTCAATAAGGAAGTCCTGAAGGCGCTCATACCAAGCTCTAGGGGCTTGCTTTAGCCCATATAATGCCTTGGACAACCTATAAACATGATTAGGATATCTAGGGTCTTCAAACCCGAAAGGTTGATCAATATAGACTAGTTCATTTATGAAGCCATTTAAAAATGCACTTTTCACATCCATTTGAAAGAGTTTAATATTGTGATTAGATGCATATGCAAGGAGGATACGAATGGCTTCAAGTCTTGCAACCGGTGCAAAGGTCTCTTTAAAATCCAAGCCTTCAACTTGAGAGAACCCATTTGCAACTAGTCTTGTCTTGTTCCTCACGATCACACCTTGATCATCTTGCTTGTTGCGGAACACCCATTTTGTTCCAATGACTCTTGCACCTTTGGGACGCTCTTCAAGTGTCCATACTTGGTTGCGGGTGAAGTTGTTCAACTCTTCGTGCATAGCATTCACCCAATCCGGATCTTGAAGAGCTTCATCTATGCTAGTAGGCTCAATACAAGAGACAAAAGAGTGATGTTCAATAAATGATGCATATTTTTGAGAGCAAGTCATTACACCCCTCGTCAGACTTCTAATGATGAGATCTTGTGGATGTGCTTGGAGTAGAGGAGTTATCCTTCTATCAACCACTTGGGGAGGAGGTTGTGGAGCATCAACATCTTGAGCTTGTGCCACTCTTTCTTCATGGGAGATTAGAGTGTCTTCATTTGGATTTCTTCCATCTTTATCATCATCTTGTGGCACACGGGATGAAGAGGGTTGATCTATTGCTTGCACTTCATCTTCATCCTCCTTAGGCTTGATGTCTCCGGTTGGAATATTCTTCATAGCCTCCCTCAATGGTTCATCACCTACATCATCAAGATTCTCATGTGCTCCTTGGGAGCCGTTAGATTCATCGAACTCCACATCATATGTTTCTTCTACCAAGCCAGTGGCATGGTTGAATACTCGATATGCTTTGGACTTCAATGAGTAACCAACAAGAAAGCCAATATCACAACGTCTTTGGAACTTCCCTAGGTGTTGCCTCTTCTTGTAGATGTAACATTTGCAACCAAACATCCGGAAGAAAGAGATATCCGGCTTCTTCCCATTGAGCAACTCATACGGAGTCTTGTTGAACCACCGATGAGGAAACGATCGGTTGGCCGCATAGCATGCGGTGTTGATAGCTTCAGTCCAAAACCTCTCCGGTGTGTTGTACTCATCAAGCATTGTTCTAGCAAGGGTGATTAATGTCCGGTTCTTCCTCTCTACTACACCATTTTTTTGCGGAGTGTAAGTTGAAGAGACTTCATGCTTGATCCCAACTTCATCACAATATTCTTTAATGTTTGTGTTGTTAAATTCTTTTCCATTGTCACTTCTTATCTTCTTGATCTTGGTCTCAAACTCATTTTGTGCTCTCTTGACAAACTTCTTGAATGATGGAGTGGCTTCGGTTTTGTCATGAAGAAAGAATACCCATGTGTATCTTGAATAGTCATCAACAATCACTAGACAATATAGGTTGCCTCCCAAGCTCTTGTAGGTTGTAGGTCCAAATAAATCCATGTGGAGTAGCTCAAGCACCTTGGATGTTGACATGAATGCTTTGGAGGGGTGAGTGTTGGCAACTTGCTTGCCGGCTTGACATGCACTACAAAGTTTGTCCTTCTCAAATACAACATCCTTCAAACCTCTAACCATTTCTTTCTTCAATAGCTTCTTGAGAGTGTTCATTCCAACATGGGCAAGCCTCCTATGCCATAACCAACCAAGTGATGTCTTCGTGAATGAAGAGAAATCAACTAGATAGAGATTGTTGTATCTAAGGCCTTTGAATATCACTTGATGATCATCTTTCTTTGACACAACCACTTCCTTCTCGGTGAATAAACATTCAAAGCCAAGATCACACAATTGACCAATGGATAGCAAGTTGAAGCTCAAAGATGCAACAAGAAGCACATTTGATATTGAATGATCATTTGATATAGCAACCTTCCCCAACCCTTGTACTTTGCCTTTTGAGTTGTCTCCAAATGTAATCTTCTCTTGATTGTCAACTCCTTCATCTAGTGAGGTGAACATACGAGGATCACCGGTCATATGTTGAGTGCAACTACTATCAATAACCCAATGACTTTCGCCGGTCTTGTAGTTCACCTACACACATGAGAGATCAAGCTTGTTGTTTAGGGACCCAAACTTGAGAGGGGCCCTTAACTTTCTCAACTAGTGACTTTGCAACCCAAATTTGCTTAGGCCTATTCTTGTTGGGAGGACCTAAGAATGCGACTTGAACTTTTCCACTTTCTTTCTTTCTAAGAATATAGTGAGCATTGAAGGCAAAGGGTCTAGCATGCTTGGGCAAGGGTTGTGGTGGTGGAGTTTCACTCATGAGCAAAGTGACCTTCTTGACCACACTCAAAGCATCTCTTTGACTTGGGCTTTGGATTGTAATGTTGTTGAGCTTTGACTTTCTTCTCTTGTTGAGCCAAGAAACCAATGCCACTTCTATCCATCTTCATGACAGTGTTCATGAGTAGCTCACTTTGAAGATAGTTGCCTCGAGAGAACTTTTGCAATCCAATTTTCAAGTGATCCTTCTCTAACTTGAGTTGCTTGTTTTCCTCTTTTAGCTTCTCTACATCATGATCAACTCTTGTAGCACCAAATGCACAACTCTTCTCAAAGTTGAGCCTTTTGATATCCTCTTTGAGTGACTCAATTTCTTGATCAATCTTATTGTTGCATTCTTGAGTCTCAATGACAATGGTGTTGGTGGATGAGAGCTTCTCAAGATCTTGCTTTAGCTTTGCATTCTTATTCTTGATCTTGACATAGTCATCATAATGCTCGGCCACAACAACTTGCTTGCCTTTGCCACTAAAACCTTGCTCAATGCTCTCAATAATCAAATCATTACATGGTGTGGCTATGTCAATCTTAACAACATTGTTAGTAGCATCATGTGTTTCATCGGATAAAAGATCATATCAAAGCACAAGGTTATCATGGTTAACTTTGAGAGTTGTATACTCTTCCTTAAGCAAGTTGTATCTAGTGTTGAGCTCATTGTGTATCTCCTCAAGTTTATCATATTTTACTCTAAGCTCTTTTAGGGATTGTTTGAGCTCCTTGAGAGAGGATGACACAACCTTATTTTCTTCTCTAAGCTCATCACTAGCTTTTTCGGCTATGTCATATTTAGCAAGAAGAGACTCATTCTCAAGTTTTAGCTTTTTATTTTTAGCTTTTGTCTTTCTAATGATTTTAGAGTAATCATTAAGCAAGGTGACAAGTTCATCATATGAAGGTGCTTTAAATTCATTGTCACTATCACTGCCACAATCATCATCACTATCATCATTGGAGTTTTGTACCTTCCGGTCACCTTTGGCCATAAGGCATAGGTGTGTAGGGGATGATGGTGATGAAGGCGGTGGGGGTAGTGAAGTTCCAATAACAAAAGCGGCCACCTTTTCTTTCTTATCATCACTATCGTCGGATGATCCACCACTTGATGATTCAATGTCGGTGAGCCAATCACCCACGATATAAGCCTTGCCACCCTTCTTCTTGAGGAACTTGTTCTTCTTGCCATCTCTCTTCTTGTATGGCTTGTCTTTCGTCTTCTCATCATCATCATCGTCACTTGAATCACCTTTCTTGCCCTTGAACTTGTTCTTGAACTTATTTTTCTTGGGCTTCGGATATTGATGAGCAAGATGGCTAAGTTCACCACAATTGTAGCAATCCATCTCGGAGATAGGCTTCCTCTTGCTACTTGTGAAGAACTTCTTCTTCTTGGAGTCAAACTTGACGCCACTCTTGTTAAGCTTCTTAAGCATCTTTGTGGTCTTCCTCACCATGAGTGCAATGTTTGCATCATCATCTTCATCATCACTTGAGCTTGCAAGAACAATCTCAATTGCTTTGCCCTTGCTCTTCTTCTCTTGGTTGGCCTTGAATGCCAAATCTTTCTTCTTAGCGGAAGAAGAGCTTTCTTGCGGAGTGATGTGCATGTACATCTTATGTGCATTGATCTTCCCCAAGACTTGAGTTGGTGTAGCGGTGGAAAGATCACCTTGATGGAGCACGGTGACAATGTGGCCATACTTGTCAATTGGAAGGACACACAAGATCTTTCTCACAACATCGGATGGTGACATTTGTGTGAGTCCAAGTCCATTGAGCTCCTCTACAATGACATTCAAGCAAGAGTACATTTCATTAGCATTTTCATGAGGAAGCATGGCAAATGAATTAAGCTTTTGCATAACAAGATGATAGCGCTCCTCACGCTCACTCTTGGTTCCCTCATGGAGCGCACAAATATTTTCCCAAAGATCATGGGCATTTTTGTGGTTCCGGACCCGGTTAAACACTTCTTTACAAAGACCTCTAAAGATGATGTTTTTGGCCTTTGCATTCCACTTCTCATTGGTTTCCTCATCTTGTGTGAGGTGTGCGGCATCCCTAGGTTTTAGAAAACCTTGATTAGCGGCTCGAAGCGCGTTAAGATCTTCGGCCCCAAGATACGCCTCCATGTGAATCTTCCAATAAGGAAAGTCATCGCCCTCGAACATGGGAGGAGGTCCATTCCCTCCGGTCATCTTTTCTCTAGGCAGTTAAGCCTAAATCAAGAGCACAAGGCTCTGATACCAATTGAAAGGATCAAGATGCCCAAGAGGGGGGTGAATTGGGCTTTTCTAAATTTAATCGCAACGGTAAAAGCCTAACGCTTAGCCCATTTCACCCCTAGTGCCTAAATGTGTTCTCTATGACTCTAGGACACAAAAGTTATGCTCCCTAAGTTCCAAACCCTACTCTAGCATGGCAATTCTAGCAATGTAAATACAAGAAGTAAATGCGAGAATGTAAATGCTCAAAGTAAAGAGAGGGAGAGGAACGCGGCGATGTTTTCCTGAGATATCAGAGAGTCAGCACTCTCCACTAGTCCTCGTTGGAGCACCCACACAAGGATGTAGCTCCCCCTTGATCCGCGCAAGGATCAAGTGCTCTCTACGGGATGATTCTTCGTCACTCTGATGCGGTGAATCCCTCAAAACCGCTCACAAGATGAGATGGACCATCCACAATCACCACCGGATGATCACCATGCTCCCAATCGCCACTGAGCCGTCTAGGTGATGCCGATCACCAAGAGTAATAAGCAAGAACTCTTACTTGACCAAGACTAGCCTAATGAGATGAGTGGATGCACACTTGCTACTCACTTTCCACTAATGAGGTCCTAAGCAATGGATTATCAAATCTCTCAACCTCACTAGGGCTCTTGCACTCTCAAGCACTCACAAGATGTTCTTCAGTAGTAGGAATGAGCAAGAGACCTCAATTGAATGAGGTGAGGGAGTATTTATACCCCCCACACAAACCCCCACACGAAGAGGTATTTCAGGCAGTTTTAAGGTCGACCGGACGCGTCCGTCGGGGCGACCGGACGCGTCCGGTCGTCTATTAACGGCTAACTGTACCTGCTGGACGTCATACTGACCGGACGCGTGTCAGAGTCCGGTGAGCACACTACTACAGAAAACTTAACCGAGGCGGTTTTTTTTGGTTAACCGAGGCGGTTTTTCTAACCGCCTCGAACATAAGGTCACGGTTAATCGTGGCCTTAACCGAGGCGGTTAGAAAAACCACCTCGGTTAATGTATTTACCGAGGCGGTTGTGTTATAAAAACCGCCTCGGTTAATAAAATAAAAAAACAAAAAAATTCAGTGAGCCCATCAATGAGCCCGCTAAGCCCATCGATGAGCCCGCTAAGCCCAGGAAGCCCGTCGCGTTCGCCTCGCCCGCGCCGTCGTGTTCGCCTTGCCCGCTGGAGAGCGTAGATCCGACCTGCGAGCCGTCCGATCCGGCCTCCCGCCACCGGATTTGGCCATGGCCGCGCTCCCGCTTCCCACACCACCGCCCGCCGAGAGGCCACGCCACCGGGACGACGCCGGCCTTCACGGGGGCCGCCGCCTTGCTCCTAGGGGCTGCCGCGTGCTGCTCTGGGCCGCCGCCGGCCCTCACGCAGCGGCAGCGACCAGCGCCGCGCCGCCCGGGGCTCGGCCACGCGTGCTGGCCGCTATGGGGCTCGGGCCGCCACATGCCGCGCCGCCGGGGGCCACCACGCCACCGCCACCGCCACCGCCCGTGCCATGGATCCGCGTCGGGGCTGCCGGGGAGCCACCGGGAGGGGTGGGAGGTCGGCCTCCGGCAGCGCCGAGCGGGGAGAGAGGGAGACAGAGAAGAGAGGGAGGTAATGACGGCTGAGGAGAGGGAGGGAGTGATTTAGGGTTTGAGTGCCTCGGATATATATACTAGCCATCTATTAACCGAGGCGGTTTTCTTATGAAAACCGCCTCGGTTAATTGTCTATTAACCGAGGCGGTTGTCTTAGAAAAACCGCCTCGGTTAATTGATTAACCGAGACGGTTGTCTTAGAGCAACCGCCTCGCTTAATAGACGATTAACCGAGGCGGTTTTCATAGGTTAAGGTATTAACCGAGGCGGTTGCTGCGCCGGGGCATTGCCTCGGTTGGAACTGATTAACCGAGGCGGTTTTTTGCTAAAACCGCCTCCGAGCTCAATTTTAAAGTGCCTTGCAAAATCTTTTGTGTAGTAGTGGCACTGACCGGACGCGTCCGGTCCGATTTTGCATGTTTTTGACCTCTCTGAGTAGTGACCGGACGCCCTGACCCCAGCGTCCGGTCGGTGCTGATCAGCGTCCGGTCCACTCTGGACCGCGAACTGATGGCACCGGAGCGTCCAGTCAGCTACCAGAGGCAGCGTCCGGTCATTCTGGCACCCCACATACACTGACCGGACGCGTCCGATTAGCTATGTGCCAGCGTCCGGTCAAGCCAAAATGGCTCGAACGACTCCCGATTTCACGACCTCTCGCATGGCTTCGACTCTACTGATCTTTAGGCTAATTCTAGGGCTACCTAGGACTAGAATGAATAAGTGTGCACCACACCTAACTCACTAGACTCACCTAGGTCAAGTTACCCATTCAAACCCCTCTTAATAGTACGGCCAAAGGTAAAAGCAAAGTCCTATCTACTCTAAGTGTCTCTCTAACGCCAATTGACACTTAGAACTAGCAGTCCTTAACCTTGTCGTCCATCCTTTGAAAACCGAAAACGATCTCGATCGTCGGGGCATGAATACCATTGATCGCCCAATCAATCACCATTATCATGACCTAACTCAAACGGTTTCTATAAAACACATGTTAGTCACAATAATCTTACGTTGTCATTAATCACCGAAACCAACTAGGGGCCTAGATGCTTTCAACTACTTTTATGATATATCTAATGATATTAATTTGGTGATATAATAAATATCAATGTCTTCGCCATCTAGTTGTTAAATTTAACCTAGTGTTACTTAGACCTCGTTTGGTATGAAGAAACCTCTAGATCCTAAAGTCGTTCTGCAGAAATTCTTTACCAAACAGGCAAAATCTTAGGAGCTCCTTGTGTGGAGCTCCATAAAAGGTGTTGTTGCAGGGGATGTATAATGCATGAAACTAAGGAAAAAAACAAGCTTCTAGCAGCTTCCTAGATATTTATCTTCTTTAGTTATTCATGATAATACAAGGGTGTGATTGGTACGCTGAATTGGCTCAACATGGACAACGGGATGCAGCGCCTTAACCTTTTCTTTGCGTTTGGTTGGCCGCTCTTCTCTTTCAGTCTGGTCAAGATCATGTAGACGAGGCCCCCTTGGTCAGGCTCGGTGGAAACACAGATGGTCCATATTTCTAGAGATTGGGCAAGAAACCCGCGGGTGGGCCAACTGAAGCCACTGGCCTCTGATAAAACTGAGGAAAGAAGGTGGCCAAATAGGGAACAAAATCTTGTGTGTGGGCTAGAGTCCATGAGCTCAAACATACTAACAAACTAAGAAGTTGGTATTCCGAACCAAGATAACAGAGCATCTCCAAGAGAGTACCAAAATTCACTTGGTAAATCTTGTGATTTGGCAACTCTCTAAAATATATAGCAAGTGAAAAAAGAGTTCCTCTCCAATAGTTTAGCATAATTCACTTGCCAAACACAGATCAAACTTACATCAGGAACCCCGAGACAGAAACAAAATTATATTTATATCCTTCCACCTCTTGAAAACTTACATCAGGAACCCTGAAGCAGAAACAAAATTGTTTTTTTACCCTTTCACCTCTTCTAAAAGCTCGATGGCAAGTCGCGTCCGCGCGTGGATATATCCACGTGCGGGAGAAAAGAATAACAACTTGGAATAAATGAGGAGTTGATTTGAGGAGTTGTTGGAGAGAGTTTTTTGTGATTTTGCCAAAAAAAAAAATAAAGATGGTAAGTTGAAATACCAAGTTGTTGGAGATGCTGGACGGACTCCTACTGACGACTTGGTCTAGGTTCATTCACCATATGAATCACACACCATGTTTTCTTTTAGGGCTGGGGCAATAAGCTTATATCTCCCCATTTCTTGTCCGTCATACGACCGGAAAAAATAAACGAAGTGGACGACGCAGCAGCAGGAACCGGCACTGTATACGCGTTCAATTGGGCTCTTGTAGCAGCTTGGAACGTACGGGCAACAAGAAGCCGCACACCACGTCTAGTCGTCTACGAACGCGAAACGCCCGGGAGCCGCGAGAGCCCGATTCCATCCGAGTTCCAGGCGAGAGCCGCCGTGGAAATCCAGTGTGCCCTGCCGTCGGTTTCAGTCCGATCTGCTGTCTGCGCGAGTGCGTGAGCCGTGACCGTGGGTGAGCTCACTCTGCCCCTCGGCGAGGGCGCGGTGCACCAGTCACGAATACTTGGACTAAAACCGGTCTCGGCTATCTTCCTTAATCGATGATGGATCAATATGGTCAAAGGAAAAGTTTGGTGAGAACGACTCATCTACTATCTGATATTTGATCGTGTCTGTGCCTGCTGCTTGCATTAGACTCTGTTGTGCAGCCACGTGCCCACATCCCATCCAAAAGGGAACTATCACGCAGGAGTATCATGCTATTTACGTACAGTACAAACAATCTAGAGTCTGGGAAGATTCCATTTCTAATCCTACATTGTAGTACCTGTCTACTAGCCGCCAGTACTAGCGTAGTGGTTTCGTTTGGCACGTTTGGAGACGGTTTAACTTTTTTGTTATTAATTTTGACCATTTGTTTTATTAAAAAACTGTACAAAATATTATTTCTTTTGTGGCTTGCTCCATCAATATAAGTTATTTAAGAATAACTTAATTTTGAATAAAGTTATATAAATTTTAAGAATAAGACGAGTTGTCAAAATTAGAGTAAAGAAAATCAAACGTCTTATAATTTGGGATGAAGAAAGTACTGTACTACTAGCGTACTAGTGGGGCTTTTGTTTGCAGACAGCAACCGAGAAGTGATTTTAGCTTGCTAGGAAGGAGATTGGATCGGCTAATTTGTTTTGTGAGAAAAATAATATTTTAGTTGGCTTGCGCCACCCGATAACAAGAGGATATACACATGTGACCGGTTGACAAGACAATAACTAAAAGTATGGAATACTACTCTGTTTTTTTGTTTCTTGAGAAATAACTTTGATTAAATATATTTAAAATATTAATATTTATGGTAT
Organism: Chrysopogon serrulatus; assembly: GCA_015844335.1. NCBI lineage: Eukaryota > Viridiplantae > Streptophyta > Magnoliopsida > Poales > Poaceae > Chrysopogon > Chrysopogon serrulatus. The sequence goes on along the minus strand of JADLZL010004899.1, from coordinate 257,003 downwards.
ATAACTAGTATCAATCTTTAAATCTAGTTTTTAACAAATTTATTTAAAAATATAAATACTATATATTTTTTATAAATTAAGTTAAATTTATAGTACGAACATCTAAAATGATAGTTTTTTAGATGAAGGGAAAATGTCATAAGCTTTGTAAAATGAATTGCCTAGTAGTCTATAGAACTATAACTACCCCAGTCTATATTACTACCGGATAGAGGTTATACAGCACTAACATTTAAGTAAAAAAAAAGCAAGAAAGGTACTCCCTCCGTCCCAAAATAACTGTCGTTTTTTTTCCTTTTCCTAACTTCCGAGAAACAAATGCCGGCAATTTTATAAATAATAAATATTATCGATTAGTATCATAGTTAGTATCATCGGAAAGATCTTTGAATCTAGTTTTTTAACAAAATTATTCGAAGATATAAATATTGCACGTATTTTCTACAAATTGAGTCAAACTTGTACGGAGTAGTAGGTTACAGACATTTCTCTTGGGATGAAAATACACCATCATTACATCAATTTGGCTTAAAGTGTCATCTAGATCCCTAAATTTTTAAATTCATATCTAGGGGTCCCTAAACTTGGCAAAATGTGTCATCTAGGTCCCTAAACTTTCAAGACGATTCACGCAGTTCCCTAAACTTAACAAAGGGTGTCATCTAGGTCCCTAACTTGGTAGAGGGTGTCATCCGAGTCCCAAGTACTGTAGTTAATTCGACACAATTTTTTTAAAAAAATATAATTTCAGGGTACCATAGCTACAATTTGTAGAATATTCTAAAAATTGTATCTTTTTCATACGATCTTGGATGAAGATGATTTTTATATAAAAGATATAGCCCTTGATGATATCTACAACTTTCTAGTTTTAAATTTTTTAATTTGAGGTCACTAAGATGCTAAAAAAAATTAAATAAATTTTCAGCAGTATATTAATCACATAAGCGCTTGTCGCCTTGGAAAAAATCATATCTTTTTTATATGCTATCAAATTGAGATACTTTCTATATAAAAGTTGTAGCAATCGACGAGGTCTTTAATTTTCTAATTTTGAGTTTTTTAATTTAAGATTGTTAAGATACTCAAAAAATTAAAAATCTAAAACCACTATGCATAAACTGGAATCAGTGGTTTAATTTTTTGAGCATCTTAACAACCTCAAACTAAAAAACTCAAAACTACAAAGTTATAGATCTCGTCAAGGAGCTATAACCCTCTGTTAAGTTTAGAGACCTAGATGACACCTTTTACTAAGTTTAGAGACCTGCGGTGATCGTCTTAAAAGTTTAAAGACCTAGATAACACCTTTTGCCAAATTTAGAGACCGCTAGATATCACTTTAAAAATTTAGGGATCTAGATAACATCTTGAACCATGTTGATGTCCTAGTAGTATATTTTCCTCTTTTCCTAGGTCTCAGCCCAGGATTGTCAGTTTGTCACCGCCGCTTTGTCATTGCTGAGAAACCCGGATCTCATGTTCACTAGTTAATAAACAGCAAACCTTTCTTTTCTTTTTCTTATGACGAAAGAAAAGAGCTTTGTTCCGGTGGTTATAAAAAGACATAAAGACCTTTGAAAAGTATCGGTTGAATTCAAAATATAGTATATTATAAACTGACCCGGACTGAGGCTTGTAGTTATTTGTTTCTTGTGCTCTGTTTTTTCTAATTACGGTAAAACCTCTTGTCGTCCTTTTTTTTAAAAAAAAATATATTATAAACGCATAGGGTCTAATTGGTTGGCAATCAAAATTTGCCATGCCAAAGATTTGGCAAGCCATAATTTTGGCTAGTGATTGGTTGGCTACCAAAATTTGCCAACTACCTCACATTTGGCTTGCCAAATCTTTGGTAACTTTTTTGCCTAAGATTTGGCTTGCCAAATCCTTATTATGGCAAATTTTGGTTGCCAACCAATCAGACTCATAATCTTGTATGACCTCATTTAACTAACCGAAGCTTAGTGAAACAAATATTTCTTCGCACATTATTATCTTGAATTTATCGGAGGAAAACTTTGCTCTTTTATTTTCCTATGTGTAAGCATAATAAAGAAGTATGAATACAAATATAAATAGAAAGATGAATAATAATTTGATATGATCTATCTATCTATATATCTATTTCTTGAAAAGTCAAACATATTGAACATCGACTAAATATACATAAAAATACTAATATTTATTAGATATAACTGGTATGATTAGATAGATCATTGAATCTAGTTTTATAATAAACTTGCAGCTAGTCAATTTCAAAAAGTTTGATCGGCACGTTTTCCATATCGATAGCCAAGAGACAATATGATTATCTATCTATTTGAAGAACTGCAGATCTAAAGTTTGTCTGGCTATGTTGAATTTGTCTTGTAGCTTATGAGATTGCTAATATTTTTTACAAACATTATCAAAATTAAGGAAGTTTGATCAGCACGTTTTCCATAGCCATAGCCAAAAGACAATGTGATTATCTATGGATCTATCCCTAGGCTTCCATGCATGAAGAATGCAGATCCAAAGTCTTTTTGACTATGTTGAAATATGTCCTGCAGCTTATGAGATTGCTTATATTTTCTACAAACCTAGTCAAATTAAAAATTTAAGAAATTTGGACCAACACGCTTTCCATAGCAATAGCCAAGAAACAAAGTGATTATCTGTCTATCTATCTATCTATCTATCTATCTATCTATCCCTAAGCTTTCCTGAAGAACTAGGCTATGTCTCTATCTTGCAGCTTATGCAATTCATCCCAATGGATGCCAATTTTGGCCTAGCACTATTATGCAAATGGACATGTAAAGAAGAGGTGCTCAATATCTTCCTCTGCACCACTGCCACACATAATACAAAGAGCATCATCTTTAATGTTCAGGTGCTGTCTTCTGAACATTGTTTTGGTATTCAACTTATCCACCAAAATAAGCTATGCAAATTTAACTCTTGGTGTGCATGTCGGCTTCGAAATCACTTTGAAGATGGGTTTTGCTCGTTCTCCTTCCTTTATACTCACAACCGTCTGACGTGGATCCGATGGATTCAATCATGTTTTGTGCCTCTACGAGTAAATGTAACCTGTCAAAGCACGGGAAGTAGTTCGGTTGTAAAAAAGTAGAAATACAAAATGTTTCCATAATCCGCTACTCTCTCTGATATTGGTATGAGTTAGAGTAGTGTTTCATGCATGGAGTCGAATGGAAAGAGCGATGCGATAATTGATAAATCTCTAGCCATCGGTTTAGAGTAGTATAGAATTTGATTTTAAGATGCATCAAAACAGATAATGTGATTGCTGCATAAATTTCTGCGCTGTAAGTCATCCGAGTAACCGCACAACAACTTATACATTCAATTGCAACACAAAGGCATGCTTGCTAGCGAAAGAACAAAGATCTTTCAAAAACAACAGTTGAATTCAGATGTATACTATATTATTATAAACAAAGCAACTTGTATGACCTCATTTAACAACTGAAACATGTATTTCTTCTGACATTAGTCTCTGCACCTCGAATTCACCGGTGGAACAACCCCGGAGAAGAAAACCGGAATAATCCGGCTATCATATCTATTGGCGACCACTGGTTATCTGTACGAATTGAGAAAGAAAAGCCCATTTATGAGACCGAAACGCAACCTTTCCCCCCGAAGAGACGACGTTTCTGCCATTGAGAAGATGCCCTTTTTCTGTTTGTTGAATCGACAGCTTTTCATGTGATACGCCAAGCGTCAGATAGTCATGTAAAGGAGCTGCGATAAGCAAAACCTGTCATTGTTTTTCCAACTCGCCATGGTACGTCAGTTGATTTCTTCTTCTACCCCATTCAATTCAATCGTTACTGAAATGGCTGGCTGGACTGCGAATTCGACACCGTTGCCGTGCCGCTGCCGGCTAACAAAATCGAACTGGTAGTTCAAAATCGGCAACGACAGAACGCGCGAAAGATTTGAATTCATCAAACACAACAGTCAGCGAGCAGTCACGAAAGGGTTTGTTAGGCGATCAACGCGCGAAAGATTATGGAGCTCGTTATCACTCTGGTTTAAATTATTTTCATCAGCAAGCTAGATAAACCTATCCTGCTACTACATGGATATTATCAGTACTAATAACAGCTTAATACCACCCAGGACAAGAACAGGATGGCTCCAAATTAGCTTAACTGCTTGAAGAAACATTATAATATTGGTTCCATCCAAAACAGCAGCTGCAGCCTGCTGGCGGCCTGCAGCAGCGGTCCGCGGCGGCCGTTCACAGCGATGGCACGCGCGCGCTGGGCCTCCTCCTAGGCCCCTACTACAGATAGTACGGCCTACGCGAACAAGAGGTCCACGGCGTCCCACGCCTCCACGTCACCGCCAGCCTCGTTGTCGGCGTCCTGCAGCCCCAGGAAGGCCTCGAGCCCGGACATGCAGTCCCGCAGCGTCCCGTCTCCGGTGCCGCCTGCGTCCGCGACGACGGTCGCCGCCGGAGACGAGCCCGAGCTCTCCGCGGCCGCTGCAGACTTGCGGCGCCTCTTGGCCGCCGGCTCGCGCGCGCCGCCAGCGCCCACGGCGGGCGGGAAGTTGAGCTTGGCCTTGGGCCCGCGGATCTCGCGCGCCGCGACGTCGTAGGCGCGCGCGGCGTCCTCCGGGGTGGCGAAGGTGCCGAGCCAGACGCGCGCGCCCTTCCGCGGGTCGCGGATCTCCGCCGCCCACCGGCCCCACGGGCGGCGCCGGATCCCGCGGTACGCCGTCTTGCGCCCCGGCGCCGGCAGCCTGGCCGCCGGCACCTCTTTCAGGTGGTCCTCGCCTGACACAAGCAAAGCAGCGTCGTTAGCTAATAGTGGTAGCTGAACGTAACCTATATAGCAAGCATGCAACTACCATGCATGCAACGTACCGGAGAGGATGGAAGCTGAAATGGTGTCTTCGTCGGTTGCCGGGCGACGGGCGTCGGCGGGGACGAAGTCGGCGATGATGGCTCCGCCACACATTGTCGGTTGATCGAGTGCTATGCTAGCAACGGACCTCACGACTCAAGTGGTGATGGTGAGGAGAGTAGGCAGGGCGCAGCGACGGCACAAGTGCTGGTGGTCTAGCGTGGTTTGCAGGTTTTGGACTTTTGGTTGGGGCACCAAAGGCCAAAACCATCCCTATATAGCCATATCATGGTCCAGCAAAGTCTTTGTTAGTAGGTACAATAATAGTACTATAAATACCTTGTTTAAAAAACTAGTACTACACTTTCACGGATTGAATTGATGACAAGCATGCGAGATTAGAGGCGCGTCACGTGCGAACCCTGGAAGGCAGTGCGCTGCACAGTGGCAGTCCGGATGACTGGTGCTGCCACAGTAGACGGACATGTGTGACGCGACGGTACTGGAGCTCCTACTGGCTTTTCCGGTCAGAAAAGCCGCGCCAGGCCGGTGTCCGGACGCACGCGCGCGCGCGCGGATCGCGAGGCAAAACCGCCAGCTGAAAGCGGCGCGTGGCGCCGTGGCCGCGCGGCCCGGCGTGGGAGTCGACACATGTCCCCGGCGCGGGGGTGATGGGTGCGACGAGACGACGCGTTGAACGGGGTCTCCACGCCGAAAAGGACCACCGGTGTTGGTGGCGGTCTCCCGTCCCTGTCCCCCAAGATCCGCCACTGGTTTCCGGCCGCCCAAACGGTGGGCTGGGACCACCGGATTGCCGAGGCTGCGCCGGGTGTGCCGACGCGACGCGATCTTCCTTTGGTGACCACTGGGCATATCACAGGATATTGAGATATTGTGTACTATCAGCAACTTTATCTTGCGATTAGCACGGCAAGTCATAGATGTGGTTACTGTCGCTAAACGCCGCATCTGGCCATGATTTTCTCTTGGAGTACTCGTGTACAATAGCCGGACAGGTGACACGCGGTGTTGTAATTTATTTTTTGCTCCTACTGTACTAGTAGTAGGTTACAGTAGGACTGTAGGTATATACAAATATTCCCGGTGCATTCCTCTAAGCCAGATTAATGTTCGTGACTCTGTCATTAGCCTTAGTGGGCGGCTGGCCACGGTGATTAGCACACGTGATTACTTATCCAAATCATAGAGACACACACATGCAGATGCTCCCAATGGTTCAGTGTATATATGCTAGTATCACGCAATTCACAGGCTCGAATCTGATTTGCTGAATCCAAAAGCGACAATGTCTGCCCCTGCTTACCTTTCTTCTCTCGGTCCAATGCAATGCAATATCATAAGTAGAAAACGAATAGAGATGCTTATTGCGATCATGTTTGGAGGCTGACGAGCTAGAAGTCACACAAAAGATGATCGATGAGTTTTAGAATCTTCTTCATGCTTTTTCATCACATTTTCAGAAGCAGCTCATTAGACGACATGTATTTTCAAGTTGTTAATAACAAATTTTTTGAAAAAAAAAAATTAATTACTATGAAAATCATGTTGACCCAAAGATTCAGAACAAACAACCTCATGTAAGAGATTATTTTAACTTAAAGTGGACCATGTAACTTAAGAAAATAATTTATATTTTAACATATTAACATATATTAATTATTACATAGAAGAATTAGCCAGGAGAAAGTGATGTGAGTATTAACATATGAAAATTAATTACTATGAAAATCATATTAGACAGAAGAAATGATTAAAATATTGAATGGAAAATCCAAATAAGAATTTAGATATTTAATATTCATATCGTGTCCATATCTTCATACCACTTAAATTCGTATATAGCTGATATGTGCATATAATGTGTGTCAATATCTAGTATATCTCACTTTTGAATCATAGAAAAAAAAAGCTATCCATATTCATATCTGCTCCTGCCGTCTAAGAAAGAATACAACTACAGATTGCGTGTCGGCAAAAAGTAGTTCATCTTTAATCAAATTTTTAGTGAATATTATTCATATTTATAGTTCTAAATTAATTTGTTATAAAAATACATTTTATAATGAATCTAATGATATTTATTTGATATCATAAATATTGAATTTTTTATTTATAATTGAACTAACTTAAGATACTAAACCATGACACTGTATTACAATCATATTCTTTTCTATCTAGATAGAAGGAGTATATTATAATATCTGCTCGTATGTGATCCATACCACTTAACATCCTTTACTAATTTTAAAATTTGCAACACTGACGATTAGATGGGGATGAACAGGAGAAGTCTTAAAAGCTATATCTCAAAATGACCCACTACTACTATATAAATAATAAATGTTAGCCGTGCCTTATTTTTAATAGCCGTGGTAATTTTTTTTCTAAAATTAGCTTTATAGATAGACCGTGTCACACGCTCAATACGGACACTAACCACCGATGCCGACAACGGGCTGGGAGTGGCCCATAACGGGGGTGGCCGCCCATGATGGGGGCAGGGGAGGGGGCGCCGCGTGCCCTAGAGAGGCAGCGGCACAGTAGCCACCACCCTCCACGCGCTCACGCGCCCCGCTTGCCGCCGCTCTCCTTCCACATTCCCGTAAACTTCCTTTTTAGTATTTTATCGATTTAGAAATAATCGGATTATTAGATGGAACTTAGAGTTGGTTGAGTAAAAGGAGAAATCTGTGTTCGATAAAGATTCCTCCGTCTTGCTTGTAGGCCAAGTCCGATCCGGACTATAAATACTAGAAGCATATAACCGAATCAACCAACCAATAAACAAGCGAAAGCTCTTCTATTCCTCTCTCTCCTCTCTCTATGCCACCACCGCCATTCTCCCCACGCCATGATCCGCCACCGCCCTGCAAGTCGTCGCTCCCAGCAAACCCTAGGGCGCCGCCACTGCCACCACCACCGCCTCGACGTCGTTGCCGTAGCTCAACCACCCTCCCCACCGCACTGTTACATCTGGTATCGCGAGATCAAATTGATCATGCCGCTGTTGTGGCCAACTTCACCGAGTTCAGAAAGATCTTCGCCGAGTTCTCCAACAACATATACACCAAATTCAACAACATCCACAACAAGCTCATCGACTTCAGAGACCGCCTCTTGTGGTGATAGAGAGTGAGGGCGCTGGCGTCGATGGCGCCTGCAGTGCCCACATGCGGCCATGATGTCTTTGCTCCATCAACAAAGATGATCAACGCCGATCGAGAAGCTCGTCTCTACCGAGATGGGGTATGTTGTCTCCCTCACTTAAGTGTATGAGCAAGCTTTCTGGCCCTAATGGAAGCTAGATGGGCGGCAACCCACAAGTGACGTTCACTTCGGATCTCCATTCACCATCATCGACTATACCTCCATCTGATGAACTAGCGTATGCCAATGACGCTAGTTGCATGATGATCATCGGTAAGATGGACTCCGGGGTTCAAGGAACCTCTACTTTCTACCTTCATGGGGCGATCAATGGTGCATGTGTCCTAATGCTGGTGGACTCTGGCTCCCACCACGACATCATCAATGTTAACGTCGCTCGCTCCAATGCCCTTCGAGAAGTGGGGATCAATACTACGAGCGGATCTTCCTTTGATGATGACCCTAGGTCATATCAAGATATTGTGTTGTATCAGCAACTTTATCTTGCAGCTAGCTAGCACTGCAAGTCATGATGTGATTACTATCGCTAAATGCTGCATCTGGCCATGATTTCCTATTGGAGTACTCTTACCCGTGTGTTGTGTACAATAGCCGGGCAGCAGGAGCCACACACGGTGTTATATGTGGTAAGTATAAGGCGAAATAGCCATTTTAGTCCCTCAACTATCGCCGAAGGCTCAAATTGGCCCCTGAACTATCAAAACGGCCACTTTGGCCCCCTGATCTTATGATTTTCGACTCATTGTCATCCATTTGCCCATTTTGCTGGACACGTGGACAGATGAACACGCAAAAAGATGATTCTGCCCCTTCTTAATTTCTTTTCCTATTGGCCGCTCACGGTGTTTCTCTCCGTTTATGGATGCGGCTCCATGGCCACCCCACCGGCGCGCCTCTAGGGTTCGCCCCATAGCTGCACCTCCATGCCGCCCTGGCCTCCACAGGTGGATAGGGACAGAGATCGATAGGATGGGGATGGAGAGAAACGGAAATAAGGCAAATGCCGTGAGGGGCCACAAGGTAAAGAAAATAGAGAGGGGTAAATTTGACTTTTTTACATGCCCTCTGTCCACGTGGTGAGCAATCGTGGTGAATGGACGAGATTGAGCTGAAATCAAAAGATCAAGGCTAAAGTGGACGTTTTGATAGTTCGGGGGCCAAATTGAGGCTTACATGATAGTTGAGGGGCCAAATTGGCTATTTCGCCTAAGTATAAATACAAACAGTAAGGCCGAATAATTTATTTTGCTCCTCTGTACTAGTAGTAGGTTATAGAAGGACTGTAGGTATATACAAATCCCGGTGCATTACTCGAAGCCCGGCTCGAATTGTCTAACTTGCTTAAGGTAAGTCACGGGTAACTTGCCCCCTGCCCGATGCCATTCATTTGCTATCCAACGGTTGATAAAAGGAGCACCTTTCCCACCTTTTTTTTTTTGAGAAAAAGCACCTTTCCCACTTGCCAAATCATAGTCCAGCTGCGTTTTGTGGCCCAGATAAGGCCCATTTTGGGTTCCACTTACGCTACCTGTAACTTGCTCAAGCGCCCATCGCAAAAAAAATGGCGCGCGACACTGACGGCGCATGAAATAATTTTGAGAAAATTGGTTCTTGGTCTAAAAAATGCTACTCAGTTTTTTGGCCTTTTTCTTTTATATATCAAACTTGCTTATTTGGCCTAAAAATAAGGGACAATAATTTCAAAAATATTTTTTATTGCAGGAAAATAAGGTACAATAATTTTTGAAAATAAGGCACAAGCACAACCTAACAAATTATGTTCACATTCCAAATTCTATCCAAGATCTTTAGGTTGCTATCCTATAGAAGGATATTTTGTTATTTTTTGGCCACTAAAGGATTTTTTTTGTTGTGGGCAAATTTATCTAGCATGTGCCCTAATATATGGGTCTTGGGGAAGATTATTTTGTTTTGTGCCATAATAGTTCTCAGACTAATCATATATATGCAAATATCTACTACTCCTACATTGCTAAGACCCACTAAGGGGTTCCATCTAATCAAATCACTCTATTTTGTAAAAGTGATGTCAGCTGACATCATTAAAGGAGTTACAAGCACTAAGGCTCGACTCATTTATCTCCCACTAGCTATTTCTTTTGAAATAGAAAAAAGTCGTAGCATCTAAACCAAGTATCGTAATTTAAATCCAATTGCACCATGGTGTTCCTCGCAATAAACTCTTCAAAACAAGATCCCACATGGATATGTTTAGATAACTTTTTTGAAAACGTTTAAACCGTTTCTAACTAAAAACCTAGCATAACTGCATATCACATAGATTATATGAGGTCCTTCGAAACATGCTTGATTTTGTGAAGAAGAACTGCTAGAACTTTTGGGAGGGGGGATGACCTTTAGGTATAGTAGGATTGAGGGGTTCAGTTAGATGAGATTTGGATGATGCCCATATATAAACCCGTTTCTAAGAAAAAAAACTAGCAAAACTTCATATCACATAGATTACATGTAATCCTCTGAAACATGAATAATTTTATATGAAAGAAAACTCATAGAACTTTTGGGAAGAGGGATGACCTTCAGGTATAGTGGGGTCGGGGTTCGGGTAGATGACATTTGGACGGTGTCCATATATATTTCCATTTGATGACCCGCAGCGACGCACGGAGATTTCATCTAGTTTATATAAATGTAGTGGTGCTTTTTAATAGAGTTTATTTTGGTTATTTGGACCATGTAACATTGAAAATACTTAGTAAATGCTTATTTAATTCTGCTATGAAAGTATTTAGTAAACCTTCCTGTACTTGGCTGTTTCACGTATAATTCCAGGTTGGGCTGTATTTGGGCTAGAAACTAGGCTGTATTTGGGCTAGAAACTACTGCTGGGCTGTGTTTGGGGTGAAAAAGTTGCTTCTTTCCTTAGCCGTTGGATGACAAATGGAGGGCATCCAGCATGGGGTAAGGCACTTGTGACTTAGCTTTAGTAAGTCAGAGAATCCAAGCTGCTCCAAGCCAGATCAATATTCGTGACTGTCATTAGCCTTCGTGGGCGGCTGGCCACGGTGATTAACAAACGTGATTACTAATCCCAATCATAGAGACACATGCACATGCTCCCAATGGTTCAATGTATGCTAATCATGCAATTCACAAGCTCGAATCTGATTTGCTGAATCAAAAGTGACAATGTCTGCTTGCTTACCTTTCTTCTCTCAGTCGTCGGTGCCACCGCGGCCATTACCAATCGGTATCGAAATTAATTATAGTCCCTTTTGAGATTTGAGCATGTCCAGTGCAATACCATAGGAAAGAAACAGGGTGTTTTTTGCGACCATGTTTAGAGAGGATGACGAGCTATAGACGTCACACAAAAGAGGTTCGGTGAGTTATCAAGTTTTCGTCGCATTTTCAGAAGCCGCTCATTTTTTAAGCTGAGAACAACAATGTTTGAAAAAGAAATAACTAATTATGAAAATCATGTTGACCCACAGATTCAAAACAAATAATCACCTCTTGTAAGAGATTATTTTAACTTAACTGGACCATGTAAGTTAAGAAATATCTTTTATATTAAAAAACCTTTGTGTGCTAGCTAGTTACTAGACTAAAAGATATGAATTAATCCTAATAGCAACTTCTTGCCTACCTTATGCAACACAACACAAGCTTCTTTTGCAATTCTAGTTACAAGAACAAGAATTAAGTGCTCAACCAAACAAGCAACTAGAGGCTCTACTAAGCAAGAAGCTAGCTAAAAAACAACTAGACTACGAACAAGAGAGCTAGCAACTAAAGCAACTAGAAAGCTAGACCTACCAAGCAACTAGTAGGGCAAACAACAACACGTGCGACTTGAAAGGATATGATCCATTGTGTATTTTGCTATCCATCATTTTCCATAGAAATTGAAGTGCTCTTGGCTCGACATAGTTGTTCAATTCGTTCGGAACCAAATTTGCGCTGGATTGTTTGTAAGTAAAGTAAATTGTACACGATGGAGCTCGAGAGAACAAAATCTCTTTTAGATCAAGGGAAATAATCTAGGGTTAACGGAAACTAATAATTTAGGCCAACTTTGTCAGTCTATCCTTAATATATAAATCAAAAGAATCGCTATAGTTACTCTTCACGATTCTCCCATGGAGATGAGCACAAAGCCCCTCCCAATAGCATGACCAAAGACTCAAGCAATCACCAAGGTTCTTCTCAACGGTCACAATAAGCATCATGCAGGCTAGGTGATGATAATAACCAAGAGTAACAATAAATCCAAGGTCGCAAAAACCACGTAGTGTCACCAAATGCTATCACTAAGATGTAATACACTAGGATCTCCGGTCCTCTCACAAAGATGAACACCAGGTCAAGAGAGGAGCTAGGAGAGTGTGTCTTAGCTTTAGAGGGTTTGCACAAATGTTTGGAGAGCCATGGGAGTGGCTAAGGCCGGCAATAAGGGCTATTTATATGCCCCACCAAGGTTCCCAATAGTTACCCTTTTATAAAGATTCTGCGTGTGTACTGCGTACCAACATTGGACTACTCCAACGATCGAATTCCCCAACAATCACAAGACTACTATCAAGTGCACCTATCAAGTGCGCACCAGACACTTCTCTGCTTGAATAGGACGGTGCCCCGATCCGCTTTCACATCAGACACGTCTAGTCAGCACTTCAGCCCTAGCTATGCGCTATTATAGAGCACCGAATCTGCTCGGTAGGACCAGGTTCACCTTCGGTGTACGCGTCGTAGACACTACTCCCTCCTTTCCAATAAGTGCATGTTTACACTTAAAATTTTTCTCGAAATAATAGATTCATATAGACCTTAACGTGATGCAGCGGCAACCTGGATACATGCCAAAGGCAAACAGTACTATACTATTTTATTAATTTTTTTGATGGCCGAGTCCAACGATAGCCTCCCATCTACACGTTTTCATACCTAGCGGACTATTGCTGTGATCAGTGAATGATAACTCACTTTTATAGGGACAGTTTGTTAATTTTACATCTCAAATAATACTAAGTTGCTTGCTCCTATCTGAGACGTATAGTTAAATTGGAAAAGAGAGAGTAGACATCCAAACACACCCAGTCTACTCGTGTCCAGTGCACCGGTTCGGTGGTCCGGCAAACCTACCCACAATGACAGCGTGGGTCAAATTCATGGAATCATGGTGGACTGGTGACGACCAAATGCACGACAAGCGCATTGTTTCCTAAATTTTCACGTAATCTTACACTTGATTGTGATGACCATCTCTCCTTGCAGTCTAATCACCTTTGCAACCACTCAGAAATGATAATACTGGCTAGTTGTTCATGTAGGGAGAAAGCTGAGATGGAGTGAGCACAAAGCTAGCAAATGCATATGCTGCCGGCTGCGAGAAAATTCAGGTCAATGGTCTGCAGTGGCTGCTTGCCTGCAGTCTGCTGTCTGCAGTCTGCTTAGTCCTCTGCTAGTCTGGTTGGTCATCTCCTCGACTCCTCGTCTAGTTTAGTACGAATACAATGAAGCACAGATTTGCTAGTTCTGTACGAGTAGTACTGCACAATAGCGCCTATTAGTACACGGCATTGAGACTAAGGTTGAAAATGGAACAGAAATATTCTGAAACCGCATCGTTTTCTATATTTAATCTGATCGAATTCGTATTTTCTTGTCCGGCTTTATCGTTTTCGTTTTCATATTTCAGATGTTTCGTATTTCAAATGTAAAAGTAGAAAACGGTTTAGACATTTTTCGACCGTTTTCTACTTTTCTACTTTTAATTTGAATTTTTTTGAATTCAAAATTCGGTTTAAACCGAATTTGGTCGACTGTACATGTGATGCTGCCCAATTACAGTCTACTTACCATGCAGTTGCGTTCTTTTTACTGGTGGCTAGCTACCCTCTCTTAAATAGACAGTGTGTAGCCTCATTTTTACTCACTATGCACTTATTAATTATTATATGCACTTGAACTTGATCATATATGTACTTAGTCATGCACTTGGTTGTGCAGGTCAGTATTCTGTATTTGAGTTTTCGTATATCGACCGTGTTCGATATAAATCCGCTCGAATTGGTTCGTTTTCGAAATTCTCGATATTTCGTAAGTTCGTGTTCGTTTTCGTGTCCGGCTTTACCGTTTTCGCTTTCGTTTTCGTATTTCAATGTAAAAGTAGAAAACAATTTAGAAGTTTTTCGACCATTTTCGACCGTTTTCATCCTTAATTGAGACGCTAGGTACATGGAGATCTTGAGGCTACATGGAAGTACGGAGTGATCTATAAGCCAGCAGATAAGTCAAAACAGCTAATTTGTAGTAAAAGAAAAAATATTTTAAATGATTGATAAGTCAAACAAACAAAACAAGAATGTGGCATCCTGGAACTAGTTACAGCTCAAAAGGCTGCGGTTTTGCAGGTTCGTCCGGCAAACCCTTATATTATGTTCCTTATTTTGTAGGGTCAAATAATGCAGATTACCACCTCTGAGCACTTGCAGGATCACTCGGTTTTTGAATTTTTGTTATAGTGACATTGACAGAAGAAATAAGGGATATGGGCACCAATATTTGATATCTGACATCAATCGAAACGAAAAAGAAAGTACAATCATGGAGCCTCATTGTACAGTACATCATCATTGTCCTTAATGCTGAACTCGTAGTTACGTTTTTGCGATCTTTTGGGACTTTGAAATGGATTGATATTTTGTTTTGCCCGTCCTCGACCTCCTGCTACGGGTGCTAGAACATTCCGTCAATGGCTGTGTAATGGCTGGAACAGCCGCGCAATACATTGAACTTTGTGGGCTCCAAATCTGCCTTCTGTAATTCGAATTCAACGCGTGTCTCTCATCATCATAGAAACCATCAGTAACTGCAGCAGCTTCCTGATAGCATCTTGCTCAGCCAGCTCATATTGGTTGGAATGCTTCTCAGGCAACAGATGGGGGAACACATGGCATTCCAATTGAAGAGGAAGGCCGTCCTTCCTGTCGATGCATGGTGAGGCGTAACAAAATGTACTAAAGCGAAGCACTGGATCGGACAGTCCAATAGTCCATTACCACTGTGCTTATCACCACCCATAGATGACTTACAATCATTATGGTGATAACTCTGAATTTGTCGACAGCACCATTCCGATCTTTCTGAAAGATTGGAACTGTCACCGCTTTGCCCAATTGTTTCAGTTAACAGTTACGCGTGCGGCATCAAATTGAGGTGGCAAGAGCTCCAAGCAGCTCATATAGCAATAGCCAGTATGTCGGATGCCTCCGATAGACGGAACAAAATAGACATCTGGAATCCTTTTTGCCACATAACTTCATCCTCACGCGACACGAAGAGACATGCCTCCAATCCACCTCCACTTCCACTCGGGTGGTCCAGCCATGGCCACAGCATAATATGGTCACTGCCACATTTTGTCTGGATCAAGAACTCCATTGAATCACCAGCGAGCAACGCCCTGGTTAGCGGCGGCAAAAACACGGCCTTCTTTGGGTGGCCTCCAGACTCTACCAATCTGAAGAAGCTATCGGCACCATCAGCAAGCCTTTCAAACCTCCGCAGCGTGTTGTCACTCATCAGCTCATCTCCTTTGCGGTGAAAAAGGAACATCTCCTTTGCGGTGAAAAGGAACACAGCGTTTGGCCGCTTGGATCAAATACCGAGAGATCGACTTGTTACCTGACGAACTGACATAGCTGATGCGATTGGTCTGTAGTAGTGTTTGCTTCTTGTGCACATGATGCAGTAGATCATCACCTTCCTCAGCGACACGCTTTAGCTTCGCATTCCACTGCAGTCTACAGCAATGGGAGGTGGGGGATATGGAGATCCTCAGAGACGGCAACAACACTGTGGATCTTGAGCAACGCCATCTCTAGTCTCTCGGCTTTGTCCTCCACGCTCTCCTGCTGGCTACTTTTGTCGCCGGAGAGAAAAGATGATGCTATTCTGCTCACTGCCTCACTTGCCACCGCAGACCCTACTATTTCCGCCATTGATAACCACTCAGAAATTCTGATGAACGGAGTTACGGAGGGTAGGGGTTTAGTGTGTTGTACAAACAAGTTGATTGGTCATACTAGAATATTTTATCTTGGAACCTAACCGCACTTTTGGCTGTCATTATAGGACAGGTGTGTGGACCTAATAAATTCTTCAAATTTTCCAGAGCTAGCTGGCTCTTGCGAGAGCGTAAGACCAAGAAAAGGGACACATTTTATTAGACCAAAGAAATTACACGGAAGTAGAAAGTTTCGTGTCATGCATGTCATGGTCATGAGTCATGACTTTCTTCTACTCTTCTACCCTTCATAGGAGCCTTGTCATGATACTCCAATTACCTTTATATGAATTAATTAGCAAACGTGTCCGTACATTATAACGGAACCTAATATATCGTACTCTATATATCATCGCTAACATGAGTTGTTCTAACTTATTTGAACGTGGGTTATGAGTCTTAGTCACCTATAGAATAAATGATGTGACCCAGTACAAATTGGACAGAATCAGTCTGAGTCACCTATGGGATACATGATGTGACCCAGTATGAATTGGACGGAATTAGTCTCCATATTCGTCATTACTAGGAGTGAGTTATTCTAACTTGTATGAGTATAGGTCATATGTCCAGGTTATACATAAGAGATATAAAAAATGTGCAGTTTGACTAGTAAAGAAAGGGGGGTTGAAAAAACTATCAACTATCTTAGTAGTTATGGAAATGTCATACGTCGAATGACGACGGTGACAAATTATGGAGTTGATGGGCCAAAAGAGGGGTCCAAGGGGGACACCGCCGAGGAAGGAGGGCCCCACGGCCCACCATAGAGGGGAGCGGCGTGGGGCAGAAGGGGGAACGGCGGCCACCCTGGCCGCCGCCACCCACAAGCGTGTGGGTGTTGACTGTAGATAACGTCTATTTTTAACCGTCAATCTTCCTTGCAAATGACAACAATATCATAGAATAGGAGGTTATTATTAACAATTTTTACGAGTTTTGGTGAATTGTCTGTTTTCCAGAGAGTTATCCAGAAAGGGCATAATTGAGGATTAAAGTGCATAAAAGCCACGAAACTTAACTGCGACGGAAAATATCACCAGAGGGATCAGGAAGGATCTAGAAGACACCAGAATAAAGCGGAGCCCGAGCCGTTTTGGGGTGGGGCCGCCCGGCCCCACCAGCCAGGACGGCCGGCCTGACGAGGTGGCCCCCACCTGTCAGCCTCTGCGTACTTCTCCACCGCCTTTGAGGATGTATCTTGGCCATACATTAAGTCAGTTTGATCCTATGGTTGATGTTCATCCCACCGGGCTATAAATATGGGCCTGTACCCCCTGTTGGTATTTCTTATGCATAACTAAAATATAAAGGATTCCGCAAGCGCACAGAAAACCATTATAGCATTTTACCGGGAGTATTCTAGGTATCGTTATTTATATTTTACCACTGGGAAACAATGGATAAAGACATTGATAGTTCACCATCATGTATCTACTAACTTATTACACCAACTAGACTAGAGTAGAGGGTAAATAATAAATAATAGGAGTTATGCGTAAATGACATAAATACACAGGAGAATTCTATGATAAAAGAGTAGATAGCTAAAGTGAGAGGACAACGGGAGAGCTCAAGGTTCCTAAATGCTTCTCTATTACTTTGGTTCTATATAACTAATTCATGGGTAGATATAGCAATCACACAATAGCACTTTGGAGCAGCAGTACCTTTCCAACTTTCGAATAAGACTGGAAAAAAAGGTAGTTGGGGAAGCCTGCCAACGAGCTCTACGAAACACCAACTCCGACGTGGTGGAATACGAAGGCCTAACAGAGCTGTCACCTTTGAGGCTATCACAACTAACCGTAAGAGTTGGGCGCAATCTCAGGTAAGCTATAGCCTAGACTCCATTTCTACACTACCGATTACTACTCTAGTCACGACCTATAACTAGAGCACCCGATACAGGCGGAGATCCTATGCTAAAGTATAACAACTATACTAACTAATCAAATGTAATGCATAAAGTAAATAGAGAAGAATAAATATATTAAAGCATAAGTCTTACAAGAATAGATATAAATACCGGAACTCTAACGACTCCTCTGAAGACTCCTCTAGAACCCGGACGTAGCTCCGCTCTCTCTAACTCTCAACTAGAACTACTACATTAGAAAGTCTAGCCCTAATTCTCTAGAGATGAGAGGTCATCCATTCGAGGGACGCCTCTACATCTCCATAATAATGTGGTGCCCCCAGAGAGGGGGGTCTGGCCCTGTATTTATAGCCCGGTGGGATGCACGACAGCCGTTTGATCAAACCGACTTAAGGTACAGTGGATATTAACCCTTAAAGGCGGTGGAGGAAACTTCTAGAAGGGTGTAGGAGTTGGGCTTAGGGGGAGGCCGCACGGCACATGGCTTGAGGCTGGCCGGCCCACTACCAAAACCTCTGGGCCTCCGCTTCGTTGTGGTATTTTCTTGATCCTTGTAGAGCCCAATTGTGTATGTTTCCATCACGGTTAAGTTTTATTACTCTGTTTGATAGTTATGTCCTTTTTCGTGGTTTTCTGGAACAATTCCTAGAAAATAATAATTCACCAAAACTCGTGGAATTTATTAGATAAAACCCTAGACTTCTCTATTTGCAAGTGGATTAATCATTTATCATGTCTATTGCACTATTAAATCTTGACGCTATCCACCATCAACAAGTTCCTCCAAGCTTACCCTTTGCTAGTCCCTTAGCAAAGCCTAACTAATAAACTTGGATCAGGAGTTGCTTCAATGCTTTCACTCCTCAAAAGCATACATGCCTTCAAATAGAAATTCTTCTCCGGATTAGATAAAACTGCTCTAACTTTCAAACTTACCCATTTTACCTTTAACTATGGAGCTTTTCAACTTTCGCATGGGTCTTGAGTAATTGAAAGATAGAACAATCAAGTCAAGCACTATGTCTCAAATTCTTCACTCAACCAATATTCTAGAGTTTTTGTAAGTTTTTGAAATAAAACTCAGAGCTTAATTGTATGACACCCTCAAGTCTCTTATTATATGTGGTATTTGTGGATCTCACTGAGGCATTAATGATGTCATGCCTTCCTACAACTAAGGATTATAGTGGAGCTCATAAGAGTGGTATTAAAATAAGGATGAACATACTTGCAATGCATATATTGTAAAGTCAAACAAT
Organism: Chrysopogon serrulatus; assembly: GCA_015844335.1. NCBI lineage: Eukaryota > Viridiplantae > Streptophyta > Magnoliopsida > Poales > Poaceae > Chrysopogon > Chrysopogon serrulatus. The sequence continues at coordinate 237,758 of JADLZL010004899.1, read as the reverse complement.
GGATCCAAAGAGAGTAAAGTCACACAATTAAACCAAGATGTGCATGTGTATAGAATATGGTGGATAGGTGAACATATGGTGGCTAAACCTAATTTTTCTTTTGCTCTTTAAAAATAAATCTCTCTCTCTCTTTGGACTTAGAACTTTCGCAGGAAAACATGAGCTATCTTTATTCTTCTTCTTCTTTTTTCTCTCTTTTTTTCTTTCTTCTTTTTTTTAGGGAGGCGAGTATCTAGGTACCTATTGTTTTAATTACTTGGACACCTATCCATTTTTTAACTCCCTTTTTTTTTAATACCTTTTCTTTTGCATAGCCACATACATCCTTTGAATATAAAATAATTGGAGAGATAACAATAAGAACTTAGAGCATTATACAGGGGATTGTCCTATGGGGTATATTTTTAGATGTTTACTCCCAAAGATAGGAGAAAAATATTTTTAAGGTGGATCTGAATAAAAGTGGAAAATGATTGCGCTTACTCCCAGAGTAGGAGCAATGCATATGTCGGTGGAGTGTGTAAGTGATCTTGATTTTAAAAGCATGACAAGACTCTCATAAGGTATACAACAAATGTTGGCTGAACTTAATGCAGAGCAAGCAGCATGAATGAGCAAAGGTTTTTCCAGTCTAAATATATATCATATATGGCTTTGGTAGGAATTTAAACTTTGTCATACAAGAGCTCATCATGTAAGGTTTTCTATTTTTATAAGATAAGTCTCCAGAACTTAGTATTACTAGGAATAAGATAAATAGCAACTCAAACTTTCTTATATCATATTCCTCAACTACCTAGACTTAGCTTAAGCATATGCCTCCACAAGTTTTAGGTTCAGAGTAAATTCTTATATCAAAGCAGTTATATCTAAAACTTGGGAGAATTTAAGTTTGAAAACTAAACACTTGAAAGGAATTACGACAGAGCAACTATTCATCATATCCAAAACAAAATTTTATTGTTCTTCAGTTGACTCTAGACACAATTGTAAACACACTCTATGATCACACCTTAGTAAATAGCTAGAGTATCTTTATTTGGTTTTAATTATTATTCATCTTTTTATTTTACTAAAGAATCACAAAATACTCTATAAACATGGACCTTCATGTGCCCACATATTTTTGGTATTTTTAGATTTTCTTATGATACTATAGTGAACCTTCATGTGATCACATATTTTTGGTATTTTATGACTATAAGACAGACTCGATAATCGCATAGGTATACTTACCTGATAACTAGGGGATGCTCTCCCCCAAGCTGGATGTTTGCTATGGTTGAGCATTGAAACTGAGTGATCCTCACAGAGGAGCTCATGCTTATAAGAGCAAGTATTGCTAGGAACATCTCGATCTTCATCCTTCGAGAAGTTACTTCCTTCACACAGTGGGTAACTGTATGTCGAAAAGGTGTACAACTAGGAGTGAAGATGAAAGTCCCTAGGTAAACTAGCTCTTAAAGTCATCCTGCAGGAAGCTCTCACAAAACACCAAAACTTATGGAACGGATTAGGATAAAACAGTTTGTGGTTAACCGTTTCGAGGATTGGGTGTTATGGAGCTTTAGAAATATTTTACAAGTGGCAAGGTTACAGCAGGATGCTCATCTGGTATTTTTAGATTTTTCTATTTTTTATACAGAAAAGCAAAACATGTATGCATGATATTTTTTATATTTTTATGCCACCACAGTGAAAACTCCTACAGGCTTTTATACCGCAAAGGATTCTCATGGGGCTTCAAGTGTTTAAGATGAATTCAGTCTAATGCATGTCTATTTATTTTTGTTTTTTCTATGCAATACTAATATAAAAAAGTAAACATGCTAAAAAGAGAATAAACCATGCAATGCAAGAAAGTAAATATGAATAACTACCAATGTTACCTCCTAGCGAGGGTTCGATGTTTTGAGTCCTCCGAACTGGACTCCTCCTTGCAGTAGTTTATTAATCGAGTACTTTGGTTTGCTCCTGAGGATGAGGATTGAGGTGGTGTCTTCACTAGTGACGCTTCCAATGGTTGTGCCACCTTCTTCTTTTCTTTTTTGTTAGCATCTTGAAACCAATCATATGTGCATCATTGTTACTGGTTTAGAACTTCCACTTGTAGAATTTGGGAAATCTCCCCACACTTTGTTTAGAGTGTGTTCTGCTCATAAAGACAAGGTAGAGATCAAGTGCATGGGCTCTATGGGTGGGAAAACACCAACAGAACCAGAAATTTATTTATTCTCTAACCTTAGGCACGAAAAGATTGATGTGTTTTTACATTATTTATTTACATCTTGGGTGAGAATAAGTATAAATATGACATTTAAGCTTATGAGATAAAGGAGTGGAGTTACTTAACCTATGGAAGGATTGTTCATCTTTATAAAATTATCAAGATTAACATGATGACTATCTTCTTCTAAAAATAAGATATATCATATTTGAGCTCATTTAGTTAAGATTGAGATCAAGAGAATGGTGCTATGATGTGTACTCCTAAGATCAAGAGGAAATGATGACCACTTACCTTTAAGATGTTACCTTTATTACTGAAGCATGATGACACCATATGGTAAAGGATAGATTGAATCTCAATGGTCTTTTTCATCTTTGTATCTTGAGTTGTTCATTAGCATCTTGTCTCATATGTCGTACTCCTTTCTCACTCTTCCAGACTTCTGCTTCTCTCATTATTTCTTCTATGCAAGAGATTAGTAGACAATATATACCCGAAGGAATATACTATTTATTTAAGGTATGGATAATGGTTGCCAAGGAGTTAAAGATTAACTTGTAGCCTGTATTTTAAATGATTCACCATTATTTCAAATTTTTCAATAAGATTAAGGCGAAGATGTTACTTTAAAGAATAACTCTAACCTTGATTTGATTCTATAAAGTCTCCTAATATGATTTAAATATTTTTATAAAGGAGAGGATAGTCTATATATATAACCAAATTCTTATATAAATATGCTTTGATGTTATAATGTTTAAATAATATTATGAAGCATACTTATACTAGAGTGAGGAAGTTCAAAAGACTAAAGATATTTATTCAAATAGAACCAAGAATATGTAGGTGAACCTAAAGTGTATTTTATTTGTATTAAATTTTAGCAAATTAAGTATGACATAAGATAAGGATAACTAAGACAATTAACAACATGGTATAAGATGTTGAATGTAGTTTAAAGTTATATGATGCTTGGATAAACGTACCTTATATCTTGCAGGGTGATTGGTCCACTATCATGGTGAAGTGTAGAAGGTGTTGAAGTGCTTTTCATCAATTTCTTTCTATCTTGGTCCTTTTTATACACTTGCTCTCCTTCCCTTTTATTTTGAACTATGAATAGAAATTTATTCTTTCTTTCCTGCAAGAATGTTAGTGGACACATATCCGAAGGATTGTAACAAGTTTAGAATATGGGTTATGGTCCATATAGTTCATGTGAATTTCGTCTATGCTAATGAAAGAATGGACTTTTAGGATTACTTTAGCATAGATTTCTTCTAACAAATTTTGTTAGTAGCTGCACTTTTATATAGTTCAAGGCAAAGGTAACTTGCAACAAAAGATTAAGTGAATAAACTTTGATACTTACAGCTCTTCCATAGAGAATAAGTTATGTCTTCCTTTTGTGCAAAGTTATTGGACTTCATCGCATGCCTTGATTCATCTCTGATGCGAGTTCATCTCTTGACTTATCCAAATTAAATTTAGGAGTTTCCTGCAGGGGTTAGTCTAACAAAATATCTAGTGTCTGCTAGAGCATACTTTTGGTTCAAAAATCAACCTAGACACCACGTCTAATTTGATTTAGGAAAACATTTTAATCTAAGCACCATGCTTAATTTAAAAGCTTTTTAGAAGTAAACTCAGCACACCTTATGATTCAAAAATCAAACTAGACACTATGTCTAATCTAATTTAAGAAGGCAATTTAAACCAAGCACCATGCTTAATTTAAAAGGTGTATGAAAATATTTTAAAACCTAAGCATACAATGGCAAACAAAGGTAGCATGAAAGCACTATAGAGGTTTACTCAGTTAGAGATGAAAAAGCATCATCATGGTTGTTGATATTTCTTATGCACAATTAAAATATGAAGGATTCCGCAAGCGCACAGAATACCATTGTAGCATTTTACCGGGAGTATTCCAGGTATCGTTATTTATATTTTACCACTGGAAAACAATGGAATAAGACATTGATAGTTCACCATCATGTATCTACTAACTAGTACACCGACTAGACTAAAGCAGGGGTGAATTATAGATGATAGGAATTATAAATATATGACATCCACACACAGGAGAATTCTATGATGAGTAAGTAGATAGCTAAAGTGAGAGGACAACGGGAGAGTTTAAGGTTCCTGAATACTTTTCTATTACTTTGGTTCTATATAACTAATTCATGGTAGATAAAGCAATCACACAATAGCACTTTGGAGCAGCAGTACCTTTTCGGTTCTCGAAAAGACTGGGAAGGGGTAACCGGGGTCAGGCTACCAACAACTCTACGAAACACCAACTCCGACGTGGTGGAATACGAAGGCCTAACAGAGCTATCACCTCTGGTGAGCTCGCATTTCGCGTCTTGGTGAGCTCGCTGTGTGCGTCGAGCCTAGGTGAGCTCGCATTTCGCGTCTTCCGCCGCGGCCGCCATCGCCGGAGCTCGCGGCTGCGCGGCCAGTGCCGCTCCACCGCCGTTCACTCCTCGCCACCGCGCGTCTTAGGTGCCTTAGGAGCTGCGCTAGCCAATGCCGGGGCAATCGGACCGATTAGGGTTCTGTAGCCACACACCGCGGCCTCGCCGCCGTCGCGTCGCCGTCGCCATTAAGCGCCGCCGCCGCCGCCGAGCTCTGGGCTGCCCAATCCGGGCGTCCAACTCGTTGGTCGGGTTCACGGTGAGCCCGTGGGGCTCGTGCGCACCGCCTCGGCCTCTCCTCGCCGGGGGGGACCGGCGGCCGAGCATCACCGTCGCGCCGCCGCCGCTTCACCCGCCCTCCGCTTCACCGCCGCCGCCGTTTTGGCTCGCCGCCGACGCAACCAACACCACCACCGGGTGCGGCTCGTCGAGGGGAGCACGTTGGTGCCCTTTGCGCCGGCCGGCCGCCGCCCGGGTGAGCTAGGGCGGCCAACGGCCGGCTCGGCTCTCGCCACGGCCGGCCGACCGGTGGGGGCCGGTTGACCCACCGGGCCCGCTTGTCAGCGGCTCCCCGGTCCACTGGACCGGGTGCACCTAGCGTTAGGGTTTTGGGTTTTTAATTAAAATGTTTTCCAGAAATCGGTTTAAATGGTTTTAAATTCATATCTTGAGCATTTGTGATCCAAAATTGATGGGGTTTGTTTTGTTAGGTTCCTGGTAGATAGATCTATCTAAGAAAAATGTGAAATGTAATTTTGGTAATACTCTTCTGTGTAGATTTATTTAATTATTATATATGCTAAAATCTAGTAAAATACATAGTAAATTGTATATTGCTTAGAAAAACATAATTCTTGTTTTGTTAGCTTTGATATGTGATGTACTTTCTGTGAAAAATATATGCCATGCAGTTCCTGTGTAAAAATGTTGAGATATGATTTAATTGTGTTTTAGGGCTGTTCCTTGTTTATTTCATAGTAATTAATTTATGAGGAATTATACCTTGATAATTTTTGGTGACTGTTCTTGTGCTAAGAAGCATTCATGAAAAATGTTAAATCTACTGTTTGATACTTTTCACAGTACAAAGTTGTTAAATGTGCATTTCTGTCCTGTTGCTTTATCTTTTTGTGTAGGCCATGATATGTTATGAAATGTGATGAAAATTTTATCATGGCTCTTTTTTAGCATAATGTAGCTCCTGTAATGTTTGTAGAATTTTCTGGACTGTTTAGACAGAGGTCCCAATTCAAGCCTATTATTTCACATGAAGTGATAAGGTTTTGATTTAATTGCTTTAGTAGGTTCTATATTTACATTTGAAGCACTTTTAGTTATGTTGGTTTGCTGGTCCTGTTATATAGCACCCTAACTGAAGTGTGATGTTTATCCATGATTAGTGTACTTCTCCTTTATTCATGTGTTGTGAGTATGTGTGTGTATGCCTATGCACACCTCTCTTCTTTATACACTTCTCTAAGTGTTTAGAGAAGAGATATGCACATACTCAGTAAAGTGAAGTAGTGTATACTAGAGAGGAGATATGCACCTACTCTGTCAAATAACTTGTTAATCATCTTCATTCATAAGCATCGCACCTATGCATTCTTTATGTTTATATCGTGCATCGTATCATACAGATTCGCAGGAAGATCCCCAACTTTCGGAGATCGAGGAGAACCCTCAGGAGGAGTTCCAACCGGAGGTTCCAGTAGGAAGGGACGAGGAAGACTTGCCCGAGTGCCCGGATCACCGCGCAGCTGACTTTGAACAAGGCAAGCACCGGAGCATCTACTTACCTATGCTTTCTAACAGTCTAATTATGCTTTATGATTGTTGCATTAAGTATAGGAGTTGTGTGCAACTGTTGATGCATTATATCCTTGCTTTACCCTTGAATTATCCCACCTTGATTTCCCCTACTAGTCTAGGGCGAGTAACATGCTTAGCTTGCTTAGACGGTAGAAGTCGGATGATTTCCTGTCATCCGCGAGTATAGGTGGTTACTTATGATTGATGGAAAGCTTATGTTGATATCATCTGGTTGATGGTTAGGGTTGAGATAATTGGAGACCGGACGGAGTCTTGTGGGGTTGTTGGACCATAGTGATTCCGTCTGTGTCGATTAAGGACCGTACCGTTGATGTACCGCAAGTCATGTTGAACGCATGCCTCACATTTAGCTGGCCGGATAAGCACTTCTGACCGCGAAGCCTAACACTATCTAGGCCGGTTCTCGACTCGTTCACACCGTATTGGAGATGGATGGGGGACCACAGGGGCGCGAAGAGTAAGTCCGAGGTCCAGCAAGGCTGGCTAAGGCAGTCGGGCGGTCCCTGGGTACGGTGGTTCCACTCGAGTCCGCGTTGTTTTCCTGGATATGTGCCACGGAGACCTGTAGCTCACTTTAGCGGGTGAGTGTGGTTTGTGTGAGGAATACCCCCTGAGCTCAGTAGTAATCGATTCGAATCGCCATCGTTCCTGGACAGTGAACACTTGACTTGAGCTGCACCATCGTAGTAATGATTATGGAATGTGGGTAATGATGATGATGATGATGAGTTAAGTTAAATGATTATGGTTACTACTTGCTTGCTTAATCATGACTAATATACTATAATGATGCATAGTATAGGTCCTCACCTAGCATAAATAGAAATGGTTAAGCTGAGCTATCACTTTAAATGTTACTACCGCTTTTATGCAAAAAGAGTCAAGCTATCCCCCGATAAAGCCTGTCATACTCCTTGGAGTCTTTTATTTTAAGTCCGTCGGGTAAGTCTAGCTGAGTACCTTCTCGTACTCAGGGTTTTTCCCGCTTGTTGTTTGTGCAGACGGACATACCTTCCACGGTGCTTGTGCTACCTGTCTTTTTCCCAAAGGACTAGAAGACCTTGGGCAAGGTTAATCTTTAATATTCTCCCCAACCGCTTTTGATGGATAGACTCTGGACTGGCTCTGTATTAATCTTTAAAAATGTGTGAGTTGGGTTGAGCTTTCAAAACTACTTTGCTTTCGCTACTCGGATTTGAGAACTTGGTTTGTAATAACTCTATTTCCACACTCTGATGTTAACGAACTATTTAAGAAATGTTGTAACATGTGAATGGTGACGCTAAACTTATACGATCTTGGTTGATGATGTTTGGTTTGAAATCCTTCGAGATTTCCGGACTACCGGGTTTATAACGGCTTAAGTGTGACAATTGCTTGTTTAGCAAGTGATTTTTCACTTATGTTTTTGTAAATTGGTCGGTTCTGTTACAGCTGGCATCAGAGCAAGGTTTAGCGGTTACTGTTCACATGTGTATTTAAAATAAAAGAATTTGGTTTCAAAACTGAATTTTTAACTTATAGATCTATAAGTCTTTTGAGAAAATCTTATTGCAAAATTAAGAGTGTGCCAGTGGTCATATCCTTTATGCCCAATTAAGGACACTAGGTGGCTATTTAAGTACTAACTTGAGGGCTTGCATCATATTTTCTTTTCACTGTTGCCCATGCAGCAAGGTAATTGTATGGGTGCCATTCGCTTGAATAGTAATGTATGGTTCAAAATGCCTCTACGCCTCGATAAGTGGGAGTTGTGAGAGCATGGTTGTCCAACCGGCAATCTAGGGGAGTGCTAGTGTGATACCGGAAGTACTTACATATTAAAACCATGTATTTACCAAGGTATTTAATTGTGGGTTGTGCCGTCTGTTGAGACGATGCCATCATGAGGACGAGGATCGGGTAGTTGTACTACATATGCTTGTATTTGGGAATGCACGTATGTGTGAGTATTTAATCTTTACATTTCTGCAATGCATTATATTCATACTGTTGGGATGGGCTGAAGTGAATTTTCTGAGGTACATAACAGCGCTTTGTGTAGAATGTCTAGTTATACGCTATGAGAGAACGTGTATGCCACCGTTTATACCGCTAGAATTATTTTTGCTAAGTTTGTGAGAACGTAAGATCCGTGCATACATCATGTTTGTTCATTCATATCATTGCATTTATCTTCCCTTGTAAATTGGTTACTTCTGTTAATTAAAATTGGATAATTAATAACTTGTCTCACCCCAGGGTAAATTTCTAAACAGATGGCCCGCACCAAGCAGACAGCTCGCAAGTCCATCGGAGGCCGTGTACCGCGTGGACAGCTTGCACCTCGCACCACTATCCGGGATTCCCACTTCCTGGAGGAGTTCGGGATGCCCACGCTTCTTTGGCGTGTGTTGGCCCACGTGGGGTATACGGAGGAGCAGCGACCCGTGTACTCTTGGGTGACAGAGGAGCCGAGCAACGGGGACGATATGGTTGCAGTGGAGGTTACCGTCCCACCACTCCACGAGGACTCGGAGTGGGAGGGGTGGCGCCTGCGTGCCTACGGAGTCACACCGGAGAAGGGGGCTAGCAGAGCCACCTTCTTCATTCTGCGTATCATCATGGATCGTTTCCCGCTGAGCCTGGTAGAGGCTTTGGCTGGTGTTTTCCCCCGAGGCGACCCTTTGGACACACCTTGGGAGCAGTCTCCAAGCAGGGCACGCTAGCCAGGAGTTGATGAGATTGACAACAGTGACAATGCGGCAATGAGTGCCATGTATGCTATGATGAAGACTCTTGATGCTACCCAGTCCTGCTTGTACAAGATGGGAGATTGGAACAAGGCCATGTGAAAGAAGGAGCAAAAGAGGAAGAAGAGGCACTCGGACCATGTCCGAGATCTGAGGCACCAGATAGAGATGGTCGTGGCTACCAGAGACGACGCTGAGGCCCGTGAGAGGAAGGCCAACAGGGAGATCGCTACCTTGCGCGCACGTGTTGCACGCAGTATGAGAGGAACAGCGAACAGGATGATGGCACGTCTAGTGACAGAGAGGAATGAAGCCCGGAACGACGCCCACCAGCTGGGACACCAGCTCTTTGACCATGAGTTGTACATTGATCAGTTGCATGAGGATTACCATGTGCTGTACAACCAGGTTCACCCTTACCATGAGCCTGGAGCTGCAGAGATGGAGCCTGGAGTCATTGACGCTGACCTTCCACCTACACCTGAGCCTGCACCTGACGACGACGTTGTCCTTGCCGCCGAGTCTGACGTTGGTAGCGAGCACGAGTAGGCTAGTAGTCTCATCGCTAGTCTGAGTTGCGCTTTGTTCCTTTTGTGGTTGGCATGTAACCTTGAGATGTGACTCATGTATGTTGGATCTTCATGTGTTGTGGTGCTATCTGAACGCCTAAAGTCCAGTGTATGTATGCTGGCAATTTTGGATGTTGTATGCCATGGATGATGTTCTTAAGTAATCTAATTAGTGATGTTATGGATTGTGGAAATGAATCTTTATGCCTTTGTGTTGTTGAATGAATTCATTTTCTTCCAATAATTCATTGGCATGATTATTACATTCGCTTACAATGTTATAACGTCACCTAATAATTGCTTGTTGCCAAAATATGCAGATGGTGGGAACACGCCGCACCGCTAGCGGCAATGTCATCGATGAGGGGCTGCCGGTAGTGGAGGAAACGGTGGGAACGGTGGCAACGGAGGGAACGGAAGCAACGGTGGAAATCCCAGGACTGATCTACCACCACCACCACCCCCACCATTGACCGTGGAGCAATTGTTCCAGCAGTTCCTTGGCAGTCAGCGCAACATGGAAGCTACGTTGCACGCGATATCGCGGCCAACACTAGCCGTGGAGGCCATCGCGATCAACATGTCAACCAGTATAGCACTTTTAAGGACTTCCTCGACACTGACCCACCCAAGTTCCTGCAAGCCAAAGAACCTCTCGAAGCCCTGGAATGGATCAACACTATGGAAGATAAGTTCCGTCTTCTCCGTATGACCGAATCCCTGAAGGTTGAGTATGGAGCTTATCACCGCGGGCCACCGAATTTGGTGGTCTCATCAGCGCACCACCTTTCCACCCAATGTTCCTATTACGTGGGACCAGTTCACTCGGGTGTTTCGCAGCACCTACGTACCTCCTTGGTTGATGGCTATGAAAGTGTCAGAGTTCATGAAGCTTACACAAGGCAATAAAACCATGAACGAGTACCTCCATGAGTTCAACAACCTGTCACGCTATGCCCCTAGCTATGTGGACACTGAAGAAAAGAAGATCGCTAGTTTCAAGAGAGGCCTCAACACTAAAATGGCAAGGACAATGGGCATCAACCGTAGTCTCACCTTCAATGAGTTTATCAGTGACTGCTTGACACAGGAGAACAACAACAACCTGCATGCTGCTTCCAAGAATCGCAAGAGAAACTTTGAGGGAGGATCTTCTCAGTTTAGGCCCCCAATGGCTAATCGTCCACGATACCCGCCCTCCCCGCTTTCGAATTCGAGGTTCCGTGCACCCACTCCAAGGAGGAATCCTACAGCTCCACCACCTCCAAAGAACCAGAGGGGTTACCGTCCGCCTGCACCTCAAGCTCACGCCAAGACTGGAGGTTCCACGGCAGCTGCTCCCACCGTGAGGGGTCCGTGCTTCAACTGCAATCAGATGGGTCATTTCGCCAAGTACTGTCCCTACCCGAAGAAGCAGACGACCTATCCTACACGTGCACACCACACCACCGTGGATGAGATTCCCAAAGGAGAACCAGTTACTGCGGGTACGTTTCTTATCAACACACATCCTGCAGTTATTTTGTTTGATTCTGGATCATCGCATTCTTTTATGAGTCAAGCATATGCACGGTCACATGAGTTAGAACTTAAGCAATTAGATTATGGGTACCGCATCAGCTCTGCTGGTGCTGATGTCTTATCTAATCAGATGCTTGAGCAAGCAACCTTTGAAATTGAAGATAAGTCTTATAGAGTTAATTTGGTGGTACTACCTGGTTTAACTATGAATGTGATCTTGGGGATGAATTGGATGAAAGATAAGCAAGTAGTGATTGATACTGGGAATAGAACAATTACCCTCAAGGAACCTAAAGGTGATGGCACGTTCTAGGTGTTATTGCCTCGAGTTGCAGATATGACCAAGTTAACATATGCTATCCAAGCTTCTTCTCTTGCTGAGATTCCAGTGGTTTGTGAGTTTCCTGATGTTTTTCCTGAAGATTTGCCTGGGTTACCGCCTGACAGAGATATTGAGTTTGCAATTGACCTAGTACCTGGTACAGCTCCGATATGCAAGAGACCTTATCGTATGCCTCCCAATGAGTTGGCAGAGTTGAAGAAATAGTTGTATGAGCTGAATAAGTTGGGTTTCATCAGGCCGAGTACTTCTAAATGGGGTTGTCCAGCTTTGTTTGTGAAGAAGAAAGATCACTCCTTGAGGCTGTGTGTTGACTATCGGCCGCTCAATGCCGTAACAGTCAAGAACAAGTATCCGCTGCCGAGAATTGATGTTCTATTTGATCAGTTGTCTAAAGCAAAAGTGTTTTCCAAGATTGATTTGAGGTCAGGGTATCATCGATCAAGATTTGACCGTCAGATGTGCATAAGACTACGTTCGTTACTAGATACGGGTTGTATGAGTATCTCGCCATGTCTTTCGGCTTGACGAATGCTCCTGCATACTTCATGTATCTAATGAATTCAGTCTTTATGCCAGAATTGGATAAGTTTGTGATTGTATTCTTGGATGATATTCTGGTTTACTCTGCAAATGAAGAAGAACATGCTCAGCATTTGAGAGTTGTGCTCACCAGACTTAGAGAGCATAAGCTGTATGCCAAGTTTAAAAAGTGCGAGTTTTGGCTAAAGGAAGTTGCTTTCCTTGGTCACATCATATCCGAGAATGGTATTTCAGTTAACCCAGACAAGGTACAAGAGGTTATGGACCGGCAGCACCAACGTCGGTTCTGAATTCGAGTTTTCTTGGAATGGCGGGGTATTATCACCGTTTCATTCCAGATTTCTCTAAGATAGCCAAGCCGATGACGAGTCTGCTACAAAAAGATCACAAGTTTGTCTGGACAGAGGAGTGTGAAGCAGCTTTTTGTACCTTGAGAGAGTTGCTAACCACTGCCCCTATCTTGGCACAGCCAGATATCGAGAAGCCATTTGATGTGTACTGTGACGCATCGAAGACCGGGTTGGGTTGTGTGTTGATGCAAGATGGCAGAGTGATTGCTTATGCTTCACGTCAGTTGAGAAAGCATGAAGTCAACTATCCCACGCATGATTTGGAGTTAGCTGCAGTTGTGCATGCATTGAAGACATGGAGACATTATCTGCTGGGAAATGTGTGCAATATCTACACTGATCACAAGAGTCTCAAGTACATCTTTACTCAACCCAAACTCAACATGAGGCAGCGAAGATGGTTACAGTTGATCAAGTACTACAACTTGCAAGTGCACTATCATCCTGGCAAAGCAAACGTAGTTGCAGATGCCTTGAGCCGCAAGTCACATCACCATGCTGTAGAGCCGCTATTTGAAGATGGGTTCAATCTGTTGCATCCAGCAGTTATACATGATATCCAAGTTTGGTGTTCTCTCGACCAACAGATCATTGAAGGCCAAAAGACGGATCCTGGCATCTATCACCTCAAGGAAAAGATGAAGAAGGAATCAATTCCACATTTCAGACTCGATGATAATGGTGTACTTTGGTTCGACAACCGTCTTGTCGTACCGAAGGACCGTGAACTCAAGAACAAAATGATGGATGAAGCTCACCTTTCCAAGCTATCCATTCACCATGGAAGCAACAAGATGTATCACGACCTAAGACCTCGATACTGGTGGACCAAGATGAAGAAAGAGATAGCAGCTTATGTGGCTCGATGTGATACTTGTTGTCGTGTTAAGGCCATTCACATGAAGCCGGTAGGTTTACTGAATCCTTTACCAGTCCCTGCTTGGAAGTGGGATGATATTAGTATGGATTTCATCACGGGTTTGCCAACTTCACAGAAAGGAAATGATTCAATCTGGATGATCATTGATCGGTTAACCAAGTCAGCTCACTTCTTACCTGTCAAGACTACCTTCAGACCACCCCACTATGCTGACCTCTACATCTCTGAGATTGTCCATTTATATGGGGTACCCAAGACAATAGTATCTAATCGAGGACCGCAGTTCACTGCTCACTTTTAGACCTGTTTGCATGAGGGTATGGGAACTAAGTTAGTGCACAGCACCGCTTATCATCTCAGACTTCAGGTCAGACTGAAAGACTTAATCAAGTTCTTGAAGATATGTTGAGGGCATGTGTGCTATCTGCAAAAGGATCGTGGGAATCTTGGCTACCTTTGGCCGAGTTCTTCTACAACAACAGTTATCAAGAAAGTATCAAGATGGCACCTTTTGAAGCTTTGTATGGCAGAAAGTGTAGAACTCCATTGAATTGGGTCGAAGCGGGAGAAAGGAGATACTACGGTATTGACTTTGTTCCCGAAGCTGAAAAGAAGGTTTGAACCATCCAAGAGCATATGAAAGCTGCACAGTCCTGACAAAAGAGTTATACGGACAATAGAAGAAGACATTTGATGTTTGAAGTAGGTGACTATGTTTACCTAAGAGTTTCACCGATAAAGGGTACACAAAGGTTTGGAGCCAAGAGGAAGCTTGCACCAAGATATGTGGGTCCATACAAGATTCTCGAGAGGAGAGGCGAAGTTGCTTACAAGTTGCGCTACTACGAGTCGATGAGTGCTATCTTTCCGATCTTTCACGTCTCTCAGTTGAAGAAGTGTTTGCGTGTGCCCGAAGAAAGAGTTGATGAGCAAGAGCTGAGGCTAGCATCTGACTTGGTCTATAAAGAAGAGCCTGTGAGAATTGTGGATAGCAAGGAAAGAGTCACTCGAAATCGTTTGGTGCGAACTTACAAGGTCATGTGGAGCTACCATGATGATAGAGATGCATCATGGGAAACTGAGGATTACCTGAAAGAAGTTTACCCCGAATTCCATAAAACCTGGTTAGTAAACCCAAATCTCGGGACGAGATTTCTTTAAGGGGGTAGGGCTGTAACACCTCGTTGAGCATGCATGCATTAGGCACCTAATTAATTAACTCAATCTCTCATTAAGCATGGCATAAGCATCATCAAGCATAAACCCTAATTGCATTGTCATTTTATGTGCTTTGCATTTAAATTGTGCTTGTTTGTTTGATTGATTAATTTAGTTAATTAATTGCCTTGCAAATGACTTTGTCAAGTTTAGATTCACGTGGCCAGCATTTTGAAATGATTTAACAAATTTTGTTGTAAAAGTTTTGGTGTATTTTGGAGCAAAAGGAAGTAAGTTGGAAAATTCATTTAATTGCCCTTAATTCAAAATGAATTTGCAATTCAAAATCTGTTTGGAATTTTGAGTTGACCCCAAAATAAAAGTTGTTCAGTTTTAAATTCTCTCCAACTTTTATTTTTTGGACCAACTTTTGAAAATGCTTTTACATTTATCAAAAAGGGGTGTTTTTGGTTCAGATTTAAATTTCAAAAAAGAGAGAAATACTTACCACGAACGGCCGGGCCGTTTTGGCCTGCAGCGGCCCACCCGGCCACGCCCGCCTTCGCAGCGCGCGCGACGCGCCGTGTCGTGGCCGACCGGCTCAGGCCGTGGTCGCCACGCCGCGCCGTCGCTTGCCGCGTCCGCCCGTGGGCGGCGGGCGAGCCCCAGGCGGCGGGACCCACAGGCCGGCCATCACTCCGCGCCGCCAGCTGGCCTTCCGCACCCGCCCCCACTCGCCCACTCCCTCTGCCTCTCTCTCTCTCGCTCTGCCCGAACGGGAGGAGGAGAGCTTCGCCACCGCCGCTCCGAGCTCCGCCGCCGCCCGTTCGAGCTCGTCGAGCTCCGCCGCCCACCAAACCGCGCCACCGGGGCCGCCTCGCACTCCTCCACCTCCCTGCCCGAGGAAGCTAGCCGTGTGCGTCGAGCCTAGGTGAGCTCGCATTTCGCGTCTTACGCCGCGGCCGCCATCGCCGGAGCTCGCGGCTGCGGCGGGCGGCCGCTCCACCGCCGTTCACTCCTCGCCACCGCGCGTCTTAGGTGCCTTAGGAGCTGCGCTAGCCAATGCCGGGGCAATCGGACCGATTAGGGTTCCGTAGCCACTCACCGCGGCCTCGCCGTCGCGTCGCCGTCGCCATTAGCACCGCCGCACGCCGCACGAGCTCTGGGCTGCCCAATCCGGGCGTCCAACTCGTTGGTCGGGTTCGCAGTGAGCCCGTGGGGCTCGTGCGCACCTCGCCTCGGCCTCTCCTCGCCGGGGACGGCCGGCGGCCGAGCATCACCGTCGCGCCGCCGCCCGCTTCACCGTGCCGCCGCCGTTTTGGCTCGCCGCCGATGCAACCAACACCACCACTGGGTGCGGCTCGTCGAGGGTTGCACGTTGGTGCCCTTGGCGCCGGCAGCCGCCTCGCCGCCGGTGAGCTAGGGCCGGTCAACGGCTGGCTGACCGGTGGGCCGGTTGACCCACCGAGCCAGCGTGTCAGCGGCTCCTGGTCCACTGGACCGGGTGCACCTAGCGTTAGGGTTTCGGGTTTTTAATTAAAATGTTTTCCAGAAATCGGTTTAAATGGTTTTAAATTCATATCTTGAGCATTTGTGATCCAAAATTGGTGGGGTTTATTTTGTTAGGTTCCTGGTAGATAGATCTATCTAAAAAAATGTGAAATGTAATTTTGGTAATACTCTTCTGTGTAGATTTATTTAATTGTTATATATGCTAAAATCTGGTAAAATACATAGTAAATTGTATATTGCTCAGAAAAACGTAATTCTTGTTTTGTTAGCTTTGTTATGTGATGTACTTTCTGTGAAAAATATATGCCATGCAGTTCCTGTGTAAAAAAATGTTGAGATATGATTTAATTGTTTTTAGGGCTGTTTCTTGTTTATTTCATAGTAATTAATTTATGAGGAACTATACCTTGATAATTTTTGGTGACTGTTCTTGTGCTAAGAAGCATTCATGAAAAATGTTAAATCTACTGTTTGATACTTTTCACAGTACAAAGTTGTTAAATGTGTATTTCTATCCTGTTGCTTTATCTTTTTGTGTAGGCCATGATATGTTATAAAATGTGATGAAAATTTTATCATGGCTCTTTTTTAGCATAATGTAGTTCCTGTAATTTTTGTAGAATTTTCTGCACTATTTAGACAGAGGTCCCAGTTCAAGCCTATTATTTCACATGAAGTGATAAGGCTTTGATTTAATTGCTTTAGTAGGTTCTATATTTACTTTTGAAGCACTTTTAGTTATGTTGTTTTGCTGGTCCTGTTATGCAGCACCTTAACTGAAGTGTGATGTTTATCCATGATTAGTGTACTTCTCCTTTATTCATGTGTTGTGAGTATGTGTGTGTATGCCTATGCACACCTCTCTTCTTTATACACTTCTCTAAGTGTTTAGAGAAGAGATATGCACATACTCAGTAAAGTGAAGTAGTGTATACTAGAGAGGAGATATGCACCTATTCTGTCAAATAACTTGTTAATCATCTTCATTCATAAGCATCGCACCTATGCATTCTTTATGTTTATATCGTGCATCGCATCATACAGGTTCGCAGGAGGACCCCCAACTTTCGGAGATCGAGGAGAACCCTCAGGAGGAGTTCCAACCGGAGGTTCCAGTAGGAGGGGATGAGGAAGACTTGCCCGAGTGCCCGGATCACCGCGCAGCTGACTTTGAACAAGGCAAGCACCGGAGCATCTATTTACCTATGCTTTCTAACAGTCTAATTATGCTTTATGATTGTTGCATTAAGTATAGGAATTGTGTGCAACTGTTGATGCATTATATCCTTGCTTTACCCTTGAATTATCCCACCTTGATTTCCCCTGCTAGTCTAGGGCGAGTAACATACTTAGCTTGCTTAGACGATAGAAGTCGGGTGATTTCCTGTCATCCGCGAGTATAGGTGGTTACTTATGATTGATGGAAAGCTTATGTTGATATCATCTGGTTGATGGTTAGGGTTGAGATAATTGGAGACCGGACGGAGTCTTGTGGGGTTGTTGGACCATAGTGATTCCGTCTGTGTCGATTAAGGACCGCACTGTTGATGTACCGCAAGTCATGTTGAACGCATGCCTCACATTTAGGCGGGCCGGATAAGCACTTCGACCGCGAAGCCTAACACTATCCAGGCCGGTTCTCGACTTCGTTCACACCGTATTGGAGATGGATGGGGGACCACAGGGGCGCGAAGAGTAAGTCCGAGGTCCAGCAAGGCTGGCTAAGGCAGTCGGGCGGTCCCTAGGTACGGTGGTTCCACTCGAGTCCGCGTTGTTTTCCCGGATATGTGCCACGGTGACCTGTAGCTCACTTTAGCGGGTGAGTATGGTTTGTGTGAGGAATACCCCTGAGCTCAGTAGTAATCGATTCGAATCACCACCGTTCCTGGACAGTGAACACTTGACTTGAGCTGCACCATCGTAGTAATGATTATGGAATGTGGGTAATGATGATGATGATGATGAGTTAAGCTAAATGATTATGGTTACTACTTGCTTGCTTAATCATGACTAATATACTATAATAATGCATAGTATAGGTCCTCACCTAGCATAAATAGGAATGGTTAAGCTGAGCTATCACTTTAAATGTTACTACCGCTTTTATGCAAAAGAGTCAAGCTATCCCCCGATAAAGCCTGTCATACTCCTTGGAGTCTTTTATTTTAAGTCCGTCGGGTAAGTCTAGCTGAGTACCTTCTCGTACTCAGGGTTTTTCCCGCTTGTTGTTTGTGTAGACGGACATACCTTCCACGGGCATGCTTGTGCTACCTGTCTTTTCCCCTGGACTAGAAGACCTTGGGCAAGGTTAATCTTTAATATTCTCCCCAACCGCTTTTGATGGATAGACTCGGGTCGGCACTCAGATTAATCTTTAAAAATGTGTGAGTTGGGTTGAGCTTTCAAAACTACTTTGCTTTCGCTACTCGGATTTGAGAACTTGGTTTGTAATAACTCTATTTTCACACTCTGATGTTAACGAACTATTTGAGAAATGTTGTAACGTGCGAATGGTGATGCTAAACATATACGATCTTGGTTGATGATGTTTGGTTTGAAATCCTTTGAGATTTCTGGACTACCGGGTTTATAACGGCTTAAGTGTGACAATTGCTTGTTTAGCGAGTGATTTTTCACTTTTGCTTTTATAAATTGGTCGGTTCTGTTACACACTAGGTCTCAAATTCTTCACTCAATCAATATTCTAGAGTTTTTACAAGTTTTCAAAATAAAACTCAGAGCTTAATTGTATGACACCCTCAAGTCTCTTTTGTGTGGTATTTATGGATCTCACTTGAGCCATTTATGTTGTCATGCCTTCCTACAACTAATGATTATAGTGGAGCTCATAGGAGTGGCATTAAACATGGTTGAGCATACTTGCAATTCATATATTGTAAAGTCAAACAATGGATCCAAAGAGAGTCAAGTCATACAATCAAACCAAGGTGTGCATGTGTATGGAATATGGTGGATAGGTGATTATATGGTGGCTAATCCTAATTCTACTTATGCTCTTTGAAAATAAATCTCTTTCTCTTGGACTTAGAACTTTTGCAGGAAAACATGGGCTATCTTTATTATTTTTTCTTCTTTCTCTCTTTTTTTCTTTTTTTTCTTTCAGGGAGGCGAGAATCTAAATACCTACTATTTTAATTGCTTGGACACTTGTCTATTTTTTTTCTCTTTTTTTATACCTTTTATTTTGCATAGCCACATGCATTCTTTGAATACAATAAATAATTGGAGAGATAATGATAAGAACTTAGAGCATTTAACAAGGGATTGTTCTATAGGATATATTTTTGGGTGTTTACTCCCGGTGTAGGAGAAAAACATTTCTAAGGTGGAACTGGATGAAAGTGGAAAATGATTGCGCTTACTCCCAGGATAGGAGCAATGCATATGTTGGTGGAGTGTGTGAGTGTGATCTTGATTTTAAAAGCATGACTAGACTCTCATAAGGTATACAATAAAGGTTGACTAAACTCAATGCAATGCAAGCAGCATGAATGAACAAAGGTTTTTCTATTCTAAATGTATATCATATATGGCTTTGGTAGGAATTCAAAATTTGTCATACAAGAGCTCATCATGTAAGATTTTCTGAGTTTTCAAAAAATAAATCTCCAAAACTTAGTATCGTTAGGAATAAGATAAATAGTAGCTCAGTCTTTCTCATATCATATCCCTCAATCACCTAGACTTAGCTTAAGCATATGCCTCCATAAGTTTTAGGTTCAAAGTAAGTTTTTATATTAAAACAGTCATATCCAAAACTTGGGAGAATTTAAGGTTAAAAACTAGACATTGAAGGGAATTACGACAGAGCAACTATTCATCATCTCCAAGACAAAATTTTATTGTTCTTCAGTTTTTATTTGACTCTTAATAAACTAGACGGAATCTATGATCACACCCTAAATAGCTAAAGTATCTTTATTTGATTTTAATAACTATTTATCTTTTTATTTCTTTTAGACTAATGGACTCACAAAAGATTCTATAGACGTGGACCTTCATGTGCCCACATATTTTTGGTATTTTATGACTATAAGATAGACTCGATAATCGCATAGGTATACTTACCTGATAACTAGGTGATGCTCTCCCCCAAGCTGGATGTTGTCGTAGTTGAGCATTAAAGCTGAGTGGTCCTCATAGAGGATCTCATACTTATAAGAGCAAGTGTTGCTAGGAATACTTCAATCTCATCACCCAAGAAGTTACTTCCTTCACACAGAGGTCAGCTGTGTGTCGGAGAGATGTGCTTCAAGTGATGAAGATGAAGATTCCTAGGTGAGCTGGCTCTTGGAGTCATCCTACAGAAAGCTCTCGCAAAACACCAAAACTCGTGGAATGGTATTAGGATAAAGAGTTAATGATCAGCCATTTTAGAGGGTTAGGTGTTGTGAAGGTTTCAAAGTAGTTTTATGATAACAGTATTGCAGCAGGATGCTTAATTGATACTTTTAGATTTTATGGGTTTATATGTATAAAGTGCAACTGCATGATATATATATTTTTATTTTGTAGGCCACCACAGTGAGAACTCTTATAGCTTTTACACTACAAGGATTTTACATGGGGCTTAAATTTTTTTAAGATGTATGAATGAACCCTAATGCATACCTATTTATTTTTGTTGTTTTCTATACAATACTAATGCAGAAAAGTAAACATGCTTAAGAGAAAATAAAACATGCAATGTTCAAAGTAAATATGAATAACTACCGATGTTACCTCATGGCGAGGGTTCGATGTTTTGAGTCCTTTGAACTGGACTCCTCCTTGCAGTAGTTTATTGATCGAGTACTTCGGTTTGCTTCTAAGGATAAGGATTGAGGTGGTGTCCCCACTTGTGGCGCTTCCACTAGTGGTGCCACCTTCTTTTTTTCTTTTTGTTAGCATCTCGAAGCCAATCTTATGTGCATCCTTGTTACTAGTTTAGAACTCCCACTTGTAGAATTTAGAGAATCTCCCCACACTTTGCTTGAAGTGGGTTCTGCTCATAAAGACAAGGTAGAGATCAAATGCAGGGGCTCTATTGGTGGGAAAACACCAACAGAACCAGAAATTTATTCATTCTCTAACCTTAGGCACAATAAGATTGATGTCTTTTCACATTGTTTATTTACATCTTGGGTGAGAATATCAAAAGTATAAATATAGCATTTAAGCTTATGAGATAAAAGAGTGAAGTTACTTAACCTATGGAAGGATTGTTCATCCTTATAAGTTATCAAATTAACATGATGACTATTATCTTCCAAAATATGATATATCATATTTGAGCTCATTTGGTTAATATTAAGATCAAGAGAATAATGCTATGATGTGTACGTCAAGATCAAGAGAAAATGATGACCACTTACCTTTAATATGTTACCTTTATTACTGGAATTTCAATGGTCTTTTCCTTCCTTGCATTTTGAGTTGATCATTAGCATCTTGTCTCCTATGTTGTACTTTTTTCTCACTCCTTTAGACTTTTGGTTCTCTCATTATTTCTTCTCTGCAAGGGATTAGTAGACAACACATACCCGAAGGAATATACTATCTATTTAATGTATGGATAATGTTTACCAAGGAGTTAAAGTTTAACTTGTAGCTTGTGTTTTAAACGATTCACCATTACTTCAATTTTTCAAACAAGGTTAAGGAGAAGATATAATTTTGAAGAATACCTCTAACCTTGATTTAATTCTATAAAATCTCCTAATATGATTTAAACATTTTTATACAGG
Source organism: Chrysopogon serrulatus (assembly GCA_015844335.1). Taxonomy (NCBI): domain Eukaryota; kingdom Viridiplantae; phylum Streptophyta; class Magnoliopsida; order Poales; family Poaceae; genus Chrysopogon; species Chrysopogon serrulatus. The sequence continues at coordinate 215,920 of JADLZL010004899.1, read as the reverse complement.
AGAGGATAGTCTATATATAGCCCAATTCTTATACAAATATGCTTTGATGTTATAATATTTAAGTAATATTCTAAAGCATACTTATAATAGACTAAGGAAGTTTAAAAGACTAAAGATATTTATTCGAATAGAACCAAGAATATGTAGGTGAACCAAATTGTTTTAAGTTTTTAGCAGATTAAGCATGACATAAGGTATAGATTAACAATGTGGTATAAGATATTGAATATAGTTTAAAGTTGCATGAGGCTTGGGTAAATATACCTTATGTCTTGTAAGGTGATTGGTCCACTATCATGGTAAAGTGTAGAAGGCGTTGAAGTGTTCTTTCATCCATTTCTTTCTATCTGAGTCCTTGCTATACACTTATTCTCCTTCCTTTTTGTTTTGAACCATGATCAGACATTTATTCTTTCTTTCCTGCATAAATGTTAGTGGACACATACCCGAAGGATTGCAACAAGTTTGGGATGTGGGTTATGGTCCATATAATTCATGCGAATTTCATCTACGCTAATAAAAGGGTGGACTTTGAGGATTACTTTAGCATAGATTTCTTCTAACAAATGTTGTTGGTGGCTGCACTGTTATATGGTTCAAGGTAAAGGTAACTTGCGACAAAAGATTAAGTGAATAAACTTTAATAGTCTTTCTTTTGTGAAAAGTTATTGGATATCGTCACATGCCTTGATTCGTCTCTTGATGTGAGTTCATCTCTTGACTTACCCGAATTGAGTTTGAGAGTTTTCTGTAGGGGTTAGTCCAACAAAATATCCAATGTCTACTACAATAATTTCTAGTTCAATAATCAAACCAAACTCTATGTCTAGTTTTAATTAAGGAAGGCATTTTAACCTAAGCACCACGCTCAATTTAAAAGCCTATGGAAATATGGTGAGTACTTCCAAACTAAAGCATACTATAATAGATAAAGGTAACATGGGAGCATATAGAGATTTACTCAAAGAGATGAAAGCATGATCATGTATGGTGAGATTTTTTTTTTCATTTTTCAAGTAAAGATGCAAGTGACAAACATGTGTGCAAGGAACTAAACATGCTGTGGACTTAATATGGGAAGAAGTGGATGCATATGGGGATAAAGTGGATGTATATGGATTATTCCAAGTAAACATGCAGCGGAATGCAGCATGATAACTACTCATTAAATTTTAAATCTATGAGCAAGACGTTCTCACCTTTCTTGATCATACTTACCATAAATCATAATGGTATTTATGATTAGCGTAGCGTATTTATTCGTCACAGGTGATGAACTTTGAATTCATGTGATGATGACTTTTCTTTTCCAATCTACACATGGTTAGAATAATATATATAAATGTTTATACATACCTGTGAGATGGCAGGGCTTCATTGTTTTTGGATCATACATGTTCAGGCACCCTGAGTTCTCAAATATCTCCCTTGTCTTGTTCTTGTGGAATTTCGCCAGAAGATTGAAACGGTTGATGTCCTACTTATTCCACAACTCAACAAAACAAGGGGTAATCCTACTAAAGCTAGTGGCAAACTAGATTAGCAGACATCAAGATCACTATCAAAATCTTTACGCCAATTGTTTCCCCGGCAATGGCGCCAAAAATGCTTGTTGATATTTCTTATGCACAATTAAAATATGAAGGATTCCGCAAGCGCACAGAATACCATTGTAGCATTTTACCGAGAGTATTCCAGGTATCATTATTTATATTTTACCACTGGGAAACAATAGAATAAGACATTGATAGTTCACCATCATGTATCTACTAACTAGTACACCGACTAGACTAAAGCAGGGGTGAATTATAGATGATAGGAATTATAAATATATGACATCCACACACAGGAGAATTCTATGATGAGTAAGTAGATAGCTAAAGTGAGAGGACAATGGGAGAGTTTAAGGTTTCTGAATACTTCTCTATTACTTTGGTTCTATATAACTAATCCATGGTAGATAAAGCAATCACACAATAGCACTTTGGAGCAGCAGGCATTACCTTTCGGTTCTCGAAAAAACTGGGAAGGGGTAACCGGGTCGGGCTGCCAACAGCTCTACGAAACACCAACTCCGACGTGGTGGAATACGAAGGCCTAACAGAGCTGTCACCTCTGGGGCTACCACAACTAACCGTAAAAGATGGGCGCAAACTCAGGTAAACCCTAGTCTAGACACCACGTCTACACTAAAGATTACTACTCTAATCACACGTGATAACTAGAGCACCTAATACAGGCGAAGATCCTATGCTAAAGTATAACAACTATACTAACCAATCAAGTGTAATGCATAAAAGTAAATAGAGAAGACAAAATATATTAAAGCATAAGTCTTACAAGAATAGATACAAAGATATACTAGAACTCTGACGACTCCTCCGAAGACTCCTCCGGAACCCGGGCGTAGCGCCGCTCTCCCTAACTCTCAACTAGAACTACATTGGAAAGTCTAGCCCTAATTCTCTAGAGATGAGAGGTCATCCATTTGAGGGACGCCTCTACATCTCCATAATAATGTGGTGCCCCTAGAGAGGGGGGTCTGCCTATTTATTTATAGTCCGGTGGGATGAACGTGCGCCGTAGGATCAAACCGACTTAAGCAACGGTGGAGATGCAAACCCTAAGGCGGTAGGAGGCCGTCCATCAAAGCGGGCCCCGAATGGGCTCTGGAGGGTGCGGCCGGGCGGCCCCACCCTGTAGCAGGTGGGCCCCACCTTCGGTAAGTCGTCTTCTCGTGCCTTCTAGAGTCTTCTAGTGTTGGTTTCGGTGTAGAATTGATATCTTTTGACTCCGGACTCCGAATATAGCAAATGATATGTCCGTTTCGATCGTCTCGACGAGCTCGTCACAATGATGCACTTCAAATCATCATTTGAGATACTTTTATTCTATGCAAAATTGGATATACCTGTAAAACGATTGAGAACAACACAACAATGGTGAGGTGTAGTTTTTTTTATTTTTAGCTAGAGATGCAAGTGACATACATGTGTGCAAGAAACTAAACATGTTGTGGATTTGATATGAGATGTATTAGATGCATGGATTATTCAAAGTAAACATGCAATAGAATGCAAAAAGATAACTACTTATAAAATTTAAAGTCCATAAACAGGACTTTCTCACCTTTCTTGATCATACTTACCATGACCCACTATGGAATTTGTAAGTTGTGCAGCGTCCTTGTTTGTCACATATGATAAACTTTGAATTCTTATGAAGACAATCTTTTCTCTAATCTCCCATGTCTTGTTCTTGTGGAATTTCGCTAGAAGGTTGGAACGGTTGATATCCTGCTTACTCCACAACTCAATAAAACAGAGGCTAATCCTATTAAAGCTAGCAGCATACTAGATTAGCAGATATCAAGATCATTATCAAAATCTTTACGCTAATTGTTTCTCTGGCAACGGTGCCAAAAATGCTTGTTGGTATTTCTTATGCATAACTAAAATATGAAGGACTCCGCAAGCGCACAGAAAACTATTGTATTTTTTTACCGGGAGTATTCCACGTATCATTATTTATATTTTACCACTGGGAAACAATGGATAAAGACATTAATAGTTCACCATCATGTATCTACTAACTTAGTACACCAACTAGACTAGAGTAGGGGTTAAACAATAAAATGATAGGAGTTATGTGTAAATGACATAAACACACAGGAGAATTCTATGATAAAAGAGTAGATAGCTAAAGTGAGAGGACAACGGGAGAGCTCAAGGTTCCTAAATACTTCTCTATTATTTTGGTTCTATATAACTAATTCATGGGTGGATATAGCAATCACACAATAGCACTTTGGAGCAGCAGTACCTTTCCAACTCTCGAATAAAACTGGGAAAAAAGGTAGTTGGGGAAGGCTGCCAACGAGCTCTATGAAACACCAACTCCGATATGGTGGAATACGAAGTCCTAACAGAGCTGTCACCTCTAGGGCTACCACAACTAACCGTAAGAGTTGGGCGCAATCTCAGGTAAGCTATAGCCTAGACTCCATGTCTACACTACCGATTACTACTCTAGTCACGACCTATAACTAGAGCACCCGATACAGGCGGAGATCCTATGCTAAAGTATAATAACTATACTAACCAATTAAATGTAATGCATAAAGTTAATAGAGAAAAATAAATATATTAAAGCATAAGTCTTACAAGAATAGATACAAATACCAGAACTCTGACGACTCCTCTGAAGACTCCTCCAGAACCCGGACGTAGCTCCGCTCTCTCTAACTCTCAACTAGAACTACTACATTGGAAAGTCTAGCCCTATTTTTCTAGAGATGAGAGGTCATCCATTCGAGGGACGCCTCTACATCTTTATAATAATATGGTGCCCCCAGAGAGGGAGGTCTGGCCCTGTATTTATAGCCCAGTGGGATGCACGACAGCCGTTTGATCAAACTGACTTAAGGTACGGTGGATATTAACCCTCAAAGGCGGTGGAGGAAGCTTTCAGAAGGGCGTAGGAGTTGGGCTTAGGGGGAGGCCACCCGGCACATGGCTTAGGGCCGGTCGGCCCACTACCAAAACCTCTAGGCCTCCGCTTCGTTGTGGTGTTTTCTTGATCCTTGTAAAGCCTAATGGTGTATGTTTCCATCGCGGTTAAGTTTCATTACTCTGTTTGATAGTTATACCCTTTTTTGTGGTTTTTTGGAATAATCCCTAGAAAATAATAATCCACCAAAACTTGTGGAATTTATTAGATAAAACCCTAGACTTCTCTATTTACAAGTGGATTAATCATTTATCATGTCTATTGCACTATTAAATGTTGACGCTATCCACCATCAACACCCCCTAGAGGAGATCCAGATCAATGGAGAGCTGAAGAGCCAGAAACCCTAATTCCTATCTTGTAGATCTAGGCTAGCAGTCAAGAGAGGCTAGTTCAATCTAGAACTAGTTCTTATTTAGAGATTAGAGATATAGAGTTGGAGAGTAGAGTTCTGGAGGAGTTTCGGCCGGTCGGTACTTCTTCGTCGCTGTATTCTTCAAGATCAACCTCCCTCGTCTGGAGTTTGCATCTTGAGATCATTTGGTAGTAAACTTCTGGTTAAAGTAAGTGTTTTGTTCATATTATTCTTCTAGTTTGCAACTCTTATTGAGTACTTTGATCTAGATAGCTTCTTGATTGAAGTAGTATTCATAGCGTAAACGTGGTGTTTGGGCTATGTTTACTTGTGAATGTCCCCTGATTTTCTAGATAGTGGTAGTTCGCGAAGGTGACTTGTAGCTTCTTTGAATCCTCTATAGTCCACTTCCCATTAATAGGTTTGGCAAGCAAAAGGTACTTGGTAGGAGAGAACTCTGATTTCTACTCCTACCTTATTAAGTTATCGCTCATGATCATATGATATAAAACAACCACTTTCAAAGACCAGAACTAGATAATCCACATTATTCTCCTTGTTCTCGCTATTTTCTAGTTTGATTGTGTATTGGGTTAAGTTTATAGACTTAGTCATCGTCACCTACTATTCCTTTAGGTTCGATATTTAAAACCGGGTTTATCTTGGTGAAGTGCTACAACGGTTTTGTATCTGTGCGCTTGCAGATAATCTTATTTCTTGTGTGTATTTAATTAATACCAACAAGCATTTCTGGTGCCGTTGCTAGGGAACAGTTTGCTGAGATTGACTTTAAGTTTAGCTTAATTCCTGTATTATACTTTTCCTTTTATTTAGCTTTTTAGGTTTTTACTTTGTTTTTATCTTTTAATATGGAACCTGTGTCTCAACTCTTATATCAACACGGAGCACTATTGGGCTCATGTTTACAGCCAATAGAATCATCTAAGCCCATCACATCACCTGGCTATGAGCTACGCCTAGGGTTAATTCATTTAGTTCAGAAAAATATTTTTTCTGGTAGTTCTAGCGAAAACCCCTATTCCCATTTGAATGATTTTGAAGAAACTTGTTGATGTCTACACATTAAAGGCATGGCAGTGAGATGTTAAGGTGGAAGCTTTTTCTATTTTCATTAACGGGGCGAGCTAAACACTGGTATAAGCGTTATGTTGGGAGTAGTCAGGGAGATTAGGAAGCGTTATGTTCTAGCTTTTGCCTTAAATTTTTCCCTATCGAGAAAGTCGCTAAACTTTGTTTTAAAATCCTAGGTTTTAAACAATTAGATAATGAATCACTAGGTAAGGCTTGGGAACATTTTGATAGTTTTGTAAACTCAGGTCCTAGTCTTGCTTTGCCAGAACCTATTCTCTTACAACACTTCTTTTTGGGCCTTAATGAAAAAACTAAGGAATATCTTAATTTGGCCGTGGGAGGAGCGTTCATGTATATCACTGCTACACATGCAAAAACTATTCTTATGAATATTTTGAATGATCTTCCTGAAGCAAAAGAAGAATCGATAGCTGAATCTGAATCATTGCTTGAATCTCAACCTTTAGCTATTTTGAAACCTGAACTTTTGAATGAAGAAGAGGAAATTCCATTTCCTGATTTTATAATTGATTTAGAGGATGATCTTGTTAATGATTATGGAAACACCTCTAACTACCAAGTAATTATGAAACCTCAAGAATCTTGGGAATTTAAAAATATTGATCTTATTCATCCTTTTGAGGTAAAGTTCTTTAAAAAGTTTATGAAAGAGTTAATCTTTGTCTTAAGTGAAGAATGGTTAGAAGAATCAGAACTTTTAAAAGAAATCATTCGTTTGAATTCTTCTTCTATTATTTTTGAGTGTTAGATTGATAAACATCCTTTTACTACTCATTATAATCCAATTGTGAGTGTTAATATCATGTCTCTTTTACTATTAAAACTTTAAAAAGTCTTTCAGGTCACATTATTCCAAGTTTAGGAGTATTGTGTTCTCTTCCTATTTTGGTTTATGGAGTTTAAGTTCCGTTAAATTTCCATATCTTTGATGTTTGGGAGTTTATGTGTTGATAGGTTTATCAATAGGAAAGCTCATTAGAGAAGGTCAAAAAGGGAAATTAGATATTAGTCTCGAAAAAGGTTTTAAACTATCTGTGCCTATAACCCATTCTTTGAAAACTAAGGTAGAGCTGCTTCCTGAGCCAGACCCAATAGAGAAGGTTAATGCTATTTTTATTGAAGAATTAATAGAACCATTTATAGATAATGATGCTGTCACACCCTAAAATTTCTAATTTTGGGTTGTGCTTAGAAAACACTAATAAATTTTTTTTTTATTTATTTAAAAAGATATTTCAATATTAATTTAAGGTTCTATGTGATTTGGTGATTTTTAAATCTTTTAGAATTAATTTGAAGGGCTGGCTTTTTGGTGTGGTACTTGATTACTGATTGACTTTGGTGCTTTCACTGTGCTAAGTTTTCAACACACGAATAGACGTCGTTCAATCCTTCTTGGGAATTATTCTAGCTTTTTCTAGTACTCGTTCCCACTTATCTATGAGCATAATCTAATTCTTAGATGCTCCTAAATATCTTTTAATGAGCTCAAGATTCTTTATTTGGGTTTATCATGTTCTAAGATGTCTCTCGGAATTTCCCCATAATTACCGGAGCTTTCGGAGTATTTTTGGTGGGTCAAATAATAATTCTAGATCTTTCTAGAATTATTTTATTCACCAAATTAATTAATTCCGAAAATCATTAATCTAATCTAAATATATCTCAAACAAAATCTCTTTTGGTTCTTGACTAATGGATCAAGGTCTTTACGTATTTCACATATTGATCTATGTTCTACCTATCTTTTTGTTTTGTTTCTTGGCTCATTTTGCCTCGACGAGAGAACATGGGGTACACCCAATCAAAGAAGCAAGCAACCAGGTTATACCGCCTGCCAGCTGTTATAGGAAAGAGTAGCCCATCGGTGTATGTTTTCCTTTGCAATCTATCAGTGACCATATATGCCGTGGAAGCCAAGGACTGCATGCGTATTGTCGCGCCGGTCTATAAATACCAAACCGAGCCTTCTGTATCCTTTTCCAAACCCTTGGAAACATGTCTATTCGATCATGATCCAAGCCGCCGCCGCCGCCGCTACGTCAAGACCTGCAAATTCCGAGTTTCTCTGCCACGCCATGTTCCACTGGCCTCTCGCCGGTAGGCCACGATGTCCTCTCGTTTGCAACAAGCAAGCCGCTGATGCTGCCACAACCTACGGTTAGCAAGACCACGATAGCCTCGACGATGTGGTTTGGCCTCTCAGCGTTCAGCTGCAAGTCGATCCTCTCTAAATCCATCTGCTTGCCAACGTCGTCTAAATCTGCCCTGTCTCTAATGTTCTGGTTTCCGGACAAGGAAAGCTCTTTGCAGTTGAGTTCTCTCACATGCTTCTAATCTTTTACTGTTGTTTGAGTCTTGCAAATCTTATCAATACGTTTGTACAGAATAGATTCCTTCATCTCAGCTCTATTATATCACGGCTTCACCTTGTTAACTCCGTTTGCATCTCATCCATGCCTCATGTATTGTTCTCTTATAATCGTTTCGTGCCTGTGCGTGTGCCATCCTGCTGCGATCTCCAGGAAGCCGAGGTTTCTTCATCAAGTCTGGACGTCCGCCTCCTGTGTCATGGCTGACCCACTGGTGCCCTGTGCCGCACCACGGTCGACTGCGTGTAGCCAGGCAGGCCTCGATCACATCACTGATCCACCCACGTCGTCGTCTCTTCCTGCTCCTGTCGAGCAATGCCTGCCATGGCCGTGCCTGGTGAGCATCTGCAGGTTCACGCTATTTCCTTCCCCGTCTACTATACGTGCTAACAGCGGCGTTAAACATGATACATGCTTGCGATTTATATAAACTAGTAATATTGATCTAATTAATATATCTGGAACTAGCTTTTAAATTAAAATCCACATAGGTGTACACTTCGATGTTTTATATAAAAGTATTAATATGCGTTGCTACACCAGTATATTTTTAATTACAATTTATCTAGCTTAAACACGTCATATGCAGTTTCGAGTAGGTGTTCTCACATGACGATGTATTTTGCAAAAATAGAGTTTAACTTGCTTAGTTTACATGGTAATGTTTCAAAATAAAATTTGGTTAGTTTAACTTGGTTTTTAAAATTAAAACACAATTTAACTAATCTAAATTAGTAGTTTCACATGATTTTGATTACTTAAAATAAACAAGTGTGTAGGCTTTTCTTCTCTTTATATATCTAAAACTCCTGATAGCCATTCTTTTTAACGATAGCTCCGTTATCGGTGTTTCTTGTGATTTTGTGACCTTAGCAGCAAGCATCCTACTTTCTTGTGATTTTGTGACCTTAGCAGCAAGCATCCTACTATGACTGGTGTACTGTTCTTAGTTATTCTTTGTTGTTGCTTGTATGTTTACCTGTGTGTGGTGATTCCTACGAGTAGAACAAGGACCATGTGTGAGCGCTGAAAAGCAGAAGATGATGACTGGAAGCAAAGTGTGACAAAGTTTGAGCAAGCATAAGGCAAGTATAGCTTGGGACCTCCTTGATTACCTATTCACAATATCCACCATAATTCATATGCATGTGTCTTTGATTTTCCTATTAAGGATGATTTAGAGTTGATTATCTTACACCTTGATGACCATGGGATTTTTGCATATGGTAGTACTTGCTAGTGCTGGATATAAGTAACCATGATCTTGTAACATGAATAATAGAGTATGCAACAACATTAAAAGATGATCTCATTACTGTTTATAGAGATTTGGAGCTTGCTATTTTGTTGCTCTAGCTTCTCTCCATAAGGACTTATCTGTATGTGATCACCGGGAGTTATAGTACAGCTGTGAGGGCTATATGGCTCTGGCTTTAGCTCAGTATGAGGACCTTTTCTAGCTTGTTAGTGGTTACCGAAAGGCGCAAGAGGGGCTACGCTTTGTATGAACTCGGCCTACCAAGAGAGGGTGCGATCGGTTGTAAATTCGCCTCTTGGAGGGGAGTATATGCATTCTGATTGGGAATCCTTAGCGGCCCTAACTTGTTAGAGGAACCTTTGAAAGGCTTCATAGTGAACCCTGCCGGCCTTCCTTGGTAGTGGGCTAAGAGGTTGGCCGCCTCGGCAAAAAGGTAAATCACGACTCACGGTGAAAGTGTACACCTCTGCTTGTGAGTTTATTAAACCGGTATACTAGCCGTGCCCACGGATACGGGCGGCCTTGGGGATTCTTACGGAATAGCTGAGCACTGATGGATGATGTTTAATTATGTTGCTTAATTATATTGTTAATTGTTATGTATTATTCTTTATTCTTGTTCACTTGATCATGTGGTTATGGGGAATCGCTTCTACCTTGTTGCTATTAAAGCCAAAAATATCTTAAAAAGCTAAATGCAAGAAACCGATTCGGCCTTTTGAGCCTCATGAACCCCATGTTATATTTGCTTTGAGTACGACATGTACTTACGCTACGCTTGTCTTTACTTTTCAATACTTTGAAAAATCCCGGATGGGTACCGGATGGTGGAGCTAGTCTATTTTTATGAGAAGTGCTAGGCGTATGTACCCTCAGTCAACCGTCCCCCGTGAAGACGGAGCTTGAAGAAAATATTAGCTACCGTCTCGCGTTACTCTGATGTAAGTGTTAAATATATGTAAGTTTCCGCTATATGACACCGATTTTGATACTCTCTACTTCTATTTCTGTATGTGTGGACTTACTGGGCACACATATGGTAAGCCTAGTTTTGGTCTTTAAAACTAGGTGTTACAGAATGGTATCAGAGCAGTGTTGACTGTAGGACATATGCCTAGTTAGCACTGGCCGTTTTAAAAGCTTATTTTTGTACAAAATTATTTTTCTACTTTCTTGGTACACTGATTTGACTATTTCTTGTCCTTGCCGTATTGTCTCCCTCCTTGGTAGCTTCCTTTGAGCTACTTCTGCTTACCTGCATGATATCTTGTTCCTGTTAACTTACTAAATTTTCTGGTTTTATTTTGTTCAAATTATCGATGGCCTTTCATCATCTATAAACCACTTCTAGGACTAGGATGCCCGCCATTGCTACAGAAGCACGTGTAGTATCGTTGTTGTGCTGCATGCTTGTCTTATTTGGTGTGTTGCTTGTGTGCCGCCTCTATCTATGTGCTCCAAAGAAGGCCCTAAATGTAAAGTTTTGAAGTCAAGCAAGGCCCTTGTTAAGTGGGGTAGCATCTGCTACAATAGGCCCTAAGTATCTCAAGCAACGAGGCATGAAGAACTGAAGATCAAACTTTTTCTTTGTTGTCATCTTTTGGCTATCCAAGATCCATGTCTTATATCCCATCAACATAAATCAAGGAAGCATGAAGACTTAAAGATTATCCTTATCTATCTCCTTAGTTTCCCTGAATCACGTTTCTACCTTATCATGTTTTTTCTTCAAGTAGTCTGTCTTCCTTGGATTATACCTCTGCTTTTGGATGCCCAAAAATATCAAGGAAAATTTATGGACAACACTATACTTCAACATCTTTCTCTGACCACAAGAATCGCCCTCATAGTTATTGTGGTTTGGGAGTTACGCAAATCACAAGGTGACATGTCTGTGCTGTCAGCAACCTAGAACAGATTATGAGGTGCACTGTTTTTGATTACCTTAACTGCAGAATCTGGAGAAGTTTTGTATAAGAAAGTTGTAGAGGATTTCATAAGCTTTCCAACAGTATAAAGTACAACTTTATTGGATTAACCAAATGGGAGCTATGGCTGTTTTACTGCACTGTTGTTTTTCTACTCGAGAAGAATTGCAGGTTACTTGTTTCTAATTATGCACATTAGTTTCTCTTGTGTATCAGAAGGTCATTATGATGGTTAATTTACACATGAGAATATGCAAGTTACTTTGGTATCCCCTAGTTGATATTTCCTCAAGGGAAAGTTAAAAAAAAGTTGCCATGTGAGAGTTTTCATGTGTTCTAGTGTTTCACTTGGAAGCATCAGCTATATCCATGGCTGTGAAGTCACTAGCAAGCACAACTATCCTTTCTTGGATTGGTAACCTGTTGGTTCATCTACAAGGAGCTCATGTATTCATGAAGATTTAACTTTGATTCATCATTCAAGATAGTATTAGTTGTGAGTTCAATCCTAGACACAGATATGACATCTACGAGGACTCCAAGAGCTTGGATGACACCTCCACAAAGTTGGACTTGAGCTTCTAGCATCATCATTGGATAAGAGTTGATCAGGGTGGAGTGAAGGCTTGCAGATCAACTTCTGCTTTATCCTAGTCTCCCTGAATCTCGGGACGAGATTCCTGTTAAGTGGGGTAGATTTGTCACACCTCAAAATTTCTAATTTTGGGTTGTGCTTAGAAAACACTAATAATTTTTTTTTTTTTTTTTTGATATTTAGATAAAGATATTTCAATATTAATTTAAGGTTCTATGTGATTTGGTGATTTTTAAATCTTTTAGAATTAATTTGAAGGGCTGGCTTTTTGGTGTGGTACTTGATTACTGATTGACTTTGGTGCTTTCACTGTGCTAAGTTTTCAACACACCTAATAGACGCCGCTCAATCCTTCTTGGGAATTATTCTAGCTTTTTCTAGTACTCGTTCCCACTTATCTATGAGCATAATCTAATTCTTAGATGCTCCTAAATATCTTTTAATGAGCTCAAGATTCTTTATTTGGGTTTATCATGTTCTAAGATGTCTCTCGGAATTTCCCCATAATTACCGGAGCTTTCGGAGTATTTTTGGTGGGTCAAATAATAATTCTAGATCTTTCTAGAATTATTTTATTCACCAAATTAATTAATTCCGAAAATCATTAATCTAATCTAAATATATCTCAAACAAAATCTCTTTTTTGGTTCTTGACTAATGGATCAAGGTCTTTACGTATTTCACATATTGATCTATGTTCTACCTATCTTTTTGTTTTGTTTCTTGGCTCATTTTGCCTCGACGAGAGAACATGGGGTACACCCAATCAAAGAAGCAAGCAACCAGGTTATACCGCCTGCCAGCTGTTATAGGAAAGAGTAGCCCATCGGTGTATGTTTTCCTTTGCAATCTATCAGTGACCATATATGCCGTGGAAGCCAAGGACTGCATGCGTATTGTCGCGCCGGTCTATAAATACCAAACCGAGCCTTCTGTATCCTTTTCCAAACCCTTGGAAACATGTCTATTCGATCATGATCCAAGCCGCCGCCGCCGCCGCTACGTCAAGACCTGCAAATTCCGAGTTTCTCTGCCACGCCATGTTCCACTGGCCTCTCGCCGGTAGGCCACGATGTCCTCTCGTTTGCAACAAGCAAGCCGCTGATGCTGCCACAACCTACGGTTAGCAAGACCACGATAGCCTCGACGATGTGGTTTGGCCTCTCAGCGTTCAGCTGCAAGTCGATCCTCTCTAAATCCATCTGCTTGCCAACGTCGTCTAAATCTGCCCTGTCTCTAATGTTCTGGTTTCCGGACAAGGAAAGCTCTTTGCAGTTGAGTTCTCTCACATGCTTCTAATCTTTTACTGTTGTTTGAGTCTTGCAAATCTTATCAATACGTTTGTACAGAATAGATTCCTTCATCTCAGCTCTATTATATCACGGCTTCACCTTGTTAACTCCGTTTGCATCTCATCCATGCCTCATGTATTGTTCTCTTTATAATCGTTTCGTGCCTGTGCGTGTGCCATCCTGCTGCGATCTCCAGGAAGCCGAGGTTTCTTCATCAAGTCTGGACGTCCGCCTCCTGTGTCATGGCTGACCCACTGGTGCCCTGTGCCGCACCACGGTCGACTGCGTGTAGCCAGGCAGGCCTCGATCACATCACTGATCCACCCACGTCGTCGTCTCTTCCTGCTCCTGTCGAGCAATGCCTGCCATGGCCGTGCCTGGTGAGCATCTGCAGGTTCACGCTATTTCCTTCCCCGTCTACTATACGTGCTAACAGCGGCGTTAAACATGATACATGCTTGCGATTTATATAAACTAGTAATATTGATCTAATTAATATATCTGGAACTAGCTTTTAAATTAAAATCCACATAGGTGTACACTTCGATGTTTTATATAAAAGTATTAATATGCGTTGCTACACCAGTATATTTTTAATTACAATTTATCTAGCTTAAACACGTCATATGCAGTTTCGAGTAGGTGTTCTCACATGACGATGTATTTTGCAAAAATAGAGTTTAACTTGCTTAGTTTACATGGTAATGTTTCAAAATAAAATTTGGTTAGTTTAACTTGGTTTTTAAAATTAAAACACAATTTAACTAATCTAAATTAGTAGTTTCACATGATTTTGATTACTTAAAATAAACAAGTGTGTAGGCTTTTCTTTTCTTTATATATCTAAAACTCCTGATAGCCATTCTTTTTAACGATAGCTCCGTTATCGGTGTTTCTTGTGATTTTGTGACCTTAGCAGCAAGCATCCTACTTTCTTGTGATTTTGTGACCTTAGCAGCAAGCATCCTACTATGACTGGTGTACTGTTCTTAGTTATTCTTTGTTGTTGTTTGTATGTTTACCTGTGTGTGGTGATTCCTACGAGTAGAACAAGGACCATGTGTGAGCGCCGAAAAGCGTAAGATGATGACTGAAGCAAAGTGTGACAAAGTTTGAGCAAGCATAAGGCAAGTATAGCTTGGGACCTCCTTGATTACCTATTCACAATATCCACCATAATTCATATGCATGTGTCTTTGATTTTCCTATTAAGGATGATTTAGAGTTGATTATCTTACACCTTGATGACCATGGGATTTTTGCATATGGTAGTACTTGCTAGTGCTGGATATAAGTAACCATGATCTTGTAACATGAATAATAGAATATGCAACAACATTAAAAGATGATCTCATTACTGTTTATAGAGATCTGGAGCTTGTTATTTTGTTGCTCTAGTTTCTCTCCGTAAGGACTTATCTGTATGTGATCACCGGGAGTTATAGTACAGCTGTGAGGGCTATATGGCTCTGGCTTTAGCTCAGTATGAGGACCTTTTCTAGCTTGTTAGTGGTTACCGAAAGGCGCAAGAGGGGCTACGCTTTGTATGAACTCGGCCTACCAAGAGGGTGCAGTCGGTTGTAAGTCGCCTCTTGGAGGGGAGTATATGCATTCTGATTGGGAATCCTTAGCGGCCCTAACTTGTTAGAGGAACCTTTGAAAGGCTTCATAGTGAACCCTGCCGGCCTTCCTTGGTAGTGGGCTAAGAGGTTGGCCGCCTCAGGCAAAAGGGTAAATCACGACTCACAGTGAAAGTGTACACCTCTCGCAAGCAGTTTATTAAATCGGGTATACTAGCCGTGCCTACCACGGATACGGGCGGCCTTGGGGATTCTTACGAATAGCCGAGCAATCGATGGATGATGTTTAATTATGTTGCTTAATTATATTGTTAATTGTTATGTATTATTCTTTATTCTTGTTCACTTGATCATGTGGTTATGGGGAATCGCTTCTACCTTGTTGCTATTAAAGCCAAAAATATCTGTCACTAAAAAGCTAAATGCAAGAAACCGAAGTCGTCAGCCTTTTGAGCCTCATGAACCCCATGTTATATTTGCTGAGTACGACATGTACTTACGCGCTTGTCTTTACTTTTCAATACTTTGAAAAATCCCGGATGGGTACCAGATGGTGGAGCTAGTCTATTTTTATGAGAAGTGCTAGGCGTATGTACCCTCAGTCAACCGTCCCTGTGAAGACGGAGCTTGAAGAAAATATTAGCTACCGTCTCGCGTTACTCTGATGTAAGTGTTAAATATATGTAAGTTTCCGCTATATGACACCGATTTTGATACTCTCTACTTACTTTTCTCGTATGTGTGGACTTCCTGGGCACACATATGGTAAGCCTAGTTTTGGTCTTTAAAACTAGGTGTTACAGATGCCCAGTTCTTCATTGACGAAGAGGAAGAGGAACCATCTGATCCTAAACCTCTCGATTAATTACTAGAGCCACCTAAACCCCCTACTGAACTTAAACCCTTAACTTCTAGTTTAAAATATGTTTTTCTGAATAATGATCAAGAATCTCCTGTGATCATAAGTGATAAACTCTCTCAAGAAAAATTCTTGCGCCTAATAGCTGTTTTAGAAAAACATCGTGCTGTTTTTGGATACTCACTCTAAAATCTTAGGGGAATCAGTCCTGTTCTTTGCACCCATCGTATACCAATTGATCCTGAAGTTACACCTACTAGAGAACCCCAACGTAGACTTAATAATGCGATGAGAGAGGTGGTAAAGAAAGAACTTTTAAAACTATTATATGCTGGGATTATATATCCTGTGCCACATAGTGAGTGGGTAAGTCCTGTTCAAGTTGTACCTAAGAAGGGTGGTATGGTTGTTGTTAGAAATGATAAGAATGAACTAATCCCCTAGAAAACTGTTACTGGATGGCGTATGTGCATAGATTATAGAAAACTTAATAAAGCAACAAGGAAAGATCACTTTCCATTACTTTTCATTGATGAAATATTAGAATGTTTGGTAAATCATTCTTTCTTTTGCTTTCTAGATAGTTACTGTTGGCATTTCTAACGTCACTGCAATAAATCTCAATTTCTTATCCCACGCAATGACACTAAAAATGTTGGTACTAATTAACTTCCTTTAGCAACTAGCCACTAGCCTCTTTACCCTTACTCCTAACTGTAAAACTAGGTTGTCATTCCCAATTGTAAAGGTAGGAATAAACTCTGGTACTAAATCTTATCATTTTATGTGACTAGGCAGAAATAAATAAAGATAAATATAAACTAAGAATAATTCTGCAAGCAGATAGATAATTATACTATTATAGCATTTTATCTAGAGTATTACCAGGTTGTCATTTATATTCTACCACTAGGAAGGCATTGCTAAGAAGCTACTCATAGTATTGATAACATGTATATGTATATGCATTGAATAGATGATGTAACCAATGTCATACACTCTACTCATAACAGGGGTAAGTCACAAGATAAATAATAATGATATGATAATAATAAAGATAATGATAATGAGCCATTAATCAGTTATCTCCTAATGATACTAATCCATCATAGCACCCTAATCATGTCAGCATTATCTAATCAGGTAATAGAGAAATAACTCATAAGTATTTAACTACATGTCAAAGCTACGTCAACTAGTACAAGTACATCTAATAATCATTGTCAAGTAATACTACCATAGTTCCCAAACACATCAGAGCAATGTACAGAAAAAGACGAGTATAGGAACCTCATGTGTATAAATACACTCTTAACCCGACAATCCCACTCTACCAATCCACCGTACGGGGGAAGGCCTACAAAGGACTCAATGGGTCTGTCACATCTACGATCTACCTCACTACCCGGCACAACTGGGGATATCCGCAGATAAACAAAACATCTAGACACCATGTCTACATATTGCCTACCACTCACCATATGATCAACTAGATGAGCGCTATACGAACCAGTGCATGAATATAATAGCAAACCAACTAAACTAGATGTATTGAAGTAGACAATGAACATAATAATTAAACTAAGATGAAGAACAATATTGCTAGTAAATATCATACAAACACAGATAATACAATAAGAAAAAAAAGCTTAAGAACTGTACCAGACTCTTTTCTTCTTAACAACTTCTGGAATCTAAGACTGATTAACACGCCTTGACTTCCTTTAATCTGGATCTAACTAGGCTAAACTATGAACTAGAAGGCTATAAAAAACTAGAACTTGAAGCTCTAGATGACTTGATCTTCAACTAGCTCGACCTTGAATGAATTGAATGAGGTATTGAATGAATTAGGGTTTCTAGGGGGAGGTCTGGCTCCGCTTATATAACCCGGTGGGATGCACGACAGCCGTTTGATCAAACCAACTTCACGTAGGGCTAAGATTGATCCTCAAAGGTGGTGGAAGAATACTCCAGAAGGGGGGAGAGGGTTCCCCTCACAGGAGGCCGGCCAGCCTGGCAGGTGGGGCCGGCCGACCCCACCTGGAGGTGGCCCTGCCTCCCCTTCGCTCTGGTGTCTTTTGGATCCTTCTAGGGTAGTTTGGCGTATTCCTAAGTTGCGGATAATTCCATGGTGTAGATTTGTAGTTATACCCCTTTTTCGGTGTTTTCTGGATTAGTCCCTAGAAATTAATAAATCTCCAAAACTCGTGAAAATTGTTAGATAAAACCCTAGCCTTCTAGATATTGATGTATGTTTTATATCTTTTGATATATAAAATGTTGACGCTATCCACCGTCAACAGTTACTCTGGATATCACCAAATTCCTATCCACCCTGATGATTAAAGCAAAACCACTTTTACATGTCCCTATGGAACTTATGCTTATCGTAGAATGTCTTTTGGAC
The DNA here is from genome assembly GCA_015844335.1 of Chrysopogon serrulatus. NCBI lineage: Eukaryota > Viridiplantae > Streptophyta > Magnoliopsida > Poales > Poaceae > Chrysopogon > Chrysopogon serrulatus. The sequence goes on along the minus strand of JADLZL010004899.1, from coordinate 197,649 downwards.
TGTGTAATGCACCTGCTTCTTTCCAATGATGTATGATGTCTATATTTTCTGATATGATTGAAGAAATCATGGAAGTTTTTATGGATGATTTTTCTGTTTATGGAAAGACTTTTTATGATTGTCTTGAAAATCTGGATAAGGTTTTGCAAAGATGTAAAGAGAAACACTTAGTTCTTAATTGGGAAAAGTGTCATTTTATGGTTAGAGAAGGGATAGTGCTAGGGCACTTAGTGTCTAAAAGAGGTATAGATGTAGATAGAGCTAAAATTAAAGTAATTGAACAACTACCTCTACCCATGAATATAAAAGAATCCAAAGTTTTCTTAGTCATTGTGGTTTCTGTCGTTGTTCCATAAAAGATTTTTCACATATTGCTAGACCCTTGACTAGTTTGTTAGCTAAGGATGTTCCTTTTGAGTTTGATGATGTATGTTTAAAATCTTTTAATATTCTTAAAGAAGCACTCATCTCTGCACCAATCATTCAACCCGCTGATTGGTCTTTACCTTTTGAAATTATGTATGATGCTAGTGATTGTGTTGTGGGGGCAGTTTTGGGATAAACTAAAGATAAGAAGCATCATGCCATTGCTTATGCTAGTAAAACTATGATAGGAACTCAGCTTAATTATGTAACAACCGAAAAAGAGCTTTTAGTCATTGTTTTTTTGCTATTGATAAATTTAGATCTTACTTAGTGGGAGCCAAAGTAATTATTTACACTAATCATGCTACTCTTAAATATTTGCTCACTAAGAAAGATGCTAAACCTTATTTAATAAGATAGATTTTGTTACTCCAAGAATTTGATTTAGAAATAAAAGATAGAAAAGGAGTAGAAAACCCAGTTACCGATCACTTGTCTAGAATGCATTTTAAGAATTCACAGGAATTGCCTATTAATGATTCGCTGAGGGACGACATGCTATTCAAGGTAACAAGATTAGACCCGTGGTACACGAATATTGTCAAGTTTATGGTTGCAGGTTATGTAGCACCAGGGGGAAATAAGAGGAAGCTCATTTATGAAAGTCGTCTTCACATATTGGATCCTCCGTATCTCTTCAGAGTATGTGCTGATGGCTTGCTCAGAAGATGTGTACCAGCAGAAGAGGGCACTCAGATTATTCAAAAGTGTCATTCATCACCATATGGAGGACATTATGGGGCATTCCGCACTCATACGAAGATTTGGCAGAGTGGATTCTTTTGGCCAACCATGTATGAAGACACCAAAAATTATGTCCGGAGATGTAGATTATGTCAGAGGCATGGAAATATCAATTCAAGAGATGCTATGCCACTTACTAACAATCTTCAGATCGAGCTCTTTGATGTCTGGGGTATTGATTATATGGGACCATTCATAAAGTTAAAGAACTATGAGTACATCTTAGTGGCAGTTGACTATGTATCCAAGTGGGTAGAAGCTATGCCATACAAGAATGCTAATTCAAAATACTTAAAGAAGATATTTGAAGAAGTCATATTTCCATGGTTTGGAACACCGAGGATGGTGATCAGTGATGGAGGGACTCACTTTACCGATACAAAATTTTATAATTATTTGAAGAGTCATGGCATCCGTCACAACGTTGCCACTCCTTATCACTCATAGACAAGTGGCTAGGCAGAGACATTAAATAAGCAAATTAAGAATATTCTACATAAGACGGTGAATGAAATGGGTACTATGTGGAAAGATCGGTTACCCTAAACACTTTGGGCCGAACCACCTACAAGACACCTTTGGGCATGTCACCCTATCAATTAGTATATGGAAAGACTTGTCACCTACCTGTGGAGTTAGAGCATAAAGCTCATTGGGTTATTAAGAGATGGAATATGGATTTTGAAGCTGCTGGAAATAAAAGAAAAATGCAATTATCGGAATTAGAAGAATGGAGAGAAAAGGCTTATCACAATTCCAAGCTTTATAAAGAAAGAACCAAAAGATGGCATGACAAGAGAATCAAGTAGAAGGAGTTCACACCCAGAGACAAGGTATTACTTTTTAATTCCAGGGTCAAATTATTTGGGCTTGGAAACCTGCAGAGCAAATGGGAAGGACCGTTTACGGTGGTTAACGCATCATCGCATGGAGCGGTAACTCTCCAATCACACGAAGGTACGTTATTCAAGGTAAATGGTTATCGCCTTAAGATTTTTCTAGAACCTACTAGACCCCCAGAGGTAGTTGAGGAGTTGGAGTTTTTCTAATTACCTTGAATATGCTTATATTTTAACCTTATCGATCTGAATCTTTAAACAACCATCATCGGGAAGTAAATGGAGTACGTAACCACCACGAGGAAAGTCACCCCAAGGGGCTGACATGTGGGGCCGAGCGGCCTAGGCAAGGATGCCGGGCGGCCTCCCCCTATTTCCTCTCGTGTGCATTCAACTCTCTACCCCTTCTGGAGTATTTCTCGACAGAATCTTGTAGGTTTAAACCTCATTTAGTTTCATGATCGTATGCAACCTGTAGGATAGATTCAACCCCCGCTGCAAGCCTTCTGCCTATATAAATACATACCTAGACCCCCTCAACCTCATTCCATCCAAGCCTCCTCTCTCTCATTCAGAGAAAATCCATCTAGATCTAGTTCTAAGCTCTAGTTTCAATAGCCAGGAAGGAGACCGTCGTCTATGGAGCTGACCTAAATAAGATCCTAAAGGATGAGTCACTGGCCATCGTCCCTGCGCAGCCAAAGCCTCTCGCCATCATCCCGCCGAAGGAGCTAGCTAAAGTGCAGCCACGCCGGAGCTATGAGCAAGCCTACTATGCTCAAGCTCAACGTACGCTACCTACACCTCCTGCTAGATTGCTCTTGGAAGGACCATCCAAGGGAAAGCAGATCGCTCTTCCCCGTGGTACTCAGCTTTCAACCCCAAAGCCAGGAGAAGAACTTGTTAGCATTAAGACTAACAAATCTAGAGAGATAGAATGTGCCAAGTATAGGACTCGTCTCATGCTTGGTGGAGTACGTGCTACTGAAGCTCAAGTTTGTTTCACGGATAAGAAGCCACCACCACCACCAAAGAGAGCTGTACAACCCTCTGCTGCATTAAGCTCTAAGCCTAAGCGTCCTAAGCCTACTTTGGCTATATTTGAGATAAAGATCACTGCTCTCTCTCAAGTTGTCTCAAGCCTTAAGTCAGCCAACAATATGTAAGTTGCTACTATGACCACCATGACTACCCAGATTGAAGGAAACATCAGGGAGATTCGTGCCCTCAAGAAGGACAATGAGACGCTCAAGAACGCGATAGACGCGCTTAGAAAGGCGTAGTTACCCTATATATCCATGTAATAAGGCACAATCAAGTCAGTTAGGTTAAATACGTCAGTTTTTAGAGTTAGGTTAAAAGTTTTAGGTTAAAGTTAGGTCAGTCACCCTAATTAGGGCAGTTACCATAGTTCAGTTGGTAAAGCATTGGTTAATATATTATAATGAATAAAGTGCCTTATTCTTATTAATGTTTTTAGTTGCTATTATCTACTCTATCTTTCTATTTTTAGGATGTGTTTGTCTCCACATGTTTTGTAGAAAAGGTTACTGTTGGTATTTCTAATATCACTACAAATAATCTAAATTTCCTATCCCAAGCAATGACGTTAAAAACGTTGGTATTAATTAACTTGCCTTTAGCAACTAGCCACTTGCCTATTTACCGTTACTCCTAACTGTGAAACTAGGTTGTCATCCCCAATTTTAAAGCTATGAATAAATATTGGTACTAAATCTTATTATTTTATGTGACTAGATAGAAATAAATAAAGATGAATATAAACTAAGAATAATTCTGCAAGCGAACAGATAATTATACCATTGTAGCATTTTATCCAGAGTATGACCAGTTTGTCATTTATATTCTACCACTGGGAAGGCATTGCTAAGAAGCTACTCTATAGTATTGATAACACTTATATATGCAGTGAATAAGAGATGTAGCCAATGTCAACTCTCCTCAACAACAGGAAGGTATCACAAGATAAATAATAGATAAATGATACATATGATAATAAGCCATTGATCAGTCATCTTCTAATGATACTAATTCACTCATAGCAATTCTATACATGTTATCATCGTCTAATTATTTAATAGAGAAATAACTCCTAAGTATTCAAGCTACAGTCAAGGCTACTTCATTTAGTTCCCAAACAATCATTGCTAAGTTATACTACTATAGTTCCCAAACACATCGGAGCAATATACAGAAAAAGATGAGTACAGAAACCTCACGTATATAAATATACTCTTAACCTAACAATCCAACTCTACCAATCCACCGTACGGGGGAAGGCCTACAAAGGACTCAATAGGTCTGTCACACCCACGATATACCTCACTACCCGGCACGACTGGGGATACTCGCAGATAAGTATGGATGAAAACGGATCGGATACGGATGGATATCACTCATATCACATTTGTTTTCATATTTTTGTCTGGATTCGGATTCGAATACGGATAGTATCAATCATGCCGGATAGGATATGATTGGATGTCGACATCATAAATATGCGATTTGAGTATTCGGATACAAATACGGTACCGGATGCATGTTAAATGTCCGAACTCGGATACGGACGAATAAAAACCCTCTAAATGAATTCGGTCTCGAATATGATCGGAAAATATCCATACCATTTTCATCCCTGCAGATAAGTAATGCATCTAGGCACTATGCCTACACACAACCTACCACTCACCAACCGATCAAATTGATGAACGCTATACGAACCAGTGTATGAATATAATAGCAAACTAACTATACTAGACATATTAAAATAGACAATGAACAATGCAGTCAAGAACATAATAATGAAGAACAATGTTGCTAGTAATGATCATACAAACGCAGATATTACAATAAAAAAGAAAAGCTTAAGAACTATACCAGACTCTTCTCTTCTTGACAACGTCGGGAATCCAAGATCGATGAAGAACTTGACTTCCTCTACTCTAGATCTAACTAAGCTAAACTATGAACTAGAAGGCTGTGAGGAACTAGAACTTGAAGCTCTAGATGACTTGATCACCAAATGACTCGAGATGAGTTGAATGACTGGATTAAATGAATTAGGGTTTCCTGGGGGGTCTAGCCCTGCTTATATAGCCTGGTGGGATGTACGACAGCCGTTTGATCAAACCGACTTCACGTAAGGCTGAGATTGATCCTCAAAGGCGGTGGAGGAACATTCCAGAAGATGGGAGGTGGACCTCACAGGGTGGTGCCGACCGGCCTGGTCAGTGGGGCCAGCCGGCCCCACCTGGCGGCGGCCCCGCCTCCCCTTCGCTCTGGTGTCTTCTAGATCCTTCTAGAGTAGTTTGGCGTATTCCTAAGTTACGGATAATTCCGTGGTGTAGATTTGTAGTTATGCCCCTTTTTCAGTGTTTTCTGGATTAGTCCCTAGAAATTGATAAATCACCAAAACTCATGAAAATTGTTAAATAAAACCCCAGCTTTCTAGATATTAATGTATGTTTCATGCCTTTTGATATATAAAATGTTGACGCTATCCACCGTCAACGATTCATAGAAGAACCAAAGTGGGGGGGAGACACACCAGAAGCACGAAAATTAATTTGATCAGGAAAAATTCACGGTTCGGAATAAAATCAACCCAGGACCACACACGGCGAAGTGGGCCAAGGGGGCACCAAGGGGTGCTGCCCGGCCTCCCTCCATGGGCCGGCCGGCCCACCACCTTCTCCTCTCCCTTCTCGTTTCGTCCACAGTCAGGTTTGAGCCCAATACTATTTAAATATATATGTTTAATCTGTTATTTTGATTCGAAATAAAAATCACATGATAAATCACTTTTAAAGAGATGAAAAGGTTGTTAATTCATGACTTTAGAATAAATTCACATAACTCTTTTCCTAGAAGTCATGTTACTGTTGAAAACTTATTTAGGGACCCCATGATTGCTTAAGTTGTTGAGGAGTATGATATAGTAGGATAATCAGATTTCAATTCTTAATATTCTATCTCTGGAGATATTTTATTTCAAAAAGTAAAAAGATTAACCACACTTCTCCTTTATAGCAAAAGCAATGTCCTACCAAAGCCATATATAGGATAGATAAACTTTCTACATACTCTACTTCTTGCATTAAGTTTGATCAACCTCTGTGATCCTAAGAGAGATTTGTCATATTTTTGAATCAAGTACCACATCTATATATGCACTACTCTAATCCAGAGTATGCACAAACCTCCAGTATCTTTTATCAAAAATGTTTTGCTCTTACACTGAGAGTAAACACCAAAAATATTCTTATAGGATAGGCACTAAATAAATGCTCCAAGTCTTGTGTTATCTCTCAATCATAAATTTCTAAAAGGAGGTATGAGCTATGCAAAAAAAAAAAAAAAAAATAGGTATAAAAAAGAATGGACAAGTGTCCAAAGAAAAAAAAGAGAGAGAAAAGAAATAAAATATAGCTCATATTCTCCCTCTATGTTTCAAAAGAGAGATGTGTTTCAAGGAGCAATAGTAGAATTAGGATTATTTCCACCTAATTAAGCTTGATTCAATTTTATACCTCATTTCTCTCTGGATCCATTGTTTGACTTTACAATAAATAATATACAAGTATGATGCAATTACTACCTACCCAAAGATCCATATAAACTTTTAGATATAGGATAAAGGCTTCAATGCTAAAGGCCTTGGTGAGGACCCAGAAATACTATATATACAGTGATTTGAGAGTGCTATTAAGAGAGAGGAATACGCTATAATTTATTTTCAAAATTCTCAAAACTTATTCTCCTGTTGACAGCACTAAAGAAAAGAATGATCTACTCCATGTTGTTCTACTTTTCAACTACTCAAAGATTCATGGTAGACACATTGAACTCTGCAGTACATGATTAACTAGGGATGGTTTTATTGTTGATATGTTCTCAAGTTATGTCTTGATTGATCTTTATTTTCTATAATTACTTTTTAACCAACCTTTTTTCGAGGACGAGTAAAAGCCTAAGTGTGGGGGAGCTTGTTGATAGTAGATAACTGTTGGTATTTCTTATGCACAATTAAAATATGAAGGATCCCGCAAGCGCACAGAAAACCATTGTAGTATTTTACTGGGAGTATTCCAGGTATCGTTATTTATATTTTTACCACTGGGTAATAATGGATAAAGACATTGATAGTTCACCATCATGTATCTACTAACTTAATACACCAACTAGACTATAGTAGGGGTAAATGGTAGATGATAGGAATTATACATATATGACACTGACACACAGGAGAATTCTATGATAAGAGAGTAGATAGCTAAAGTGAGAGGACAACGGGAGAGTTCAAGGTTCCTAAATACTTCTCTATTACTAGGGTTCTATAATAACTGATTCATAGTAGATATAGCAATCACACAATAACACTTTGGAGCAGCAGTACCTTTCCAACTCTAGAATAAGACTGGGAAGAAGGTAGTTGGGGAAGGCTGTCAAAAGCTCTATGAAACACCAACTTTGACGTGATGGAATACGAAGGCCTAATAGAGCCATCACCTCTGGGGCTACCATAACTAAATGTAAGAATTGGGCGCAATCTCAGGTAACCTATAGCCTAGACTCTATATCTACACTATCGATTACTACTCTAGCCACACGTAATAACTAGAGCACCTAATACAGGCGGAAATCCTATGCTAAAGTATAACAACTAAATGTATTACATAACCAATTAAAGTAATAACCAATTAAATGTAATACATAAAAGTAAATAGAGAAGATAAAATATATTAAAGCATAAGTCTTACAAGAATAAATACAAAGACATACCAAATCTCTGAAGACTTCTCCAGAACCCAAGCATAGCGCCGCTCTCCCTTACTCTCAACTGGAACTAATCTACTACATTGGAAAATCTAGCCCTAATTCTCTAGAGGTGAGAGGTCATCCATTCAAAGGATGCCTCTACATCTACATAATAATGTGGTGCCCCCAGAGAGGGGGGTCTGGTCCTGTATTTATAGCCCGGTGGAAGAAACGTGAGCCCTTTGATCAAACCGACTTAAGGTACGGTGGAGATGCATCCTTGAAGGCGGTGGAGGAAGGTTCTAGAAGACGGAGGTGAGAGGCTTCAGGGGGGTGCCGGCTGGCCCCAGCCCATATGCCGAGCAGCCTGGGCCCAAGCCCACTTAGGCCCAGCTTCGTTTGTGTGTTTTCTTGTTCCTTTTAGGGCCCAATGGTGCATGTTTCGATCTGGAGTTGATATCTCTTGATTCTGGGCTCCAAATATAGCAAATGATATATCTGTTTTGATTGTCTCGAGGAGCCCATCACAATGGTGTAGTCCAATTACTTATTTAAGGTACTTTTATTTGATAGAAAATTGCATACTCCTGCAACACAAGTGAGAACACCAAAACTTATGGAACTTGTTAGAATCAAAACCTATAACTATGCTTTGTAATTCATTTTATACCATTTTATACAATAGTTGAGGATTATATTTGGTGTTTAATGACCATCAACAAGCTCCCCCAAGCTTAACCTTTGCTAATCCCTAGCAAAGCTAACATTGAACTGATATTCATATGTTCTTACCAACTTTCTTGTAGCCCCTCAAAAGTGTACCTATATTCAAACAAAAATTTTCCTCTAGGTTTAACCAAAACTGAGTTAACATTTAAACTTACTCATATTACCCTTGACCATGGGGCTTCTTAGCTTTTACTTGGGTCTTGAGCAATCGAAAGATAGAAAGATCCAGCCAAGCACTATGTCTCAAGCTCTTCATTCAACTATCATTCTAGAGTTCTTATAAGTTTTTAAATAAAACTCAGAGCTTTCTTTGTATGACACTTTCTTTGTATGACACTCTCAAATCTTTTATTATATGCGTTATTTGTGGATTCTCACCAAGGCAATAGTGATGTTATGTCTTTCTTTTCTTCCTACAACTAAGGCTTATGTGGAGCTCATATGTGTGGAGAATACATGAAAGAGTATACTTGCAGTGCACATATTGTAAAGTCAAACAATGGATCCACAGAGAAATAAGTCATGCAATCGAATCAAGATGTGCAAGTGTATGAATATAGTGGATATTTGGTGGAAGTGGTGAAACCTAATTCTACCTTGCTCCTTGAAGACATATCTCTCTTTTGAATTTGGAACTTGGCTAGAGAGTATGAGCTATCTTATCCTTTTCTTTCTTTCTTCTTTCTTTTTTAAGGGAGGCGGGCATCTAAGTATGCATTGTTTTAATATTTCGGACACTTGTCCTTTTTTTCTAATTCCCTTTTTTTCTTATTTTTCTTTTCTTTTTTTTCAAAATAACTTTTGCATAGCTCACACCTCCTTTTTGGCACTAAAGATTTTTGAGAGATAGCAACAAGAACTTAGAGCATTTATTTTGGTGGCTATCCTATAGAAATATTTTTGGTGTTTTACTCCTAGTGTAGAAGTAAAATATTTTCTTGGATGAATGAAATGGGATGGCATGTTGTTGCGCCTACTCCAATGTAGAGTAGTGCATATATAGGTAGAGTGTAAGTTGATCTTGATTCAAGAGTATGACAAATCTCTCAAAAGGGTCACAAAGGTTGACAAAACTCAATACAAAACAAGTAGCATATATGTGAAAGTTCATCTAGCCTAGATATCATGTTTGGCTTTGGTAGGAATATAAGCTTTGTCATACAAGAGCTCATCATGTAAGGTTATTTTTCAAAAGAAATCCCCAGAACTCCAGTGTCACTCAGAACAAGATAAACAGTAACTCAAACTTTTTCAATCATATCAATCAAACACCTAGACTTAGCTCAAGCATATGCAACCCACAAGTTTCAGACTCAAAGTAAATCTTCATGTCAAAACAGTCTAAGCCTAAACTTGGGAAAACTTAAGTCTAGCAACTAGGCACTTTAAGAGCTATCACTTTTATCCTTTTAAGATCATCTCTAGAGCTTGGCTATTTATTGACTCATAACTAGACACCCATATTTATTTGGTTTTACATTTTAAAGACTCACAAAGACTCGATAAACATGGACCTTCATGTGCCCATATATTTTTAGTATTTTTATGACTATAAGAAAAACTCGATAATCGCATAGGTATACTTACCTGATAACTAGGGGATGCCCTCTCCCAAGCTAGTTGTTGTTATGGTTGAGCATTGAAACTAAGTGATCCTCATGGAGGAGCTCATGCTTATGAGAGCAAGTATTGCCAGAAACATCTCGATCTTTATCCTTCAAGAAGTTACTTCCTTCACACAGTGGGTAACTGTATGTCAGAAATGTGTACAATGAAGGGTGAAGATGAGAGCGCCTAGGTAACTAGCTCTTGGAGTCATCCTGCAGAAAGCTCTCGCAAAACACCAAAACTTGTGGAACGGATTACGATAAAACAGTTTGTGGTTAACCGTTTCGAGGATTGGGTGTTATGGAGCTTTAGAAATATTTTCCAAGTGGCAAGGTTATAGCAGGATACTCATGTAGTATTTTTGGATTTTCTATTTTTGTAAACAGAAAAGCAAAATATGTATGCATGAAATTTTTAATATTTTTATGTCACCACAGTGAAAACTCCAAAAAGCTTTTATACCGCAAGGGATTGTCATGGGGCTTCAAGTTTTTAAGATGAATTTAGCCTAATGCATGCCTATTTATTTTTGTTTGTTTTCTATGCAATACTAATATAGAAAAGTAAACATGCTAAAAAGAGAATAAATCATGCAATGCAAGAAAGTAAATATGGATAACTACCGATGTTACCTCCCGGTGAGGGTTCGATATTTTGAGTCCTTCGAACTAGACTCCTCCTTGCAGTGGTTCATTAATTGAGTACTTCAGTTTGCTCCTAAGTATGAGGATTGAGGTGGTGTCTTACTAGTGGCGCTTCCAATGGTGGTGCTACCTTCTTCTTTTCTTTTTGTTAGCATCTTGAAGCTAATCTTATGTGCATCAATGTTACTAGTTTAGAACTTTCACTTGTAGAATTTAGAGAATCTCCCCACACTTTGCTTAAAGTGTGTCCTGCTCATAAAGACAAGGTAGAGATCAAGTGCATGGGCTCTGCTGGTGAGAATACACCAGCAGAACCAGAAATTTATTCATTCTCTAACCTTAGGTACAATAAGACTGATGTTGTTCATATTGTTTATTTATAACATGAGTGAGAAGATCAAAAGTATAAATATGGCATTTAAGTTTATTAGATAAAGAAGTAGAGTTGCTTAACCTATGGAAGGATTGTTCATCTTTATAAGTTATCAAGATTATCATCTTTCAAAAATAAGATATATCATATTTGAGCTCATTTGGTTAAGATTGAGATCAAGAGAATGGTGCTATGATGTGTACTCCTAAGATCAAGAGAAAATGATGACCACTTACCTTTAAGATGTTACCTTTATTACTAGAGCATGGTGATACCATGCGGTAAAGGGTAGATTGAATCTTAATGGTCTCTTCTGTCTTTGCATCTTGAGTTGTTCATTAGCATCTTGTCTCATATGTTGTACTCCTTTCTCACTCTTTCAAACTTCTACTTCTCTTATTATTTTTTTCTCTGCAAGGGATTAGTAGACAATACATACCCGAAGGAATATACTATTTATTTAAAGTATGGATAGTGTTTGCCAAGGAGTTAAAGATTAATCTATAACTCATGTTTTAAATGATTCACCATTACTTCAACTTTTTTAACAAGGTTAAGGCAAAGATGTTACTTTAAACAATAACTCTAACCTTGATTTGATTCTATAAAGTCTCCTAATATAATTTAAACATTTTTATACAGGATAGGATAGTCTGTATATACAACTAAATTCTTATACAAATATGCTTTGATGTTATAATGTTTAAATAATATTTTGAAGCATACTTATAATAGAGTGAGGAAGTTTAAAAGACTAAAGATATTTATTCAAATAGAATCAAGGATATATAGATAAACCAAAAGAGTGTAACACCCGAAAATTTGCATTCTTTTGAAATAGCTCAATTTGATTTATATATGCTTTTATGTGTGCATTGAACATAGGAAATAATTTTTTTTGTGAGAATAAAATCCATCATAAGGTTAGATACATGTTTATGCATACATGCTGCTGCACGTCTTCCTCTGTACTGTTTGCTTTCTTTTCTTGAAAATTTCTGCACTGGATTGGAAAGCTCTTTTAAATGGTTTGCAAAGTTTCGGTTCAGGAAAAAAAGAGCAAAGAAAATTCTTTTTCTCCCTTTCTGCAGGGGCTGCAAGGCCAAGTCTGGCCTTTGCCGGCAGCAGTCCATGCGGGCGTGCCCCATCCTCGTTCATCCTAGCTTTTGGGATCAAGCCGAGCAGCCGCAGCCCAGCTAGTCCCAGCTTGCAGCCCTGTTTCAGCAGTAGCGCAGTTTCCAGCAGCGGCGCCTTTCTTTCCTCCTTGTTTCTCTGATGCGCGAGCCCTTGCAACGGTGTCGCCTCCTTCCCTGCGAACGCACAAGCCGGAGTTTGTTTTCCCTGTGGTGCGACGAGCCCGAGCCCGACTCTAAGAGGTTCTGGTGGGCGTCCACGCAGTGCAGGGTTGCCCTTTATAAGCTCCCGCACGCCCCTTGCACTATCTTTTCCAATCTACGCACAGCAGCCGCCTTCCCTCGGACTCGCAGCAGCATCCCAGCCCTAGTCGAACGGCCGCCGCCGCTGTTGGTGCCGTGGCCGCTTCTTCGCCGCTCAGAACGCGTCGCCGAGTTCCGCATCAAGGTGATGAACTCTCCCGCGTTTCCGTTCCCTTTCAATTGCTCCCTTCCGCTTACAGTTCATCGCCGAACGTCCGCAGGAACGTTCTGTCCGTCCCTCCGAGCCGCGCCGTGCCTCCGTTCATTCCCAGCCATCAAGGTTGCCCTAGGTGAGGTCGCCTTCGCATCCTCTTTCTTTCAGTATTTATTTTGAGATTTTTGGTGGCCGAAATCACAAGTTCCATGAACGCCGGCGAGCTCCTCGTCGGAATTAATGGAGAGCCGCCATGCATCTCCCTGTTCCTGGCCAGATTTTCCTTCTTTTCCTTTTCCATCTATTTGCAACCATCCAATCTGAAATCAAGGGCTAAGAGCTATCCATACCCCTTCGCTGCAATATTATTAAAGAGACCCTAACTTTTAATGAATTTGAACACGCAGTCCTCCGCTGATCACAATTTCTGGTTTTAATTTATTTTAGTAGGAAATTCCGGTTTCCAGTTAATTACAGAAATGCCACTATTTTATTTTGTTTATAAAATCTCCATTTTAACTCCAAATTGATCCGTTCAAATTGCATTAGTTTCGCTATTTCGAGCTCTATGCAGTACTGTTTTCCAGTAGGTTGGAGAATATTTATTTTCTGGTCTTAGTTAATTAATTATTCTTCTATAGGAAATCATCGGTAAATTATATCTTATTCATTTTAAATCCGATTTTTGTGCTATTTACGTTTTTGTGATCGTAGTGACGTGTAGATTAATTTTATAGGTTTTAAAACTTGTTTTTATACTATTTGGTGTACTGTTCTAATTATAACTTTGTGGCAGAACCTTCTAAATTATATGGCCCACAAGCACTTGTCATTGCCCCAAAGGCCTCCGACGGCTATGCTTGCGTACCACATAACTTACAACGTTCCATCGGGTGAAACCCCGATGAAACCACAACAAACCAAGATCGCATTCTCGCAGATACATTGCAGTATTACAACAGTTTTATACAAAAATACAACAGAGTAGCGGAAGACTTACATAACCATAATTTACATCATTAGTTTCTCAAACTTATACAAACCAGTGCTTAAGTTAATACAAACCAGTGAAGTATCATTAAGTAACATATTACAAACCAAACAACAAAAACGCCTTGTCCAGGGGCCAAACAAACTACTCCTCATCGGAAACTTCAACAACCGTCATGCAGCAAGGGCCATAGCACACTTGCTCATACGGCTCACCTGCAACAGGGGTAGAACAAACTCTGAGTACAAAAGTACTCCGCAAGACTTACCCGACTAAAAAGTGGGGTGAAGACTCAGGAATGCTAGCTGATGGGTATCAAGGTAAGGTTTATCAGGAACAAGGACTCTTTGCGTAAAAGGCTTAGTTGAACTTTTTAATCATCATTAATTATCATTCCTACCTTCTAGATGAGCCTAGTCTAAATCAAACACTTCTCAAACATTTAACCCGAGAGCATAGTACACCACCGCCCTACATCGTCCGTGATGGTTAACCCGCAGGGTGGGTACACACTACTCCCGCCATCTCTCCACTCCTAGTACGCGGTTGTCCGTTCTCGGCATAGATCGGCCCAGCGGAGCTTACTTCAAGAGCATGTGATCAGTACTAACAAACTGATCCAAGGGCCAACAACGGACGGTCCTTAATCGACTCCAACGGGACAAGCACGATTGAGTGTCCCAATCGGCTTCCACCACAAACAAAGCCGTGTCCCGCCGGTCTCAATTTCATTCATCTTGTCCATACTCATCAGAGACATGCTCCTCGGAGCTATACTCACCAGAGCCATGCTCATTAGAGTCATCAATTGTTCTCATCATAATTAAAATATTTACTTTGAAAGCCTATCTTTAATAAGCAGGGCTAAACATCACTATGCATTTATAAATAAAACAGGTATCAAGGATGATATATCAACATCAAGGAAAGTAAATGCATCAATATAGGATAGCACTCAACTCCTATTCACCTAATGCATCATTTCATAAGCATAGAAGTTATTAAAGCTTTATAAAACACAAGGAAGGGTTTAGATGCATCTGGGGCTTGCCTGGGTTGACAAAGAACTCGGGCCCTGATGAAGAACCAACAGGGTCGGAGCTCACTCCTTCGAACAACTCAGCTTCAGCAACGACGGGGGTCGGATCAACAGCAACTTCCTCGGACCCCTCAACTACACGGAGATAACATATGATCATGATGTGCAGTTAAAGTAACATGATAATGCGATGGAGATGCATCGAGCTACTAAAACGACACTAAACAACTCCACTTCTCAAGTGGTGGTAATAGGGTCTTAACAAAGATCTGCATCAAGCCACCCCGATGGACTGCTATTGGAAGAGTGGCAAAGATCTGCATACCAGAACTAACGACGATGGAGTTCTCTAGTAAGATCTGCATTCCACCACTGCAAGGGTGATGGTCTTGCCAGTGAGAGCCACCATAGCTCTCTTGACAAGCCGCAACGACGTCGAATACGCTAAGCGCAAACAGTTCCCAGTGCCGAGGGTCATTAGGGTTAATGACCAAGGGTCATCACTCAATCCCAAAGTCACACATCTCTAAAGTGAGCAACACCACTAAGTACTTTATTAACCATTTTTACAGTTATTAAACAAGTTTAATTAATAAAGACTTAATTAAAGAATTTAATTAAGTCTTTATTAATTAAGCTAGAAATTAAACCTTAATGAAACTTTATCCAAATGAGCTACAAATTTTAAGGTAAGTAGGTTTTACCTAATTAAGCTTAACCCTAATTTTTCATGATTTTTGGAAACACACAGAAAACTACAAAAATCATGAAAGATTAAGATTAGCAATTAAAGTTGTATTTTTGGTTTTCAGAAACTATACTAAACACATGCACTCAATATTTTTATTAAATAGAGCATATTATTGTGAGCACAGAGCAATTTTTGGTTTATTTTTATCAGCCCTCAATAATTGTTTACAAAAATATGAAATCAGCCATTCAGAATTTAAAAGAAAAAGGAAAATCAAATTCACTTAAGTGCACAAGCAGCCCAGGCGGCCTTTCGGCCCAACTCGCCCACTCCGGGCCGATAGCGGCGGCGGCGATAGACGACGGCGATGCTCGCCGTCGGCGAGCCGGCCGGCGACGACGACCACACCAACGAACTCCCCACTTCACGACGGACCTAACGAGGTATTACTCGACCCTAGGCATGCACTGAGGCGCTCGCGGGGCGGCGGCTATGGCGGGCGGCGGCGCACGGCGGCCACGATGCCGGCTCGTTGGAGCTCCTCCGGCGAAACCGAGCATACCTACGCACTCAGCGACTTGACACGGACTTGACGCAAAGACGAACGCGACTCGGTCCGAAAGCACGGGATGCGCCGCCGCAAAAGCGGGCGGGCGGCACGGCGGAGCTCGACGGCTCGTGGCCGTTCCGGCTAAACGGCGGCGAAGGACGCGACTACGATACCCCTATAAGCACCAGGAGCTCACCGGGACTTCAAAACAGGGTTGCGGTGGGCTTGGCGGTGGTCGGAGGTGCTGGCTCACGGTGGCAGTGGCACGGTGGCGTGAACACGGCGGCGTGGCGGTGTTCCGGTGAACTCAACGGTGGCCTATGAAAAATAGAAGGCCGATGATGATTAGTGAGCTAAAGCGAAGCGGGTGGTGGTGTTGGTTGAGCTAGAGACGCTTGGACGAAGGCCGCCAAGGCGAGAGGCTCACGGCGGCACCGGGTGGCCGGAGAAGAAGAAGACGGGCGGCGCAGCGGAGGCGCTGGTCGTCCTCAGGCCATGGCTGGCGGCTCTGGCGCTGCGCAAGGAGGTGGCGGAGCGGTGTGCAAGCTATTGGAGACGGCGGTGGGGCGTGGAGCGCGAATTGCTCGGTGGAATGGCGGCGGTCGACGGCGAGCAGGAAGAAAAGAAGGCGGCGGCGCGACGAGCTCCGGCTCTTATAGGTGATGGCATTTGCTCCTAGAGCGACAGCATGAAGCGGCGCACTCGACACGTCAAGCAGGAGGTGGCACGGGTGAGCCTTCACGACGGCAGAGGGCGGCGGCCGTCGGCGAGCTGCTAGGCTGCCTGCTTGCACTGTAGCACCCCCCTCTCCTTTTTAAACCAATTTGCAAACTTTTAAAATTACTTTTGAAATTTGAATAGAACATGAAAATCTTCCAAAATAGAAGTTGTACAACTTTTCATGCTCTATAGCTTTTATTAAAGAAGTTTCCTCTGAAAATGAATAAATTTTGAATTGCATTGACATTTTGAAAAGGGAACAAAAACCCTTCAAACTAATTTTTGAAATTACTTCAAATTTTGAATGGAACCTTGAAAAACTTTGAATACCAAAGTTGTTCCTCTCATCAAGATCTACAACTTTGCTTTTTGGACCAACCCCAAATTTTGAATATTTTTGAAACTACACAAAAAGAGGTAGAAAAGGGCTTTAAAATTAGGGTTTGGATTTGAATTGCTAATTCAAATTTTGTATAACTATTTAGGGCTGAGCTTGTGAGGTTAAGACCCAACCAAAGGCACACATTACAAGTATGAAACTTATACTTTCAAATGGTGCCCTTGTTTGGCAAAATTTACTTGAAAAATTAATTATAGTTAGCTCCTCAAGATTGAAAATGATATTCTTAATCCACACTTAACCACTAGGGTTATGTGAAGGACAAAGACTCCAAATTCAATCTTGATTCTTGATTCACCTCCAAAGATTAGTAAAACAAGATTAGCCTTTTGAGGTTATAGTTAGCCAAACACTTGATCACACCAAGATTAGTTTTACTTGGAAATTTTTATACCCTAATTTAGCATCTAGGTTTAGAAAGAATAATTGATATCACATGCTTAGCTATACCCAAACAAGCCTAGGAAGATAAACTTATTAAGTTATTGCATGTCATAGTTCTCTACTCATGAGATGCATTGCAGTGCATATGATGTCATGACAGGTTTTAGTTGTAGTAACACCAGGGGTGTTACATCACATCCCCCTTAAAGAAAATCTCGTCCCGAGATTTAAGAGTTGAGTTAAGTAATGGAAGGAAACGTGTCATACTTGCACATCTTACATGGTTTCATAAGGGAGGTAGAGAGTTTATGTTACAAGTCTCATTTTATGAGGAAAGCCATGACTTATAGAGACAAGTCACGTCTTAGATAGAGGCATAGAAGTCTGGAAAGTGCTCGGCCAAGAAATCCTCAGATTCCCAACTAGCTTCTTCCTCAGAGTGTTGGTTCCACTGTACTTTGTAGAATCTGATGGTACGGCGACGGGTCACACGATCCTTTTGATCTAGAACCTGGATTGGATGTTCGGCATAAGACAGGTCAGGTTTGATCTCAACACCTTCAATATCCATGACTTGCTCGGGTACCCTGAGGCATTTCTTCAATTGAGACACATGGAAGACATTATGTATCATAGACAGTTGTTCAGGTAAATCAAGACGATATGCCACTTGCCCACATCTTTCAATGATTTGAAATGGACCAATGTAGCGTGGTGCTAACTTGCCTTTAACTCCAAAGCGAGTAACTCCTTTGGTGGGTGACACCTTCAAATAAACAAAATCCCTGACTTGGAATACCAAGGGCCGACGCCTTTTATCTACATAGCTCTTTTGTCTGGACTGGGCTATTCTCAAATTAGCTTGAATCTACTTCACCTTTTCTTCGGTTTGCTTTACTAGATCAACTCCGAAGAACCATCTTTCTCCCGTTTCAGACCAATTAAGCGGAACCCGGCATCTACGACCATACAGTGCTTCAAATGGTGCCATCTTGATACTTTCTTGATAACTATTGTTGTATGCAAATTCCACTAGTGGCAAACATTCATCCCAAGCGACTGAATAAGTCAAAACACATGACCTCAACATGTCTTCAAGGACCTTATTAACTCTCTCAGTTTGTCCATCAGTTTGAGGATGGTAAGCTGTGCTATACAACAACTGAGTTCCCATAGATTCTTGGAACTTTTTCTAGAATTGAGCTACAAACTGAGCACCTCTATCAGTGACTATACTCTTTGGTACTCCATGTAAACTCATGATTCGATCAATGTACA
This sequence comes from Chrysopogon serrulatus, assembly GCA_015844335.1. Lineage (NCBI taxonomy): Eukaryota > Viridiplantae > Streptophyta > Magnoliopsida > Poales > Poaceae > Chrysopogon > Chrysopogon serrulatus. The sequence goes on along the minus strand of JADLZL010004899.1, from coordinate 178,865 downwards.
GCTTAGCATAATGAGGAGCTCGGTACTTATTCTTCACTGGTATAAAATGAGCGGTCTTGGTCAAACGATCAACAATTACCTAGATGGAATCATAACCACGAGCTGTCTTTGGAAGACCCACTACGAAATCCATGCTGATATCTTCCCACTTCCAGGCTGGAATTGGTAGAGGTTGCAATTCCCCGGCTGGCTTCAAATGTACGGCCTTGACTTTCTGACAGACATCACATCGTGCCACATAACGAGCTATTTCAATCTTCATTTTAGTCCACTAGAACCTCTGCCTTAGGTCATGGTACATCTTATTGCTGCCTGGATGGATTGAAAAACTAGTCATATGGGCCTCATCAAGAATCAATTGATGAAGTTCAGGAACTTTTGGGACAACTAGTCGGTGTTTGAACCACAATACTCCCTTGTCATCAATATGGAAACAAGCTGCTCGACCTGCTTGAACCTTATCTTTGATATGAGCTATCCCCTTGCTTGTGCGTTGGGCTTCTATAATCTGAGCTTGAATGGATGACTTCACTGTGATATTATTCAATTCTTCTTGTGCAATCATCTCAATACCCAACCTTCCTAATTCTTGATAGAGATTTAGACTTACGGGTGGGACAGATAAGCAGTTACACTGAGATTTGCGACTGAGAGCATCAGCAACCACATTAGCTTTGCCCGGATGATAATGTATCTCTAGGTCATAGTCTTTGATCAATTCAAGCCATCTTCGCTGCCTCATATTTAACTCTGACTGAGTAAAGATATACTTCAAACTCTTGTGGTCAGTGTATACGTGACATAAATTTCCCAGTAAATAGTGCCTCCAGATCTTGAGAGCATGAACAACAGCTGCTAATTCCAAGTCATGAGTATGATAATGTTCTTCATGACGTTTGAGTTGACGGGAAGCATAGGCTATCACCCGGCCTTCATGCATCAGTACACACCCAATACCAATTCCAGAAGCATCACAGTACACATCAAACGGCTTCTCAACATTTGGTTGTGCAAGGACTGGAGCAGTGGTCAAAAGCGTTTTCAGAGTTTGGAAAGCTTTCTCGCACTCAGGTGACCATCGAAACTTGGTTTGGTTCTTTAGAAGTTCGGTGATAGGTTTAGAGACCTTGGAGAAACTTGGAATGAAACGACGGTAATATCCCGCCATTCCTAGGAAACTTCGGACTTGGTGGACGGTGGTAGGTGGTTTCCAGTTTAAGACATCTTGAACTTTGCCAGGGTCAACAGCCACGCCTTCAGCAGAGAGGACATGACCAAGGAAAGAAATTTTATTTAGCCAAAATTCACATTTGCTAAACTTGGCATAGAGTTGGTGTTCTCGAAGGCGAGTCAGCACAATACAAAGATGCTCCGCATGTTCTTCTTTGGTTTTGGAATAAATAAGGATGTCGTCGATGAAGACAACGACAAACTTATCAAGCTCAGGCATAAACACCGAATTCATGAGGTACATGAAGTGAGCTGAAGCATTAGTAAGGCCAAAAGACATAACTAAATATTCATAAAGGCCACATCTGGTAATAAAAGCTGTTTTGTGGATATCTTCGGGTTTGATTCTTATTTGGTGGTATCCAGATCGGAGATCAATTTTGGAAAACATTTTGGCTCCCACTAACTGATCAAAGAGAAGATCAATACGAGGAAGGGGATATTTGTTTTTAATGGTCACCTCGTTTAGAGGACGGTAATCCACACACATCCTCAAGGATTGGTCTTTCTTTTTCATAAATATCGCCGGACAACCCCATGGCGATGAGCTGGGTCGAATAAACTTCTTGATAAGCAATTGCTCCAGTTGCTCCTTCATCTCTGCTAATTCTTTTGGTGGCATTCGATAGGCACGCCTTGAGACTGGCACAGCTCCAGGCTTTAACTCAATCGAGAACTCAACTTCACGCTCAGGCGGTAGACCCGGCAAATCTTCAGGAAACACATCTGGAAACTCACAGACTACAGGTATATCTTAAATTTCTTGAACAGAGGTAGCACAGACTTTCCCAACTGCTCTCTTAGGAGTAGAGAATTGAAGTATAAGCTTGGTATCACTATTGGGTAAATCTAGCTTTATACACCTATTCAAGGTGTCTATCACGGCTCCATGCTGGTAGAGCCAATTCATACAAAGGATCACATCTATTGTTTGATCCTTCAAGACTACCAGTGTTGTAGGAAATGAATGATCGCCCAACTTGATGGGTACATCATGTACTAACTCTTTTGTATGCATACGCCCTCTAGGCGATTGCACGGCAAAATTCTCTTTTATCTCTTTTATGGGAATGCCATGGTTCATCACAAAGGTTCGATTGATAAATGTATAAGCCCAAGCACAAATTCAAATAATAAATGTATGCGTGCACCGTAATCAAATATCGAAGTGCGGGGTGACGTTACCCATCGATGCCGGTTCCCCAAATAGGTATCTCCTCGGCTTCCATATGATAGACTCGCCCGGTCTTCTTGGAAACATCCCCCTTAGGAGCATTCAGGGAACTCCCACGGTTCCAATTCGTGCTTCTTCTTTGGTTGCCAAAACCTTTACGGAAGTTGGAATTATTGGACTTTGGGTAGGGGCATTCTCGAAATAATGCCCAGGCTTGCCACAGTTGTAGCAGGGGGAGATTTGTTATTTGGTGGGTTTTGAGTATTTGGGGAGGCTTGTGGAGCTGGGTTTCAAGCAACTTGGTTGCTCTCTACCGTTGTGGATAGTTGGCGGCTACAGCAGGGCGGACATACGTCTGCTGTTTATTTGGATATTGCTGGTAGGGTGGGCGGTAGGGTTGGCGGTTATGGTGGATGGGATGGAAAATGATCTTCTGGCGCTTTTTAATGCCACCAGAAGGTCCTGGCATACTCTGCCGCCTTTCAGCCTTGTGCTTCAGCTTGGACTGCTCATAGCTCAGTGCAATGTCCACAGCTTCATAGAAGGTGGCTCCTGGGCTAGCAGTCAGATGAGCCTCGATCTTCCCATTCAACCCTCTAAGGAAGCAATCCTTCTTCTTAGAGTCAGTGTTCACCTGCTCAGGTGCATATTGGGACAGATGATTAAACTTGTTAACATATTGCAGCACAGGCTGCCCTCCTTGCTTCAGATTCATAAATTCTTCCATCTTGGCTTTCACCACCCCTGCTGGAATGAAGTGCTTGCGAAATGCTTCCACAAAACCAGCCCATGTAATCTGATGTCCCGCTGGCAGGCGTACTATAAAATTTGACCACCAGGTTGATGCAGGACCCCTAAGCTGCTGCACTGCAAACCTCACTTTTAGGCGTTCAGGGCAGTCAATCAGATCAAACCTCTGCTCTATGACACGAAGCCATTCATCAGCTTCCAGCGGCTCATCAGCACGAGAGAACACTGGTGGGCGAGACTCAGAAAAGTCAGTATAGGTCACTTCATGGTCATTATTGTGACCACGATTGCCCTGAGGCGCATTTTGATTATTGCGGCCCATCTCCCTCAACAGACGGGTGTTCTCAGTTGTAGCATTGACCAAAGTAGCTATTGCTTCGGCCAAGGATGGTGGAGCGGGTGGTGGATTGGGAGCATCACCCCCACTTTGAGCAGAACCAGCCATATCTGAGGCACGGGTATGAGGCATCTGTGGTAAACAAATCCAACTTTATTCACAAGCATTTTTATTGAACTTGAAAAGCAGTACAAGCACGTATTTTACAGAGTTGCTTATTTATCATACACGTCCGCACTTAGGCAGGACCTTCCTAGGTTCAACTACTTGCCACAATATATTACATATTTTACAACCCTCGGACACCAACTTCACTACTCAAACATCTCCATTGTCAGCCACTGACTCACGGTCAACCTCCTCACTAGGGTAAGTCCCACTCGGGGGGTGCGTAGGAGACTCAACCTCTGGCTCCTCCTCATTTTCCTCTTCTCCAACTAGGGGCTGCCCATAGTGCATAAGATGGACGTTCTCGTGGAGCTCCTGGTTCTCCCTCTCCAACTCCTCCACGTAGAACTCCAACTCACAGGTACGCGCCCTAGCCACGTCCTCGCGGCGCCATGCTTCATTGCGCTGCTCGAGGGCCTTCTCCCACTCAGCCTTCCACTTCCCAATCTCGATGACATCAGCCACCCTATCACGGGAAGCCACTAAGAGAGCATTCTCCATCTCCTCAAACGCTATCTGGCGCTTGGATTTGGGCTTCGGCTCACTCGGGCCAGCCTCACTATCATTGTTGCGAGGGGCAAGCTGGTGACGTGGCACACCCTTGGGACCAGTCATCTTGCGGGGTGTGAGCTTAGTACGTGCCATCCTGTAGAAGGGAAAGATAGAGTAGTAAGAATAGAGTGAGAGATTCTAAAAGTTAGCAAGAATAGGATTGGTTCTACTTAACCCAAACCACTTTAACAGGGATATGATTATTAATTAACATAGGTTAATTAAGCATGATGCATGATCGAACCTACGAACAAACAAAACTTTTATAATGAACACATACAGGGGTTATAATATAGGGCAAAAAGAAAATCACACATGATACTCCACCCTAAACTTTCCAAAAGAGTAAGAGGGGTCATTAGAAAGATTAAGGTTGAGTAAAAAGCAATTTGGACCAAATCAGTAAATTAAGTTTTTGAGATCCAAATCGTTTAGAAGTTTTCGCAAGGCAATACTACAAGTATCCTTGCGAGAATGGCTCTGATACCAATTTGTGGCAGAACCTTCTAAATTATATGGCCCACAAGCACCTGTCATTGCCCCAAAGGCCTCCGACGGCTATGCTTGCGTACCACATAACTTACAACGTTCCGTCGGGTGAAACCCCGATGAAACCACAACAAACCAAGATCGCATTCTCGCAGATACATTGCAGTATTACAATAGTTTTATACAAAAATACAACAGAGTAGCGAAAGACTTACATAACCATAATTTACATCATTAGTTTCTCAAACTTATACAAACCAGTGCTTAAGTTAATACAAACCAGTGGAGTATCATTAAGTAACATATTACAAACCAAACAACAAAAACGCCTTGCCCAGGGGCCAAACAAACTACTCCTCATCGGAAACTTCAACAACCGTCATGCAGCAAGGGCCATAGCACACTTGCTCATACGACTCACCTGCAACAGGGATAGAACAAACCCTGAGTACAAAAGTACTCCGCAAGACTTACCCGACCAAAAAGTGGGGTGAAGACTCAGGAATGCTAGCTGATGGGTATCAAGGTAAAGTTTATCAGGAACAAGGACTCTTTGCGTAAAAGCCTTAGTTGAACTTTTTAATCATCATTAATTATCATTCCTACCTTCTAGATGAGCCTAGTTTAAATCAAACACTTCTCAAACATTTAACCACTTATAAACCATCATTAATTATCATTACTACGATGAAGGGGCGAGGATCAAGCTTCCTTTATCGCGAAGCAACGACGATTCGAACCGCTTTTATACCCAGCTGGGGATTCCTAACCACACAACATATGCGGGACTTTAACCCCCATATATCAACCCAACACTCGGAGTCCTCTATGTCCAGACTGGCTCCGCGTCACCCGAGAGCATAGTACACCACCGCCCTACGTCGTCCGTGATGGTTAACCCGCAGGGTGGGTACACACTACTCCCGCCATCTCTCCACTCCCAGTACGCGGTTGTCCGTTCTCGGCATAGATCGGCCCAGCGGAGCTTACTTCAAGAGCATGTGATCAGTACTAACAAACTGATCCAAGGGCCAACAACGGACGGTCCTTAATCGACTCCAACGGGACAAGCACGATTGAGTGTCCCAATCGGCTTCCACCACAAACAAAGCCGTGTCCCGCCGGTCTCAATTTCATTCATCTTGTCCATACTCATCAGAGACATGCTCCTCGGAGCTATACTCACCAGAGCCATGCTCATTAGAGTCATCAATTGTTCTCATCATAATTAAAATATTTACTTTGAAAGCCTATCTTTAATAAGCGTGGCTAAACATCACTATGCATTTATAAATAAAACAGGTATCAAGGATGATATATCAACATCAAGGAAAGTAAATGCATCAATATAGGATAGCACTCAACTCCTATTCACCTAATGCATCATTTCATAAGCATAGAAGTTATTAAAGCTTTATAAAACACAAGGAAGGGTTTAGATGCATCTGGGGCTTGCCTGGGTTGACAAAGAACTCGGGCCCTGATGAAGAACCAACGGGTCGGAGCTCACTCCTTCGAACAACTCGGCTTCGGCAAGAACGACGGGGCCGGATCAACAAAGAACTTCCTCGGACCCCTCAACTACACGGAGATAACATATGATCATGATGTGCAGTTAAAGTAACATGATAATGCGATGGAGATGCATCGAGCTACTAAAACGACACTAAACAACTCCACTTCTCAAGTGGTGGTAATAGGGTCTTAACAAAGATCTGCATCAAGCCACCCCGATGGACTGCTATCGGAAGAGTGGCGAAGATCTGCATACCACCCCTCGAACTAACGACGACGGAGTTCTCTAGTAAGATCTGCATGCCACCACTGCAAGGGTGATGGTCTTGCCAGTGAGAGCCACCATAGCTCTCTTGACAAGCCGCAACGACGTCGAATACGCTAAGCGCAAAAATAGTTCCCAAAGCTTGGGGGTCATTAGGGTTAATGACCAAGGGTCATCACTCAATCCCAAAGTCACACATCTCTAAAGTGAGCAACACCACTAAGTACTTTATTAACCATTTTTACAGTTATTAAACAAGTTTAATTAATAAAGACTTAATTAAAGAATTTAATTAAGTCTTTATTAATTAAGCTAGAAATTAAACCTTAATGAAACTTTATCCAAATGAGCTACAAATTTTAAGGTAAGTAGGTTTTACCTAATTAAGCTTAACCCTAATTTTTCATGATTTTTGGAAACACACAGAAAACTACAAAAATCATGAAAGATTAAGATTAGCAATTAAAGTTGTATTTTTGGTTTTTAGAAACTATACTAAACACATGCACTCAATATTTTTATTAAATAGAGCATATTATTGTGAGCACAGAGCAATTTTTGGTTTATCTTTATCAGCCCTCAATAATTGTTTACAAAAAATATGAAATCAGCCATTCAGGAATTTAAAAGAAAAAGGAAAATCAAATTCACTTAGGTGCACAGTGCAGCCCAGGCCGGCCTTTCGGCCCAGCTCGGCCCACTCCGGGCCAGATAGCGGCGGCGGCGATAGACGACGGCGATGCTCCGCCGTCGGCGAGCCGGCCGGCGACGACGACCACACACACCAACGAACTCCCCCACTTCACTACGGACCTAACGAGGTATTACTCGACCCTAGGCATGCACTGAGGCGCTCGCGGCGGTGGCTATGGCGGACGGCGGCGCACGGCAGCGGCGATGCCGGCTCGTCGGAGCTCCTCCGGCGAAACCGAGCATACCTACGCACTCAGCGACTTGACACGGACTTGACGCTGCACGAACGCGACTCAGTCGAGCACGGGATGCGCCTGGCCGCAAGCGCGACGGCGGCGGCACGGCGGAGCTCGATGGCTCGTGGCCGTTCCGGCTAAACGGCGGCGAAGGACGTGACTACGATACCCCTATAAGCACCAGGAGCTCACCGGGACTTCAAAACAGGGTTGCGGTGGGCTTGGCGGTGGTCGGAGGTGCTGGCTCACGGTGGCAGTGGCTACGGCGGCGTGAACACGGCGGCGTGGCGGTGTTCCGGCGAACTCAGCAGTGGCCTGTGAAAAACAGAAGGCCGATGATGATTAGTGAGCTAAAGCGAAGCGGGTGGTGGTGTTGGTTGAGCTAGAGACGCTTGGACGAGCGCTGGCCAAGGCGGAGAGGCTCACGGCGGCGCTGGCGGCCGGAGAAGAAGAAGACGGCGGCGTGCGGAGGCGCTGGTCGTCCTCAGGCCATGGTTGGCGGCTCTGGTGATGCGCAAGGAGGTGGCGGAGCGGTGTGCAAGCTATTGGAGACGGCGGTGGGGCCTGGAGCGCGAATTGCTCGGTGGAATGGCGGCGGTCGACGGCGAAAGGGGAAAAAAAAAGGCGGCGGCGCGGACGAGCTCCGGCTCTTATAGGTGATGGCATTTGCTCCTAGAGCGACAGCACGAAGCGGCGCACTCGACACGTCAAGCAGGAGGTGGCACGGGTGAGCCTTCACGACGGCAGAGGGTGGCGGCCATCGGCGAGCTGCTAGGCTGCCTGCTTGCACTGTAGCACCCCCTCTCCTTTTTAAACCAATTTGCAAACTTTTAAAATTACTTTTAAAATTTGAATAGAACATGAAAATCTTCCAAAATAGAAGTTGTACAACTTTTCATGCTCTACAGCTTTTATTAAAGAAGTTTCCTCTGAAAATGAATAAATTTTGAATTGCATTGACATTTTGAAAAGGGAACAAAAACCCTTCAAACTGATTTTTGAAATTACTTCAAATTTTGAATGGAACCTTGAAAAACTTTGAATACCAAAGTTGTTCCTCTCATCAAGATCTACAACTTTGCTTTTTGGACCAACCCCAAATTTTGAATATTTTTGAAACTACACAAAAAGGGGTAGAAAAGGGCTTTAAAATTAGGGTTTGGATTTGAATTGCTAATTAAAATTTTGTATAACTATTTAGGGCTGAGCTTGTGAGGTTAAGACCCAACCAAAGGCACACATTACAAATATGAAACTTATACTTTCAAATGGTGCCCTTGTTTGGCAAAATTTACTTGAAAAATTAATTATAGTTAGCTCCTCAAGATTGAAAATGATATTCTTAATCCACACTTAACCACTAGGGTTATGTGAAGGACAAAGACTCCAAATTCAATCTTGATTCTTGATTCACCTCCAAAGATTAGTAAAACAAGATTAGCCTTTTGAGGTTATAGTTAGCCAAACACTTGATCACACCAAGATTAGTTTTACTTGGAAATTTTTATACCCTAATTTAGCATCTAGGTTTAGAAAGAATAATTGATATCACATGCTTAGCTATACCCAAACAAGCCTAGGAAGATAAACTTATTAAGTTATTGCATGTCATAGTTCTCTACTCATGAGATGCATTGCAGTGCATATGATGTCATGATAGGTTTTAGTTGTAGTAACACCAGGGGTGTTACAAACTTGTTTGCTTCGTGTATGTTTACCTGTGGATGCTTGATTGTTGCCGTTGATTTGAGTATAGACGGTGAGTACTTCATGAACAATCAAGAGCAATTCTTCGAGCAGGATCAACAGTACCAACAAAACACTTTTGATCAAGACAAGTATAGCTTGGGACCTCCTTGTTTACCTATTCACAATATCCACTATATATCATGTGCATGTGTCATTGATTTCCTGTTAAGGATGACTTAGAGTTGATTATCTTCCATCTTGATAACCATGGGATAAATGCATATGGTAGTACTTGCTAGCGCTGGGTATGTGTAACCATGATCTTGTAACTTGAATAATAGAACATGCAACAACACTAAAAGATGGTTTTATTGCTGTTTATAGAGATCTAGAGCATGGAGTTATTTTGTTGCTCTAGTTTTCTCTCCGTAAGGACTTATCTGTATGTGATCACCGGGATTGACAGTACAGCTGTGAGGGCTATATGGCTCTGGCTCTAGTTGCTTTAGGGACCTTTTCTAGCTTGTTAGCAGTTACCTTAATTGGCGTAAGAATGGCTTTGCGAGCTGATTATATTGCGGCTTCTGTCCACATGAGTGTAGGCTGCGGGTCATTGCGCCATCTGGAAGGAGGGCTCTATATTTCCTTGCCGAGTGAATCTAATGGCTCTAACTTGTTAGACGAACCCTAGAGTGGCTTTTTATGACTTTTAGTGTCTTGGGAGTAATTAACCCAATGCGTTGGAAGTCATGGCTCACAGTGAAAGTGTACACCTCTGCGCAGAGTTTAATAAACTGGTATACTAGCCGTGCCCACGGACACGGGCGGCCTTGGGGATTCTTACGGAATAATTGATTACTGTTATATGATGTTTAATTATGTTGCTTTATATCATTCTTTATTCTTGTTCACCTGATCATGTGGTTATGGGAATTGCTACTAACTTGTTGCTAATGATGCCTTAAATGTTAATTAATAAAGAGCTAAATGCAGTCAACCAGTGTCAGCTTTATTTGAGCCTCATGAACCCCTAGTTATGCTTGCTGAGTACGACATGTGCTCATCCTTGCAATATCATAATACTTCAGGTTATGCTTTAGATGATGATGGGGATGAGGACTATCGTTTTGAGTATTAGGCTTGTTGTCAACCAGTCGACGTTCGTCCCTGTGTGGAGTTGCTGCATTCGGAGTTATTTCTATTAGTTGCTACTATTATTGTTTAAGACTATATGATAAATATTCATTCGTTATGTAATAAACAAAGTGTGATGGTACTCTTTGTAGTTTGTCAACTTGTGTGTGCGACTGATTCTAGGATGCACATAAGTCTTTTATACATCCTATTTGTTCCTTCAAATTTGGGTGTGACAAAGAGTATTTTATTTGTATTAAGTTTTAACAAATTAAGCATGACATAAGGTAAGGATAACTAAGATAGTTAACAACATGGCATAAGATGCTTGAAGTTTAGATAAACGTACCTTATGTCTTGCAGGGTGATCGGTCCACTATCATAGTGAAGTGTAGAAGGTGTTGAAGTGTTCTTTCATCCATTTCTTTCCATCTTAGTCTTTTCTATACACTTGTTCTTCTTTCATTTTATTTCAAACCATGAATAGATATTTATTCTTTCTTTCCTGCAAAAATGTTAGTGGACACATACCCGAAGGATTGCAACAAGTTTGGAATGTGGGTTATGGTCCATATAGTTCATGTAAATTTTGTCTATGCTAATGAAAGGATGGGCTTTTAAAATTACTTTGGCTTAGATTTCTTCTAATGAATTTTACTAGTAGCTATACTTTTACGTGGTTCAAGGCAAAGGTAACTTGCAACAAAGGATTAAATGTATAAACTTTGATACTTACAATTCTTCCATGGAGAATGAGCTATGTCTTTCTTTTGTGCAAAGTTATTAGAATTCATCACATGTCTTGATTCATCTCTTGATGTGAGTTTATCTCTTGACTTACCGAATTAAATTTAGGAGTTTTCTGCTGGGGTTAGTCTAACAAAATATCCAGTGTCTACTAAGAGCATGCTTTTGGTTCAAAAATTAATCTAGACACCACGTCTAATTTGATTTAGAAAAGTATTTCAACCTAAGCACCATGCTTAATTTAAAAGATTTTTAGAAGTAAACTCAGCACACCTTGTGATTCAAAAATCAAACTAGATACCATGTCTAATCTAATTTAGGAAGACAATTTAAACCAAGCACCATACTTAATTTAAAAGGTGTATGAAAATACTTCAAAAACCTAAGCATACAATAGCAAACAAAGGTAGCATAAAAGTACTATAGAGGTTCACACAGTTAGAGATGAAGGAGCATGATCATGGTAAGGGTTTTTTTTAAAAGTAAAGATGCAGGTGACTTGCATGTGTGCGAGGAATAAAACATGTTGTGCATTTAATATGGGATGAAGTGTATATGCATAGATTGTTCAAAGTAAACATGCAATAGAATGCAAAAAGATAGCTACTAATCAAATTTGAAGTCCATAAGCAAGACTGACTCTTCATTCTTGATCAATCTTACCATGACTCACAATGGAATTTGTGAGTAGCGCATCATCTTTTCTTTGTCACATGTGATGAACTTTGAATTCATGTGATGATGACTTTTCTTCTCCAATCTACACATGGTTAGTGAAATATATATAAATATTTATATATACCAGTGAGATGGTAGGGCTCCAATGTTGATGGATCATGAATGTTTAGGCACCCTGAATTCGTTCTTCAATATCTTCTATGTCTTGTTCTTGTGGAATTTCACTAGAAGGTTGGAACGGTTGATATCCTGATTATTCCACAACTCGATAAAACAGGGGGTAATCCTACTAGAGCTAGCGAGAATACTAGATTAGCAGATATCAAGATCATTATCAAAATCTTTATGCCAATTGTTTCCCCGGCAATGACACCAAAAATTCATGTTGGTATTTCTTATGCACAATTAAAATATGAAGGATTCCACAAGCGCACAGAAAACCATTGTAGCATTTTACCGGGAGTATTCTAGGTATCGTTATTTATATTTTTACCACTGGGAAACAATGGATAAAGACATTGATAGTTCACCATCATGTATCTACTAACTTAATACACCAACTAGACTATAGTAGGGGTAAATGATAGATGATAGGAATTATGCATATATGACACAGACACACAGGAGGATTCTATGATAAGAGAGTAGATAGCTAAAGTGAGAGGACAACAGAAGAGTCAAGGTTTCTAAATACTTCTCTTTTACTAGGGTTTTATAATAACTGATTCATGGTAGATATAGCAATCACACAATAACACTTTGGAGCAGCAGTACCTTTCCAACTCTCGAATAAGATTGGGAAGAAGGTAGTTGGGGAAGGCTGCCAAAAACTCTACGAAACACCAACTTTGACGTGATGGAATACGAAGGCCTAACAGAGCTGTCACCTCTAGGGCTACCATAACTAACCGTAAGAATTGGGCGCAATCTCAGATAACCTATAGCCTAGACTCCATGTCTACACTATCGATTACTACTCTAGCCACACGTAATAACTAGAGCACCTAATACAGGTGGAGATCCTATGTTAAAGTATAACAACTATACTAACCAATTAAATGTAATGCATAAAAGTAAATAGAGAAGATAAAAGACATACCAAATCTCTGAAGACTTCTCCAGAACCCGAGCATAGCGCCGCTCTCCCGAACTCTCAACTAGAACTAATCTACTACATTGGAAAGTCTAGTCCTAATTCTCTAGAGGTGAGAGGTCATCCATTCGAGGGACGCCTCTATATCTTCATAATAATGTGGTGCCCCAGAAAGGGGGGTCTGGTCCTATATTTATAGCCTGGTGGAAGAAATGTGATCCCTTTGATCAAACCGATTTAAGGTACGGTGGAGATGCATCCTTGAAGGCGGTGGAGGAAGGTTCCAGAAGACGGAGGCGAGAGGCTTCAAGGGGGTGCCGACCGGCCCCAGCCCATATGTCGGGCGGCCTGGGCCCATGCCCACTTGGGCCCAGCTTTGTTTGTGTGTTTTCTTGTTCCTTTTAGGGCCCAATGGCGCATATTTCGATCTGAAGTTGATATCTCTTGATTCTAGGCTCCAAATATAGCAAATGATATGTCCATTTCGATTGTCTCGAGGAGCCCGTCGCAATGGTACAGTCCAATTACTTATTTGAGATACTTTTATTTGATGGAAAATTGCATACTCCTGTAACACAAGTGAGAACACCAAAACACGTGAAACTTGTTAGAATCAAAACCTACAGCTATGCTTTGTAATTTATTTTATATCATTTTATACAATAGTTGAGGATTATATTTAGTGTTTAATGACCGTCAACAATAACGTCTATTTTTAACCATCAATCTTCCTTAAAAATGACAACAATATCATAGAATAGGAGGTTATTATTAACAATTTCTATGAGTTTTGGTGAATTATCTGTTTTCCAGGGAGTTATCTAGAATGGGCATAATTGAGGACTAAAGTGCATAAAAGCCACAAAACTTAACCGTGATGGAAAATATAGCTAGAGGGATCGGGAAGGATCTAGAAGACACCAGAATGAAGTGGAGCCCGAGCCGTCTTGGGGTGGGGCCCCCCACCCCACCAGCCAAGTCGGCCGGCCTGACAAGGTGGCCCCTACCTGTCAGCCTCTGCGTGCTTATCCACTGTCTTTGAGGATGTATCTTGGCCATACATTAAGTCGGTTTGATCCTACGGTTGATGTTCATCCCACCAGGCTATAAATATAGGCCTGTACCCTCCTAGAGGAGAGCCAGATCAATGGAGAGCTGAAGAGCCAGAAACCCCAATTCCTATCTAGTAGATCTAGGCTAGCAATTAAAAGAGGCTAGTTCAATCTAGAACTAGTTCTTGTTTAGAGATTAGAGAGATAGAGTTAGACAGTAGAGTTCTAGAGGAGTTCCGGCCTGTCGGTGCTTCTTTATCACTGTATTCTTCAAGATCAACCTCCTTCGCCCGGAGTTTGCATCTTGAGATCATTTGGTAGTCAACTTCTGGTTAAAGTAAGTGTTTTGTTCATATTATTCTTCTAGTTTGCAACTCTTTTTTAGTACTTTGATCTAGATAGCATCTTGATTGAAGTAGTATTCATAGCATAGATGTGGTGTTTGGGCTATATTTACTTGTGAATGTCCCCTGATTTTCCAGATAGTGGTAGCTCGCGAAGGTGACTTATAGCTTCGTTGAATCCTTTGTAGTCCACTTTCCGTTAATAGGTTTGGCAAGCAAAAGATGCTTGGTAGGAGAAAACTCTGATTTCTACTCCTATCTTATTAAGTTATCGCTCATGATCATATGATATAAAACAACCACTTTTAAAGACCAGAACTAGATAATCTACATTGTTCTCCTTGTTCTCGCTATTTTCTAGCTTGATAGTGTATTGGATTAAGTTTATAGACTTAGTCATCATCATCTATTGTTCCTTTGGGTTCGATATTTAAAACCGGGTTTATCTTGGTGAAGTGCTACAACGGTATTGTATCTGTGCGCTTACAGATAATCTTATTTCTTGTGTGTATTTAATTAATACCAACAGCGGACATAGGGCGTCGTGGGCCCACCATCACCACCCGCCCCCGTCGTCGAATTACCATTTATTATTATTAATCAATTAAACAATTAATATTAGATAAACTGGAAAGTCTGTGTTCGATAAGAACTTTCCCATTAGAGTCCAATCGGGACTATAAATAATAGAGGATTGTAATCAGTTGAGGCACAAAAGTAATAGGGGTAATTCCCATTATTTCCAATCTCCCGCACATGTACCTCCTCTCTCCCTTCCCTGCCCTGGCCGAGCCACCCTCCCGAGCCACCGCCCGTGCCACCGCCCGCGTCGTCGCCGGTGCGCCGCCCCTTAGGGCACCGCCCCCCCTCCCTCCTCCTCCTCCCCTCCTCTTAATCCACTAGCCCAAATCCATCCTCCCGCTGCGTGTGTTACAACAGGTATCAGCAGACCAAGAGTAATCTATGGCTTTCACCACCACCATGGCTGCGTTTAAGAAGATCCTCGATGCCTTCAGCAGCAACTTCAACGAGCACGTGGATGAGGGGCACCGCCGCCTCGATGACCTCAGAGATCGCCTTTGGATCATGGAGAAACACCGTGCTATAAGAAACGGATCTACACTGACATCGCCGGCCCGTCTAACACCCATTAATGGCGCTGGCATAGATGGAACTTCGCACGTCATGCGAATTCAGGAGCTTCCAGTGGCAGTTATGGCACCGGCATCAGCACTGCGCATGGAGGCGCGGGTAGCAGAGGCAAAAGCAGCATCGATGATCATGGAATGCGTTGTTCCAGAGACTCCGCTTTGGTGCCTGCCTTACAGCGTCAGCATGGTTGTGCCAACCTACAACGGAGCTTTAGATCCATTGCCATAGATGTCAAGGATGCATCTTCTATTCCAACTGTACTATTTTCTAGAAGAGAAAAAGGTAAACTATGCAGCTTTTTACTTGACAGATATCGCATCAGTATAGTTTCTAAAAATTTTAGCAGCCAAGCCTATTGATGATTGGGAGCTGTTCACGTAGATCCTTCAACGTGAATTTGGTCACCTTTGGACACCTAAATTTACAGAATGGCTAAGAGAGACTGACTCTGTAGATGACTACATTCAGCAATTCAATGCACATGAGAATCAATCCACCAATATCAGTAAGTTTGAGAGACTTCATATATTTCTTTCTGGATTATCACATGTTCTACACCATCTTCTAGATTCTCTTGTCCGACATCACTAGAGGCGACCAAGCAGTTGGCCCTTGAGCTCAAGCAGCAACAGAGACTCCAGCCATGGTCTATGAGGCGTGAGACACGAGCTTTCTCAACTTTGGTTCTATTAGCAGCTGATCTCTCAGACTCAGACGCCACAGTTCTTGAGACTATAGACGCCACAGTTCCTGAGACTAGCATATGATGTGGACGTTAGCAATGGTGAAGATCAGAAGGATTGGGATACACTCGAGGTGATACTAGCTTTGCCAGCTCCTCAAACAAGCGACACAGACTTCGACATCTTGGCTACTCTATGTCAGGCAGCACTAGATGACAAAGAGCTACAGATGATCACCGCTACTATTAGAGTTCATACAGCAGCACCAGCTTGGTCGATACTTGATGGGATTGTCTACTATAATGATCGCTTTTACATTCTAGCCACATCTTCATTGCTCTAGAAGATATTTGCAGCATTTGGGTTATTTTTCTCAAAGCGGTTAGCAGTTGAATTTCATCTGCCTACCTTATCACCCTCTGTTCATACATTTCTCTCCAGTATCCTGTTCTTACAGCACTGGCCGACTCATGAGATAGAGGCAGCTATAGCTATTTTCTATGATGACAATGGGCAATTAATTATCTAGGTTGACAAAGTCAGATTAGGAGTGGCAGAGGATGGCGTACATGTGGTGTCCCCTAGAGATTATACTTCAGCGGACCTTCTCTTTGGTGAGATGCACCACTTTTACGAGGCACCTGCTATAGTGATCCACTCGACTATGTGTAGACATATTAGAGGAGAAGTGGATGTGGGATAGACATATAAGATTGCAAGCCCACCATAGATTCTACACAATTTATACTTGTCTGGTGTTCTATACAATCTGGGCCTTCGTGATGGCAGATGCAATGCAGTCGGAAGCTTTGATGGGTTCGAGCAATATGTTAGTGGCTGCTGCGGGAATCTGAAGTATTGTTTCTTCTTCACGGCCGAGTATGATGCAGGTTCTAGACGAGTTTTGGGGCGCTTCCTTCTTCAGTTGTGGAACAGAATCTTGAGCAGCAACCACCCCCTTTTGACACAACTTATTGGACTGAGATCCAGCACGAGTGTTGACGGTCATTAAACACCAAATATAATCCTCAACTATTGTATAAAATGATATAAAATGAATGACAAAGTATAGTTGTAGGTTTTGATTCTAACAAGTTCCATGAGTTTTGGTGTTCACACTTGTGTTGCAGGAGTATGCAATTTTCCATCAAATAAGAGTATTAGACTACACCATTGTGTTGGGCTCATCGAGATGATCAAAACGGATATATCATTTGCTATATTCGGAGTCCAGAATCAAGAGATATCAACTCCACATCGAAATATGCACTATTAGGCCCTAAAAGGGACAAGAAAACATGTTGTCGAAGTGGATCCAGATTGGGCTTAAGCCCAGACCACCCGGCCCTAGCCTTTAGGCCGGCTAGCCCTCTCCTACGCCGCCTCACGCCCATATTCTAGAACCTTCTTCCACCGCCTTCAAGGATGCATTTCCACCGTACCTTAAGTCGATTTGATCAGAGGGCTCACGTTTCTCCCACCGGGCTATAAATACAGGGCCAGACCCCCCTCCTTGGAGGCACCACATTATTATGGAGATGTAGAGGTGTCCTTCAAATGGATGACCTCTTACCTCTAGAGAACTAAAGCTAGACTTTCCAATGTAGTAGATTAGTTCTAGTTGAGAGTTAGGGAGAGCGGAGCTACGCCCGGGTTCTGGAGGAGTCTTCAGAGGAGTCATTAGAGTTTTGGTATGCCTTTGTATCTATTCTTGTAAGACTTATATTTTAACATATTTTATCTTCTCTATTTACTTTTATGTATAGTATTTGATTAGTTAGTATAGTTGTTATACTTTAGCATAGGATCTCTGCCTGTATTAGGTGCTCTAGTTATTAATTGTGACTAGGGTAGTAATTGATAGTGTAGACATGGTGTCTAGGCTATAGGTTACCTGAGGTTGCACCCAATTCCTACGGTTAGTTGTGGTAGCCCCGGAGGTGACCGCTCTGTTAGGATGTTGTATTTCACCACGTTGGGGTTGGTGTTTCATGGAGTTTTAGGCAGCCTTCCCCAACTACTTTCTTTCCAGTCTTATTTAAGAGTTGGAAAGGTACTGCAGCTCCAAAGTGCTATTGTGTGATTACTTTATCTACCATGAATTAGTTATTATAGAACCCTAGTAATAGAGCGAAGTATTTAGAAACCTTGAACTCTCCCGTTGTTCTCTCACTTTAGCTATTTACTCTTTTATCATAGAATTATCCTGTGTGTCATATATGCATAATTCCTATCATCTATCATTTACCCCTACATTAGTCTATTGGTATTTCTTATGCACAATTAAAATATGAAGGATTACGCAAGCGCACAGATAACCCTTGTAGTATTTTACCGGGAGTATTCCAGGTATCATTATTTATATTTTACCACTGGGAAACAATGGATAAAGACATTGATAGTTCACCATCATGTATCTACTAACTAATGCACCAACTAGACTAAAGTAGGGGTGAATGATAGATGACAGGAATTATGAATATATGACATCCACACACACGAGAATTCTATGATAAATAAGTAGATATGTAAAGTGAGAGGACAACGGGAGAGTTCAATATTTCTGAGTACTTCTCTATTACTAGGGTTCTATAATAACTAATTTATGGTAGATAAAGCAATCGTACAATAGCACTTTAGAGCAGTAGTACCTTTCCAACTCTCGAATAAGACTAGGAAGAAAGTAGTTGGGGAAGGCTGTCTAAAAGCTCTACAAAACACCAACTCCGACGTGGTGGAATGCGAAGGCCTAACAGAGCTGTCATCTCTGGGGCTACCACAACTAACCATAAGAGTTGGGCGCAATCTCAGGTAACCTATAGCCTAGACTCCATGTCTACACTATCAATTACTACTCTAGTCACACGTAATAACTAGAGCACCTAATATAGGCGAAGATCCTATGCTAAAGTATAACAACTATACTAACCAATCTAATGTAATGCATAAAAGTAAATAAAGAAGATAAAATATATTAAAGTATAAGTCTTACAATAATAAATATAAAGACATACCAAATCTCTGAAGACTGCTCCAGAACCCGAGCTTAGCTTCGCTCTCCCTAACTCTCAACTAGAACTAATCTACTACATTAGAAAGTCTAGCCCTAATTCTCTAGAGGTGAGAGGTCATCCATTCGAGGGACACCTCTACATCTCCATAATAATGTGGTGCCCCTAGGGAGGGGGGTTTGGCCCTGTATTTATAGCCCGGTGGGAGAAATGTGAGCCCTTTGATCAAACCGACTTAAGGTACGGTGGAGATGCATCCTTGAAGGCGGTGGAAGAATCTTCTAGAAGACAGACATGAGGCGGCGTAGGGGAGGGCCGGCCGGCCTAAAGGCTAGGGCCGGGCGGCCTGGGCTTAAGCCCAATCCGGATCCACTTTGACGACGTGTTTTCTTATCCTTTTTAGGGCCCAATAGTGCATGTTTCAATGTAGAGTTGATATCTCTTGATTCTGGACTTCGAATATAGCAAATGATATGTCTGTTTTGATCGTCTCGATGAGCCCGTCGCAATGGTGCAGTCCAATTACTTATTTGAGATATTTTTATTTGATGGAAAATTGCATACTCCTGCAACACAAGTGAGAACACCAAAACTCATGGAACTTGTTACAATCAAAACCTACAACTATGATTTATAATTTATTTTTATATCATTTTATATAATAGTTGAAGATTATATTTAGTGTTTAATGACCATCAACAAGCTCCCCCAAGCTTAACCTTTGCTAATCCCTAGTAAAGCTAATCTTAAAAATCATTATTGATATCCATATGTTCTTAGCAACTTTCTTTTGTGGCCCCTCAAAATATACCTATATTCAGACAAAAATTCTCCTCTAGGTTTAAGCAAAATTGAGCTAACATTCAAACTTACTCATATTACCCATGACCATGGGGCTTCTTAGCTTTTACTCGGGTCTTGAGCAATCGAAAGACAGAAAGATCTAGCCATGTCTCAAGCTCTTCATTCAACTATCATTCCAGAGCTTTGTATGACATTTTTAAATCTCTCAGTATATGTGGTATTTGTGAATTCTCACCAAGGCAGTAATGATATTATGCCTTCTTTTCTTCCTATAACTAAGGGTTATGTGGAGCTCATAGATGTGGAGAAAACATGAAAGAGCATACTTGCAATGCATATATTGTAAAGTCAAACAATAGATCCACAGAGAAATAAGTTATGCAATCGAATCAAGATGTGCAAGTGTATGGATATGGTGGATATTTGGTGAAAGTGGTGAAACCTAATTCTACTATGCTCCTTAAGACATATATCTCTTTTGAATTTGGAACTTGGCTAGAGAGTATGAGCTATCTTATTGTTTTCTTTCTTTCTTCTTTCCCGCTCTTTGTTTAGGGAGGCGGGCATCCAAGTACCCATTGTTTTAATGTTTTGGACACTTGTCCTTTTTTTCTAACTCCCTTTTTTCTTATTTTCCTTTTTTCTAGAATAACTTTTGTATAGCTCACACCTCCTTTTGGCACTACAGATTTTTGAGAGATAGTAGCAAGAACTTAGAGCATTTATTCGGTGGCTATCCTAAAGGAAGGTTTTTGATGTTTACTCCTAGTGTAGGAGTAAAACATTTTTGGATGGATGGAATGGAATGGCATATTGTTGCGCCTACTCCAACATAGAGTAGTGCATATGTAGGTAGAGTGTAAGTGGATCTTGATTCAAGAGTATGACAAATCTTTCATAAGGGTCACAAATGTTGATAAAACTCAATGCAAGACAAGCAGGATATATGTGAAAGTTTATCTAGCCTAAATATCATGTTTGGCTTTGGTAGTAATGTAAGCTTTATCATACAAGAGCTCATCATGTAAGGTTTTTATATTTTTCAAAAGAAATCTCCAGGAGTCTAGTGTTACTAGAATAAGATAAATAGTAGCTCAAACGTTTTCAATCATATCAATCAATCACCTAGACTTAGCTCAAGCATATACAACCCACAAGTTTTAGGCTCAAAGTAAATCTTCATGTCAAAATAGTCTAAGCTAAAATTTAGAAAAACTTAAGTCTAGCAACTAGGCATTTTAAGAGCTACCACTTTTGTCCTTTAAGATCATCTCTAGAGCTATCCTATTTATAGACTCATAACTAGGCACTCGTTTTTATTTGGTTTTGCATTTTAAAGACTCATAAAGACTCAATAAACATAGACCTTCATGTGCCCATATATTTTTTATATTTTTATGACTATAAGGAAGACTTGATAATCGCATAGGTATACTTACCTGATAACTAGGGGATGCCCTCCCCCAAGCTAGTTATTATCATGGTTGAGCATTGAAACTAAGGATCCTCATGGAGGAACTCATGCTTATGAGAGCAAGTGTTGCCAGGAACATCTTGATCTTCATCCTTTGAGAAGTTACTTCCTTCACACAGTGGGTAACTGTATGTCGAGAGACATCGAGGAGTGAAGATGAGGATGCCTAGGTAACTAGCTCTTGAAGTCATCCTATAGAAAACTCTCACAAAACACCAAAACTTGTGGAACAGATTAGGATAAAATAGTTTGTGGTTAGCCGTTTCGAGGATTGGGTGTTATGGAACTTTTAGAAATACTTTCTAAGTGGCAAAGATTACAGCAGGATGCTCATCTAGTATTTTTGGTTTTTCTAATTTAAATAAAAACATATATGCATGATATTTTTGATATTTTTATGCCACCACAATAAAAACTCCTATAGGCTTTTACACACCGAGGGAAACTCACATGGGGCTTTAAATGTTTATGATGAATGAAGCCTAATGCATGCTTATTTATTTATTTATTTATTTGTTTATATTGTTTTCTATAAAATACTAATGCATAAAAGTAAACATGCTTAAGAGAAAATAAAACAGGCAATGCTGAAAGTAAATATGGATAACTACCGATGTTACCTCACGGTGAGAGTTCGATGTTTTGAGTCCTCCGAACTGGACTCCTCCTTGGAGTAGTCCATTAATCGAGTACTTCAGTTTGCTCCTAAGAATGAGGATTGAGGTGGTGTCCCCACTAGTGGCGCTTCTAATGGTAGTGCCATCTTCTTCTTTTCTTTTTGTTACCATCTTGAAGCCAATCTTATATGCATTATTACTACTGGTTTAGAACTCCCACTTGTAGAATTTGGGGAATCTCCCTACACTTTGCTTGAAGTGTGTTCTGCTCATATAGACAAGGTAGAGATCAAGTGCATAGACTCTATTGGTGGGAAAACACCAACAGAACCAGAAATTTGTTCATTCTCTAACCTTAGGCACAACAAGATTGATGTCTTTCTATTTATAACATGAGTGAGAAGATCAAAAGCATAAATATAGCATTCCAGCTTATGAGATAAAAAAGTGGAGTTACTTAACCTATGGAAGGATTATTCATCTTTATAAGTTATCAAGATTAACATGATGGCTATCATCTTCTAAAAATAAGATATATCATATTTGAGCTCATTTAGTTAAGATTGAGATCAAGAGAATGGTGCTATGATGTGTACTTCTAAGATCAAGAGAAAATGATGACCGCTTACCTTTAAGATGTTACCTTTATTACTGGAGCATGATGATTGTTAGTATTTGTTAATGCCTACTGAAAATTCTGCAAGAGCATGGATATGTTGTAGCACTTTACCGGATGAATACACCCAGTTTTAATATCGAACCCAAAGGAAGATGTGTGAGGGTCTTCTAAACTACAATTTAACCACCTAAGTAGCAAACAAGGCTATAGAAAATAGGGATATAAAGAAGATAACTAGGGCTTCTAATTCAGGCTCAAGTAAGATATGATTAGAATATTTTACTAGAGAATTGGATAGAGGAGGACAGGCAAAACTGTAACCCGACTACCAATTATTCTCCTGCTTGGCCTACCGACGGGATAGTGGAATATATAAGATTCAACGGAGCTATAAAGTCACCTTGGCGAGCTATTACCAAATCTAGACAATAGGGTACATCTACGAGTATTGAAGCCTAAGCACCACGCTTACACTATGAATACTACTCATGAAGCGAACCGGGATTTCAAAACTTGAAATTCCGACTCTTTTGCCCCTCTGTGATAGTCCCAGGATATCTCGGCTATCACGGGCATCCACTTTTCAACTGATTACAAAGTCATACAACACAGAGTACAAAAATAAGCCTAATACATAAACTAATTACAAGCCCACTGGGCTAAAACAAATAAAACACCGATAATCTACTCGTAGCAGCGAAGCTTGATGATCTTTCAATCCATAGGCATCCTTGAGAGTAAACCGCAAACCAACTACTAATCTCAACACCATTGCAAGCAAAGAAATCTGCACACCACCAGATATGTGCAGGCCATGGTCAGCACCGAATGAGCTTTGGTGGAAATAGAAAATAAAAAGATCTGGTGATCCTAATGTTTAGCTGTTGTTTGCATCCTAGCGCATGCAAAAAGGTATCAATAGTATAACATAAATCTTCTATAATTCCCAACCAAAATCTCACACTCACATACCATCATCATCAACATGTCTCATCACTAATCTCATCTCATCTCATATCTCACCACTCATCATCCCTCACAACACCCTCAATCTCTCAGTCTAAGCAACGAGGCGGCCTCCACACGCCCCTCGTCTCAACGGCCTCAAGCCGGACCTATCTTCAGGGGAGAGAAAGCAAAGCACAAGAGAAGCTAGTGAGCTGAACCCTGCACATAGGTAAGTGATCATAACCGAGACCGCGGCTATACGTATAGATTTTAACCTCTGCGAGAGAGTACACTTGTTACCCCCACATGAACACCGCCAATGAGTCACCATCAACGGTGAACACCACCACCACAAACTAGGCCGACGAACACCAGACCTATCCACCAGCCGGAGTGAAGATATATAGACGCCACTACATAAGATGGGGTCGTGTCATCGAGGTTATGCGAAGTAACCTCCACCCTCCTGACACTATTTGCACAGGGCCACAGACCGCGTGCCTACTATCTCCCACAGAGACTGGTGGTCGCCTGCACTAATTTGGGCAACGGGCCATACCCACCTAGGCATGTGGTGTGTACAAAAAGAACCCGTGATTTATGGTTGCAACCTACTCATTCCTTAAGTTGGCCAGAGCGAGCACCATCCACCAAACCATGTGCCTCACAGCACTAGACTCACCCCTCAGAGGTGATCTACCAACAAACTCCTCATCCCCAATGTCCCTCATGGACCGTCGTCCAGGACTCTGTGTTCCCGCCACAGGAACTACCCTTGGTGCACTCCGTACACCACGGCAACCTCTCGCTCTAGCCAGTATCTCCAAGAATCAGGTCGAGAGCAAGGAATATCTCCAGAACTCCTCATATCACCACCACCCACTCGGGATTCACCGCTCCCGTCGCGTATCAAACCAACATATACCTCATGGGGGTGCCTCATGGCCAAACCCCAACCACCATCCACATAACCCCAAACCATCACACATCACATATCAAAGGCATGTATGTAATTATGATGGAGTAAATGCAAGCAAGCAGACAGGTATAAATATAAGTGGCGAGTGCGAAGCTAGGTAATCAGGGTGAAGTGGTTTCAATCAAGGCAATCAAGGCTTAGGCAATAGCATGCAACTCCTATTCTAGCAAAAGAATAAACATAATAAAGCGCTAGCAGCTCTACTTTACAATGTCTAATAGGATTCTCTAAGTAAAGGTGCTGCCATGACACCTGCGATGTCGAGGTAGTAGTGGTACGCGTCTCTGGAAGTCGAGATCGTCCACCATCAGGGTCCATCTCCTCCGAGTGCGTCGTCGAGTCCATGCGATCACTGAATCGTCGCTACGCAAAATAAAAGCTGAGAATGACGAGCAAATAAAAATCAATAAAAACTGCATTAAAAACATACTCAAATAAGCAAACCAATTGCACTAGGAGGTAGAGAAAGATTTTTGAAAAATTATGAAACTATTTTCATAATTTTTTTTTTTGGAGGTAGGATAAATTTTGGTGAATTTTGGAAAATGGCAAGGATTTCTGAAATTGGATGAAAGAAAAGGGACGGGATTTAGCCGGGCTGATTTGCTTGCTTAGCTGGGTCCATCGGCAAGTGGAGGAGAGGGAAGTCGATCTGGGCCATCCTGCTAGTTCCGACCCAAGCGGCTGGTTTGTGAAAGAGAACAAGCTCGGCTCTTTCGCGCCCTAAGTGCTCGGCGAAATGCCCAAGGCTTGCCGAGGTGCTCGGTTCATGAAGTTCGGTTGTCGACCGGGAAGCGGGTCAAGGCCGGGCATGCGGTTGCAGCTGCAGCTCAAGCTCGTCCAAGGTTTCTGTGCGGGGGGCTGTGGGGTTGGGCCGGTGGTGAAGACAAGGCCATCAAGCGCGCGGCGAAGCTGCGCGGTGGTGTGCCGTGCCGTGCCGTGCCCAGCGTCTTTGACGCGGGCGAGTGCAGGCGGGTGGTGTTCATGCACTTGGTGACCATCGCTGGCGTGTGCAAGGCGAGACGGCTGCCGAGCCCTGTGGCCGCGCAGAGGCCACGGGTCCGAAGAGTCCGCAAAAGATGTGCTCGTCGTGGTGGGGTGCTGTGCGCAGGGTGATCCGATGTCACGGTGACTATGCCGTGTGCGTGCGGTCATGTGCTTGTGCGACTTCACGCGTATAGGTGCCAAGCCGTGCTTGTGTGGTTGCCCATGGCTGGGTGAGGCTAGGTGTGTTTCCCGACTTGTGCAAGGTGCAGCATCTTGTCCGGCGGCTATGTCGTTGCGGTGGCAAGGCAAGGCAAGCCCAAGCCACCGCCGTGCGTGTGCGCTTGGCGTGTGCGTTTGTGTGCCGTAGTTCCTAAAGGGGCTAGCTTTAGGGATGGAACCGGCGTGTCCGTCATCGGGTGCATGGTTGGCAAGACCAGCAATTCCCCCAAAGCCTCGGCTTTGGGGTGGGTACTGTGTGCTCAGCGGCGGCGGCAAGGCCACGATGGCCGCTAAGTCGCGCAATCGCCGTGCCGCACGAGCTGGTGGTGCGCTGGGTGGCGGCCGTGCCAAGGGTGCCGCAGCATGCCGGAACGGCAAGCGGCCATGGAAGGCCCCGCCTTGGCCTCCACGAATAGTGAGGGCAAGGCCGTGGGTGGACCCGTGTCAAGTGTGGGTATCCGCGGCGTGAGTGTGGATGCTCGCTGTTGCTTCGGCCGTGGGCGGCCATCGGCGTGGCGTCGCGACAGGTGGTGTCATGCTTTGGTAGGGCGTCCGAGAGGCGGTGGCGAGCGTGCTCGTGGCGGAGGGCCGTGCAGGTGTGAGATGCGGCACGCCGAGCACGTGTTTGCCGTGCACCGGTGTGGTGCGGTGTGGCCACCAGTAGCCGCGAGTGGCACGGCGACGCCGTCTTTGTCGGCGAGCTGCTAAGGCGTCATGCTTGTGCCTACAGTGCGGCAGCGTCTTGGGAGCGGCAAGCAGCCCGCGAAAAGGCTTCGCCTTGGTCAAAGTGAAGCTAGCGGTGAGGGCAGGGCCATGGTGTGGGCACGTGTGGGTGTCCAGGGTTGCGTGTGTGTGTGTTCCCGTGTCGCAAACTCGCAGCTCGCGGCCAGAGTGGTGCGGCACGACGGCCGGGGCAAACAAGGACGAAGCACGAGAAGGTGGGGCTTTGGGGATTCCGTGCTCACCGAGGGGGTCTGGGCCGGGCGTTCGCGTGGTGCAGGTCGGGGCCGGTGTAGGCGAGCGCGTCGCGCGCCGAAGTGGCGTCTTGTGGCTTGTGATCCCGACGTCGAGCTCAGCTACACATCAACCCGACCAAGGCAAGGAACGAAGCGGCGGCGCCTGCTGGTGAGGGGCTCCAGTCCGACGTGAAGGCACCGATGACAAAGGAAAAGGTTGGGCTTTGATTGGAACTCACCGGGGTTAGAGGGCGCAAGGTTGTGTCCATGTCGTGACAGGGGCGAGCACGCCGCACACTTGGATCGCAAGGGCCGATCTGGCGGCGTTGTGAATCAACACGACGGCTCCCCGACGTGAACCCGCACAAGGGCATGAGGGCCGATTAGGCATGGAACGGCGTCTCTCGTAAAAAAAGGAGCTGGGCGCTGGGGCTCACCGGGCGGGCTGTCGATGCCAGTGTGTGAAGACGGCGGCTTGGCACCCGAGCGGCTATGCTTTGTTGAGGCATGGCTTCCCAAAGGTGTGCAGGGTGGCACAGTCATCACGGCCAAACTGCGAATCATCGGATGTGGCTCGAGAATCGATCAGGCAGAATCGAATACGGAGGAGGAAAAAAGGTGGAGCTTTTGGCACGTAAGGCGCCACCGATGGTTCGTCGGCGCCGTTGTCGTGGCGGACCGTGGTGACGGCGAGCTGGAACGCGGGCGGAGCGGGAGGGTCCGCCTTGCCGCTGCAGCGGCAGCGGGCGGCGGGGCGAGGCCACGCGACACGGCGGCGATGCGGGTGCGACCGGGCCCGCCCAGCGAAGCGCCGCGGCCACGCCTGCGTTGCGCGGAAGGAAAAGCAGGGGAGCAAGGGAGAGAGAGGGAGAGGTCTGTGGCGGCGGCGCGGGCATGGAGATGGCGAGGAAGAGGGCCACGCTTGGCTTTTTATAGCCGGAGCCGCTAGGGTTCGGGCGAGGGCTGTAGAAAGACGGGCGGCGGCGATCTCCGTGTCCGCGCCACAGGGACACGCGGCTCCCATCCGTGGTTCGGGGCAGGTGGATGTGCTCGGCGCCGGCGTGCGGACGGAAAGCAGCGCGAAGTTCGCACGGAGAGGGAGAAGGAGACGGAGAGGTCCGATGGGAAGGCAACGGCGTCCGGCTCCTCACCTGATGTGTGGCCCAGCGGACGGTGTTGCTGGATGGGGGCTGGGGGCTGCGGCTTCTCATCATCTTGTTTATGGCAGACAGGTGGCCCCCGCTGATGGCCCCATCGTGCGTCTAGCGCACGCGAACGGCGTCCCGAGGGGGAGCGGCGGCAGCTCTCGCACCTGCGTGCTTTGCGCGTGTGAGCGTAGAGGAGGGCAGCTGGGCTACTACTGGACGCGTGTTGTGCTGGGCCTGGGCCACGGAAAGGCAGCGTGCTGCTACTGCTCGGCAGCTTGGTTTGCTTGTGTCTTGCATGCCTCGGCAGTGAAGAATGGCACAGGGGCATGCACTTGCTAACTAATTACGTGTCTCACGTAACTAAGCAAAGAGCATGCAGCTTGGTGTGCTGCTGCTGCACCTCGTACATGCCCAATGCACAAGATGTCTAGCATTGGGTTTAGGAAGGAGGGCAGGTTAGGTTGGCTGATAAGATTGAGTTTAGCTTTTAGGAAGAAAGGGTACCTCCGAGCACAAGCAAAAGAAAATCCAAATCACAGCTGCATCTATATTACATGCGGTGCACAGTTTATTTAGGAGCTTTTTCATCTGATGCTAATTATATTTTATTTAATTTTTATAAATTGCGGTTTGGAGGGATAGGAGAAGAGAACATTTCGCAAAAGCATTGGTCGGATACTACATGCAGCACACATTCAGACAAAAATTTTAAAAAGTCAGGATTTTTATTACATGGGAATTTGCAGAATGTTACAACTCTAACCCAAGAGCTACAAGGATTAAAGTACTTAAAAGAGTCGTAAACCAGTACAAGCTAAACAATGTTACTTATTTGAACTCAGAAGTCGATTCCGAAGCAATCTCAGATACAAGCCGTAGAGGTAGCACCAACAGACCGATACTCCTCTAAAACTCTCTCTTTAACTCTATCTCTCTATTTCTGATATAGAACTAGCTTCTAGAGGTATAGAACTAGCTCTCTCTTGGAATGCTAACTCGAGAGGTCATCCATTCAAAGGACACCTCCTGGGATCCTAATTAGGGTTTCTCGATAAAGTTCTTCTTTAGAATGGATCCTCTCCCTAGGGGGTTGCCTCTCCTTTTATAGCCTTGGCGAATCAAAGTGAGCCCTTAGATCAAACCGACATTGGCAGATGGTGGAGATCAATCCTCAAAGGCGGTGGAGTAAACTGGGCGAACCGGGTCACGAGCGGGCCCCTGGGTGACCGGCCGGTCTAGGGTGAGACCGTCCAGCCCCACCTCAGGCCTGCTCGGCCTCTCCTTCGGTCTAGAGTCTTCACGTCCCTTCTAGAATCTTCCTGCATGGCCGTGGCATCCAATCTTGCATTCTATGTTGCGTTATAGCTCAAAAGTATGTTATTTCCAGTGTATTCCTGCAAAGCCATTGATTCACCAAAACTCGTAGAATTTGTTAGTCAAAGCCCTACTTCTAGGTAGATGAATTATTTTTATATCACTTTGGAAGGTTAGTTGACGGTTGGATTTGAACGTTAAGGACCATCAACAACACCCCCATACTTAGGCTTTTACTCGTCCTCGAGAAAAGGTTGGATAACTTTAGACATAACTCTAGATAAAGATATCAACATAAGCTCATTCCTGGTCATTCTTGCACTGTGAGATTCAAAGTGTCTACCATGCAACTTTAGGGAGTTGAAAAGTAGAATAGCTAAATAGATTACCTTTATCTCTGCCAAGTCCATTGGAGGTTTTTGCAAGATTTTTGAAATAAAATATAGCTTACCTGCTCCTCAATGTGGTACTCTCAATTCACTCATCATATATAGTATTTGTGGATTCTCACTTAGGTATGAATGAGTGAATGCCTTCCTTGCAACCTACCTCTAATAGGCTTGAATTCAAAGTGTCTACCTCTAATATGGAGTTTGAAGGTTTGGCAAGGAATAGTATACTTACCTTACACGTCACTGAGCCAGCGTAAGAGTCCCAAGGAGAGAGGTGTTATACTCCTAGATCAAGATGTACATATGTGTGGAGTATATGGTGGCTATCCTAATTCTACTATGCTCATACTTTGAAGGATATATCTCTCTTGCTTGAATTGAAGTATTTGGAGACAATGGGCTATCAGAGATGTTTCTTTTCTTTCTTTTTTAGAGAGCTACTTTTTAACAATTGGGCCCTTGTCCATTTTTCTTTTTGAACTCTTTTTTATTTTCTTTTTGCATAGCCCA
Organism: Chrysopogon serrulatus; assembly: GCA_015844335.1. NCBI lineage: Eukaryota > Viridiplantae > Streptophyta > Magnoliopsida > Poales > Poaceae > Chrysopogon > Chrysopogon serrulatus. The sequence continues at coordinate 148,906 of JADLZL010004899.1, read as the reverse complement.
TGTCTTCCTGCATAAAAACTTCTTACAAGACAAAGATTTTTGATAATGTTAGAGCATAAGTGAACGAGATCCTACCAAAAGTCCTTTTAGGTGCATACTCTTAGTGTAAGAGCAGCACATTTTCTATGTGGATGGAAAAGGTTGCGCCTACCTCCAGTGTAGGGACAGTGCATATATGAGTGTAAGTGGATCTTGATCTTGGGAGCATGATAAATCTCTACAACACGGGTCTCAAAAGCTAACAGAGCTTAGTGCAAGACAAATAACTTACGTAGAAAGTTTATGATCATGTATGGCTCTATAGGCATTTAAAGACCACAGAGGAGTTGCATAGCTATTGTTTTTATGTTTTGAAATAAATGCTCCAATAACTTAGGCATAGAAATTTAGGTTTTCATATTCTACTATCTCATACTTGTCAACAACTTAAGAGGCATGGGGTCTCTATAAAGAGTTCCCAATAGCAGCAAGTGTACAGGAAATGAATTATGTGATTCTTGCCTTAAGTCATGACCAAGCTACTCATCCTTGAGGTGCAATCATGTTTCATTAAATGACATTCAATTAAGCTCAGTGGTAATATACGAGAGGTAATATGTACCGATTTACATTTGTCCTGTATGCTTGGTTTTCCTTCAGTGTTCTTACGAGTTGTCTCCCCTACAAAAGCAAACATATATGCAGAGAGAGATGATGACTCTAAAGATTCAACTTCTTTATTATCCTTAGGAACATTTATTACACAATGAATGAATTAAATCCTAACTTAAGCAAACTAATCTAAATTAACTAGCTAATCAAGCAAACTAACTAATACTTATTACACGTGTGCCTACTCATCTCGATCTCTAGTTTTGCTTCTTTAGCTCCTTGACCCTAGCCTTGAGCGCTTTGTGCTTGACACGTAGCTGCTCATGCTTGGTTTTTAGGTTTTCTACACGTTGCACAGTGGTCCCTAGGACTTTCAGTGCATCTGAGAGGGCTTGGGCCTGGAGATCTATCCTTGTCTCTAATGTGGCTAAGGACAGGCGAGGCTGTCTTGGGGCTGGTGCAGTCCTTGCCTTCTTCCTTGGGGGCTCTGGATTGGTCCTTGGCGGTGGAGTGAACTTCACATTGCTGGGGTCCACCCGTACACCATCCAAAGCCACTCGGGGCTTCTCAGTGGTGTACTTCACGCCAGTCACCATCCCAAACTTGGTGGTGACTCCCAGCAGCCTCTCCCCCTCTCTAGGAGGTAATAACTTAGTTCCTTGGGGAAGAGTGATGCTAGGTTGACCTGGCTGTCGGGGCTTGTCACCTAGGAGCGGTTGATGAGCTGGTGGAGCGATGGCAGGCCTCCTCCATTGGAGCTCCTCGAGGTTGAGCTCGGACGACCTCCTTCGATGGCACCGGGACGATCTCCTTCGGGGACACTACTGCCAGCTGCTTCGGCGGGATGATTGCTAGTGGGAGGATGTCCTCCTGCTCTTTGACTGTGTATGGGTGGTTTGGGCTAGCCATTTGGCAAATGGTGGAGAGGTGGAGAGCTTCCTTGCTTTGGGTTAAGAGAGGAGAGCTCTTGGGATGGGAGCAGAATGACCCAGGGGGTGTTTATATAGTTCTGAAAACTTGAGGTAGGGGGCATTCCATCCTAATCCATCCCGGGGATCTATCGCGAATAGGTGGTGGCGGATGCGCACCACGGCGGAATATTCGAAACCCTAACGGAACAAGGTACGCACCGGGAGGCGGCGGACCGCGAGGCGGTGCTTGGGCAGATCGACCAGTCTGGGGTGGGACCGGCCGGTCCCACCCTGGCCTGGATTCCGGTGCCCTTCCGCGGGGTGCATTCTTGGCCCGTTATCTCTCCAAATTTTCTCCTGTCACGGCCCAATTCGTGATAGAGTTTGCAGTTCTAATAAATTAGGGGAAAGCTAGAAAATAAATTTCATCTAATTCCTCGGGTGGTCTAGAAGGTTCTAGAAAAATCTTAAGGCGTTGGCCATTTACCTTGAATAACGTACCTTCGTTATTTTGAAGTGTCACTGCTCTATGTGATGATGTATTTACCACCGTAAATGGTCCTTCCCACTTGCTTCGTAGTTTACCATGCCTGAGTAACCTCACCTTGGAATTGAATAATAATACTTTATCTCCGGGGCTAAAGCTCTTCTTTTTGATTCGCTTATCATGCCACCTTTTGGTCCTTTCTTTATAGATCTTAGCGTTGCGATATGCCTTTTCTCGCCATTCATCTCTAGTTCCGAGAGTTGCATCTTTCGTCTTATCCCGGCGGCTTCTAAATCCACGTTCCATCTCTTGATTACCCAATGAGCCTTGAACTCAAGCTCTACTAGCAAGTGACAGGTCTTCCCGTAGACAAGTTGATAAGGTGACATGCCAAGAGGTGTCTTGCATGCTATTCGGTATGCCCATAATGCGTCGGATAGCTTTTTCTTCCAAACAGTTCCCATCTCGTTAACTGTCTTTTATAGAATGTTCTTGATTTACTTATTGGAAGTCTCTGCTTGGCCACTCGTTTGAGGATGGTAAGGAGTGGCTACGTAATGTTGGATTCCTTGCTTCATCAAGTACTTGTGAAAGTCCTTGTCAATGAATTCAGTATCTCCATCACTGATCACCATCCTTAGAATACCGAATCTTGGAAATATTGTCTCATAAAATATCTTCTTGGAGTTCTTAGAATTTGCAGCTTTGCATGGCATGGCTTTTTTCCATTTTGAAACATAATCAACTACCACTAGAATGTACTCATAGTTGCCTGATTTTGGAAATGGTCTCATGTAGTTAATTCCCTAGACATCAAAGAGCTCTATCTGAAGATTATTGGTGAGTGGTATGGCATCTCTAGAATTGATATTGCCATGCCTCTGACATGCCCCATATATTTAGATTGTGTTTCTAGTGTCTTCGTACATAGTTGGCCAAAAGAATCCACCTTGCCAAATCTTTGCATGAGTGCGGAACGCTCTATAATGACGTCCATATGGTGGTGAGTGACATCTTTTAATAATCCATAGTCCTTCCTCGGTGGGTACACATATTCAGAGTAATCCATCAGAGCATACTCGGAAAAGGTAAGGATCATCCCATATGTCTAGACGGCTTTTATAGATGAGCTTTCTCCTATTTGCCCCTGGTGGTACATATCCTGCAACCATAAAATTAACAATATTTGCGTACCAGGGATCTGATCTGGAGACAGCGTAGAGCATGTCGTCTCGAAGGGAGTCATTGATTGGTAGTTCCTATATATTCTTAAACTGCATTCTAGACAAGTGATCGGCAATAGGATTTTCTACTCCCTTTATCTTTTATTTATAAGTCAAATTCTTGGAGCAGCAAAATCCACCTTATGAGTCATGGTTTAGCATCTTTCTTAGTGAGCAGGTATTTAAGAGCAGCATGATCCGTATAAACAATTACCTTTGCTCCTACTAAGTAAGATCTAAACTTGTCTATAGCAAAAACAACAGCCAGAAGCTCTTTTTTAGTAGTTGCATAATTAAGTTACGGTCCTATCAAAGTTTTTCTAGCATATACAATTTTGTGATGCCTCTTGTCTCTAGTTTGTTCCAAAACTACCCCCATAGCATAATCACTTGCATCACACATCAATTCAAAAGGCAGCGACCAATCAGGGGGTTGAATGATTGGTGTAGAGATGAGCGTCTTCTTAAGTGTTTCAAAAGCTTCTAAACATACATTATCAAATTTAAAGGGAATATCCTTAGCTAGCGATTTGTTAGAGGTCTAGCAATATATGAAAAGTTATGTATGAACCGTCGATAAAAACCTGCATGGCTGTTGACGGTCGTTATTGCACGAATTCAACCGTCAACTAGCCATGAAAAGGATGCAATTGTGATCACCAAAGTAGATATAGGGTTTACACTGACAGAATTTCACGAGTTTTGGTGTTTCACTGTTTCTGTAGGTGTAAACTGGAAAAGACGCAAACCTAGGAGCTTATCGGAACATAGAACGAGAAAACGGACACCGCGGCAACACAGAAAACTCTAGAAGGGACGAGAAGGCACCACGCCGAGCCGGGGGCCCGGAGGCCACCGTGCCGAGCCGGCCGGCTGGGCCTGACCGGCCCCTGGGCCCTGGCCCGTTCGCGGCCCGCTTCGCCCAGGTTGCTCCACCGCCTTAGGGTTTCAATCTTAGCCGTCCGGCAATGTCGGTTTGATTCGATGGCTCACGATCATCGCCCAGGGCTATAAAAGGAGGGCAGGACCCCCCTGGGAGAGACATCCCCTGGAAACCCTAATTCATTATTCGTTGGGATCCATTTGAGAGGCGTCCCTTGAAAGGATCACACTCTCATGGAGATCAACACACCAGAGAGATTAGGGCTAGACTTTTCAATGTAATAGTTGAGTAACTTGAGAGCTAGGGTTGAGAGGCTTCATTCCGGATCTCGCCGTGGAGCCTTGGAGGTCTGGTATATCTTTGTATCTTATCTTTGCAATACTTATGCTTTAGTATATTTATCTTCTCTATTTACTTCTATGCCTTATTTGTATGGTTAGTGTAGTTATTGCATCTTAGCATAGGATCTCCGCTTGTATTAGGTGCTCTAGTTACTATATGTGGCTGGAGTAGTAATCGATAGTGTAGACATGGTGTCTAGGCTATAGGTTACCTGAGGTTGCGCCCAATTCTTACGGTTAGTTGTGGTAGCCCATAGGGGTGACAGCTCTATGTGGCCTTCGTATTCCACCACGTCGGGGTTGGAGATTCGTAGGGCTTTTGGCAGCCTTCTCCAACTACTTCTTTCTCATCTATTCGAGAGTTGGAAAGGTACTGTTGCCCCGAAGTGCTATTGTGTGTGCTATAATACCCATGCATTAATTACATTCTAGTGTCAACTAGAATAGAACCCGAGTAATAGAGAAGTACATAGGAACCTTGAACTCTCCCTTAGCCCTCTCAAGTTAGTTGACTATATATTATAGGATTCTCCTCTGTGTGTGATATTGTGCATAACTCTTATTATTTACCACTTACCCCTGCTTAGGTCTAGTTGGTATACTAGTTAGTAGATACATGATGGTGAATTATCAATGTCATTAGCCATTGTTTCCCAATGGTAAAATATAAATGACAACCTGGTAATACTCTAGGTAAAATGCTACAATGGTATTTGACCTGACACTTATGATACTATTCCTATATTCTAAATGGTGGCATGATTTAATACCACATCTCTTGGTGTTATTGCTGAGGATGATAACTTGGCGTTTTAGTAGCGGTGCTTTGCCCATAAGCATTTTTAGCACCGTAGCTAGAGATAACATTAAGAGGTGTCAACAAGCATTTTTGGCGCCGTTGCCGGGGTAACAATAGGCGTAAAGATTTTGATACTGATCTTGATATCTGCTAACCTAGTCTACCACTAGCTTTAGTAGGATTACCCCTATGTTTGTTGAGTTGTGGAATAAGCAGAAAATCAATTGTTCAACCTTCTGGCGACATTTCATAAGAACAAGACAAGGGAGATGTTAAAGAATCCAGGGTGCCTGAACATTCATGATTCATCAACATTGGAACCCTGCCATCTCACAGGTATGTATAAACAAGTATATAAATAAGTATATATTATTCTAACCCTGTGTAGATTGGAGAAAAGATCTTCGTCACAAGAATTCAAATCTCATCACGCGTGACGAACAAAGATGCTACACTACTCACAAAGTCCATTGTGGGTTATGGAAACTTTTAAATTCAATACGGGTAAGTCAAGAAATGAACTCACATTAGAGATGAATCAAGGAAGGCAATAACTATACACAAAAAAGACACTGCTCATCCTTCAGAGAGAAGAACTGAAAGAGAACAAGTGTAGAGAAAGGACCAAGATAGAAAGAAATCAATGTGAGAGCACTTCAGCACTTTCTACACTTCACCATGATAGAGACCAATCACCCTGCAAGAAAAAAGGGACCTTCAGTTCCACCATCTCAAGCATGTTTGGATACAAGTCAAAGGAACATAAAGCAAGTTGTGGTTGGTTAAGGAACATGATGTGGGCCCTTGATATGGAACTGGAGTGACCCTTACTCTATGTCTTCAAGTGAGGATGGCAATGATAAGCAGGATGCAACTTTACCTATATAGGCTAAACTAATGCCTGCTCTCATCATCATCTTTGAAGACACCCGAATGCCGACAACAAAGACCAGGATGACGAGATCCCACTACATCATAGTGTGTATCCCTATATCAATAAACATTAGTCATCAATGGTGGTATATCGATGGTGTCTCTCAAGTCTGTGAACAATCATGGAAGGAGGATGACACCCACAAGTCATTGGAGACGAAGCTCTCATGCAAGAACCAATGGAGTTCTTTCCTCATCCATCAAGACGGCTGGTGTATCATTAAACAAAAACAAACTTTCCACCCGCCGTTAGAAGACAAAGAAAAACCAAGGAGGAACTTGAGTTTGCAGCTCCAATGGACATCAACTCATCAACCGAAAACTAGTGAAGATCAAGAAAGGTTGATAGAAGAAAATGCAACCATCTGCATCGTCATCTCCTAGATTAGATGGTGCGAAATAGGTGAAGATGAATATTGTCAAACGAGGAGCCTCGATCAATGAAACACTAAAAGAATCAACCTCAAAAGGACAAGATGGATGAACAAGGAGGATGAACCTGTCCAACCGATATCAAGTCCAAGACCCTAATAAGTTTGGTACAAGAAGGTACAATCATCCAGTCCTTCATCTCCATCATCAAACGAGGCACTCATCCAAGAAACCTACAAAGGAGAAGTCTGGATCGGCAGACTTAAAAACGACCGAACCTTCACCGAAAGGTAAGTCGGTAGTTATCCATATTCACTTCCTTGCATTGCATTCATTATTGTTTTAGCATGTTTACTTTTCTGCACTAGCATTGCATCAACAAAAGGAAAAAAAATAATACATCCATTTTGCATTTAAAAGTTTAAAGCCCCATGTGAAACCCCTCTAGTGTAAAAGCTAAAGGAGCACTCACTGTGGTGGCCTAAAATAAAATAAATATAGTAAAGCATATTTTCTTTCTGCACACTAAAAAAAATTCCAAAATAATCATTGAGCATCTTGCTGCAGTGTATGCACTATAACAACCTTTAAAAACTTCTCACAACAACCAAGTTCATGAAACGGCTAACCACTAATTGTTTATCCTAATCCGTTCCACGAGTTTTGGTGTTTTGTGAGATGTTTGCTGCAGGATGACTCTCCACCTAGAAATCATCATCTACATCACTCGAAGTACACCTTCCCTACACACAGCTAACCACTGTATGAAGGAAGCAACTTCTTGTTGGATGAGATAAAGGTTCCTGGCTACACCAGCTCTTGTAGGCATGAGCTCCATCGAGAGGACTTTCGGCTTCAATGCTCAACCACGACAACAATCAGCTTGGGGAAGGCATCCCCTAGGTACCCGTGTAAGTGTACCTACGCGATTATCGAGTCAGTCATAAAAATAAAAAAATACCAAGAATATGTGAGCACATGAAGGTTCACCATAGTATCTAAGAAAACTTAAAAATACCAAAAATATTTGGGCACATGTAGGACCATGCTTTTTAGAGTCTTTTGAGTCTTATATAGTATGAGTCTTAAAATGAGAAAACCAAATAAAAATATTTGTCTATCTAGAGTCAATGAAAAGAAAGCTCTCGAGATGATCTGAAATGATGATAAGCTGCTCTATTACAACACCTCTGAAGTGCCTAGAGTTTAGACTAGAGTTCTTCCAAGTTTTAGCTCCAACTGTTTTGACATGACAATTTGCTCTGAGCCTAAAACTTGTGGGTTGCATATGCTTGAACTAAGTCTAGGTACCTGATTGATAAGATTGAGAAAATCTGAGCTGCTATCTATCTTGTTCTAAGTGACACTAGAGTTCTGGAGATTTATCTTTTGAAAAAAAATGATGAGTTCCTATATGACAAAGCTTACTTCCCACCAGAGCCAAACATGATGAGATAGGCTAGTTAAACTTCCACACACATGCTGCTTGTCATGCATTGAGTTTTGTCAACCTTTGTGACCCTAGTGAGAAATTTGTCATGCTCTTGGATCAAGATCCACCTCCATATGCACTACTCTACACTAGAGTAGGCGCAACAACATGTCATTCCACCTACATCCATTCTAAAAATGTTTTTCTCCTACACTGGGAGAGAACACCAAAAATATTCCCATTCGGATAGCCACCCAATAAATGCTCCAGGTTTCTATTTGCTATCTCTCCAAATCCCTAAGTGCCAAAAGGAGTGCTATGAGCTATGCAAAAAGATAATTGAACAAAAAAAGAGAGAAGGGAGAAGAAAAAAAAATGGACAAGTGTCCAAGTGCTAAACAATGGGTGCATAGATGCCCGATTCCCTGAGAAAAAGAAAAAGATAGCTCATAACCTCTGGCCAGTTTTCAAAATCCAAGAGAGAGATAGGCATTCAAGGAGCTGAGTAGAATTAGGTTCCACCATATATTCACCATATCCAGCCACCTATACATCTTGATTCGACTGTATGACTTGTTTCTCTATGGATCCATTGTTTGACTTTACAACACATGCATTGCAAGTTTGCTCTTTCAGTTTCTCCTTACCTATGAGCTCCACATAAGCTTTAGTTATAGGATGAAAAGAAAGGCAACCATCATCACTGCCTTGGTGAGAATCCACAAATACCACATATATTGAGAGACCTGAGAGTGTCATACATGGGAAGCTCTGAATTTTATTTGAAAACCTCTAAAAATTCCAGAATGATAGTTGATCGAAGAGCTTGAGACATAGTGCTTAGATGGGATCTTTCTGGTTGTCAAGTACTCAAGACCCAAGGAAGAGCTAATAAGCCCCACAGTAAAAGGTAAATTGGGTAAGTTTAAAAGTCAGCTCAGTTATTGCATAACTTGGAGGAGAATTTCTGTCTGATTGTAGGTATACTTCTAGGGAGTTGCTCTGAGATGGCTACAATGCTTAAATACAAAAATATCTTACAATAACTTTTCTGAGTTTTCTTTGCTAAGGGACTAGCAAAGGTTAAGCTTGGGGGAGTTGTTGTTGACGGTCGTTATTGCATGAATTCAACCGTCAACTAGCCATGAAAAGGATGCAATTGTGATCACCAAAGTAGATATAGCTCTCATGGAGATCAACACACCAGGGAGATTAGGACTAAACTTTTCAATGTAATAGTTGAGTAACTTGAGAGCTAGGGTTGAGAGGCTTCGTTCCGGATCTCGCCGTGGAGCCTTGGAGGTCTGGTATATCTTTGTATCTTATCTTTGCAACACTTATGCTTTAGTATATTTATCTTCTCTATTTACTTCTATGCCTTATTTGTATGGTTAGTGTAGTTATTGCATCTTAGTATAGGATCTCCGCCTGTATTAGGTGCTCTAGTTATTATATGTGGCTGGAGTAGTAATCGATAGTGTAGACATGGTGTCTAGGCTATAGGTTACTTGAGGTTGCGCCCAATTCTTACGGTTAGTTGTGGTAGCCCATAGGGGTGACAGCTCTATGTGGCCTTCGTATTCCACCACGTCGGGGTTGGAGATTCGTAGGGCTTTTGGCAGCCTTCCCCAACTACTTCTTTCTCATCAATTCGAGAGTTGGAAAGGTACTGTTGCCCTGAAGTGCTATTGTGTGTGCTATAATACCCATGCATTAGTTACACTCTAGTGTCAACTAGAATAGAACCCGAGTAATAGAGAAGTACATAGGAACCTTGAACTCTCCCTTAGCCCTCTCAAGTTAGTTGACTATATATTATAGGATTCTCCTCTGTGTGTGATATTGTGCATAACTCTTATTATTTACCACTTACCCCTGCTTAGGTCTAGTTGGTATACTAGTTAGTAGATACATGATGGTGAATTATCAATGTCTTTAGCCATTGTTTCCCAGTGGTAAAATATAAATGACAACCTGGTAATACTCTAGGTAAAATGCTACAATGGTATTTGATCTGTGCACTTGCGGATACTATTCCTATATTCTAAATAGTGGTATGATTTAATACCACACCTCTTGGTGTTATTGCTGAGGATGACAACTTGGCGTTTTAGTAGCGGTGCTTTGCCCACAAGCATTTTTAGCACGGTAGCTAGAGATAACATTAAGAGGTGTCAACAATGGCCTAGAAAGCTTTGAATTTCTTTAACATTAATGGAAGGAGGTAGTTGTTCAATCACTTCAATTTTAGCTCTATTTACCTCTATCCCTCTTTCAGACACTAGATGTCCTAGCACTATTCTTCTCTAACCATGAAATGACATTTTTCCCAATTTAGGACTAAGTGCTTTTCCTCACATCTTTGTAAAACTTTATCTAAGTTTTCAAGGCATTTATCAAAAGTTTTTCCATATACAGAAAAGTCATCCATGAAAACTTTCATTATCACTTCAATCATATCAAAAAATATAGACATCATGCATCTTTAAAATGAAGCTGGAGCATTACATACTCTAAAAGATATTCTACAGTAAGCATAAATTCTGTATGGATATGTAAAAGTGGTTTTGTTCTGGTCATCTGGATGGATTGGTATCTGATGATATCCCAAATACCCATCAAGAAAACAAAAGAAAGAGTGATTTGCCAGCCTCTCCAACATCTCATCAATGAAGAGGAGTGGAAAATGATTTTTCTTTATCGCCTTGTTAAGCTTTTGGTAATCAATACACATCCACCATCTAGTGACGGTTCTTTGTGGGATTAATTCATTCTTATCATTCTTAACAACTGTTATGCCTCCCTTCTTAGGCACAACTTGCACAGGGCTTACCCACTCACTGTATGGCACAGGATATATGATCCCTGGCATGTAACAGTTTCAAAACCTCTTTCTTGACAACCTCTCTTATCGTATTATTCAACCTACGTTGTGGTTCTCTAGAAGGTGTTATCTCAGGGTCTGTAGGAATATGATGGGTGCAAAGAACAGGACTGATTCCTTTAAGATCTTGGAGTGAATAGCCAAAAGCAGATCTATGCTTCTCTAGGACTATAATCAATCAAAAAGTTTCTTTCTCAGAGAGTTTATCACTTATAACCATAGGAGACTCTCGATCGTTATTTAGAAAAGCATATTTAAGACCAGAAGGCAAGGGTTTGAGTTCTATGGGAGGCTTAGGTGGTTCCTCAAACTCATCTAGAGGGTCAGGTTCTAGCGGATTGTCTCCTTTCTCATCTAGTGGTTCAGAATCATCTTCAAAATCAGGTTCGAGAAGAGATTCAAAGGATATCTCTAAGACTTCTTCTATAGGATCAGGCTCAGGAAGTGACTCAGTCTCATTATTAAGAACATGGGTTATAGATATAGGCAGATTAAAATTCTTCCTAAGACTAATGTTTAGATTCTCTTTTTGTCCTTCTTGCAAAATTCTCTCTATAGGCTGTCCAATCAATACGTCAAACTCTATGACATCAAAGATATAAAAGTTCAAGTGAACTCTTATCCCTTTGACATGAATAGGTAAGACATAGAGGATTTCCAAACTTAGGAGAATGTGGCCTAGAGGACTTTTCAAAAACTTTGTTGTTGGAGTTAAGGGCATGTCTTTTAAAAGATCTTGAGCATATGTTGTAGACATGATGTTAACTACCACAACAAGATTGTATAATGCTTTGAAAGAACACTTATGGATTTGGCAAGGTATGGTTGTTGAAGTGAAATCAACTCGGATGACATTAGAGGAAAGCTCTGACTCTTCCAACCAATCATTGCTTATAATCGACACAAGCTCTTTAGCATTTCACTTGAGGAAAGCCTCATCAGAAGGATCTAAGACTTCTCCACTACATGATGATTTCTTAGGCTTCTGTGGTTTCCTAATGGTGGAGTAATTAAAGGTGTTTCCATAATCAGTAAATATATCATCCTCGATCTCGAGCATGAAGTCAGGAAGTGGAATCTTTTCCTCCTACTATGGTTCAGGCTCGTTGATAGTTGTAGGTTGGGATATGGTAGGTATGAATTCCTGATCTATCAAATCCTCTTCCTCTACTGGCTTCTTTAAAGGTGTTTCATTTTCGTAAATCTTTGTAAGGACCTCTCTCGCAATATCAGGGGTGATATGCAAGAATGATCCTCCAGAAGCAAGGTTGAAGAATTTAGAAGTTTTGTATTCAGACCCTTATAGAAATGTTGAAGCAGAACGGGGTCTGGTATGGATAGACTAGGTCTAGAATGAGTAAGATTATTAAAGTGTTCCCAGGCTTCAGTTAAAGTCTTCTTCTTCCCTTGTCTAAAGGATAGAACCTCTAATCGAAGGTCTACTACCTTAGAGATATGATAGAATTAAAGGTAGAATTCAGCACACAATGCTCTTCAGTCACCTTTAACACTCTCAACACAATATCTAGCTTCCCTAGTCAAAGAAAAAGGAAAAAGCTTCCATCGGATAGTCTTATCGAACATATCCTCAATTCGCAAGCACGCACAGGTTTGCTCGAATTCATTGAGGTGAGAATAAGGGCTAGCATTATCTTCTCCTAAGAAAGGTTGGTTTCTGACCACGTCTATTAAACACGGGCGTAGCTCATAGTCAGAGGTTAAGATAGGCTTTCAGAATGGCTCTGGCTTTAAGCATAGGCTCGTGAAGTTGTATTTATAGATAGGCGTGGAATTAAGTTGATCCATTGAAGGATAGAAAAGGTAAAGAGAAATGGAAAAGGTAAAGAGTGATAGTATACAAATAAAAGATAAGATTATCATACAGGTTAAAATAAGTTTAGAGTGATTTCAGCGACATCTTCCCCAGCAACAGAGCCAGAAATGCTTTTTGGTATCTGTTAATGCCTACTGAAAATTCCACAAGCGCACGGATACGTTGTAGCACTTCACCGGATGTATATACTCAGTTTTAATATCAAACCCAAAGGAAGATGTGTGAGGGTCTTCTAAACTACAACCTAACCACCTGAGTAGTAAACACGGCTGTAGAAAATAGGGATATAGAGAAGATAACTAGGGCTTCTAATTTAGGCTCAAGTAAGATATGATTAGGATGTTTTACTAGAGAATTGGATAGAGGAGCACTTGCAAAACTGTAACCCGACTACCAATTATTCTCTTGCTCGACCTACCGAGGGATAGTGGAATATATAAGATTCAACGGAGCTATGAAGTCACCTCCACGAGCTACCACAAAATCCATACAATAGGGTATATCTATGAGTAACGAAGCCTAAGCACCATGCTTACACTACGAATACTACTCTAACCCAAGAGCTACAAGGATTAAAGTACTCAAAAGAGTCACAAACCAGTAAAGCAAGCTAAACAATGTTACTTACTTGAACTCAGAAGTCGATTCCGAAGTAATCTCAGATACAAGCCGTAGAGGTAGCACCGACAGGCCGATACTCCTCCAAAACTCTCTCTTTAATTCTATCTCTCTATTTCTGCTATAGAACTAGCTTCTAGAGGTATAGAACTAGCTCTCTCTTGGAATGCTAACTCGAGAGGTCATCCATTCAAGGGACACCTCCTGGAATCCTAATTAGGGTTTCTCGATAAAGCACTTCTTCTTTAGAATGGATCCTCTGCCCGGGGGGGTTGCCTCTCCTTTTATAGCCTTGGCGAATCAACGTGAGCCTTTAGATCAAACCAACATTGGCAGACGGTAGAGATCAATCCTCAAAGACAGTGGAGTAAACCGAGTAAACCGGGCCGCGAGCGGGCCCCTGGGCAGACTGGCCGGTCTGGGGTGGGACCGGCCGGTCCCATCTTAGGCCTGCTCGGCCTCTCCTTCGGTCTATAGTCCTCTCGTCCCTTCTGGATTCTTCCTATGTGGCTATAGCGTCTAATCTTGCATTCACTACAAGTGATCGACCTTCTTTGATGATTTTCGGGGTTAGTGACCAAGCTTACGGACAACAGGATATCGTCACGAAGGGGTCTGATGACAAAAAAAGTCGTAATCGTCATAATCTTTTTTTTTTGTCATAGAAGGCCTGACCTTCTATGACAAATAAATTATGACGATTACAGACTTTTTTTGTCACTATAACCCTTCTATGACGATATCCTGTGATATCCTGTTGTCACAGAAGCTCTGTCACTAACCCTGGAAATCGTCACAGAAGGTCAGATCTCTTGTAGTGATTCTATGTTGTGTTATAGCTCAAAAGTGTGTTATTTCCAAAGTATTCCCCAAGAAAACCATTGATTCACCAAAACTCGTGGAATTCGTTAGTCAAAGCCCTACTTCTAGGTAGATAAATTGTTTTTATATCACTTTAGAAGGTTAGTTGATGGTTGGATTTGAACGTTAAGGACTATCAACAATGACACCATGTGGTAAAGGGTAGATTGAATCTCAATGGTCTTTTCTATCTTTGCATCTTGAGTTGTTCATTAGCATCTTGTCTCATATGTTGTACTCTTTTCTCACTCTTTTCGGACTTACGCTTCTCTCATTATTTCTTCTATACAAGGGATTAGTAGACAACATATATCCAAAAAAAAATATACTATTTATTTAAGGTATGGATAATGTTTGCTAAAGAGTTAAAGATTAATTTATAGCCTATGTTTAAATGATTTACCATTATTTTAGATTTTCAAATAAGGTTAAGGCAAAGACATAATTTTGAAGAATACCTCTAACCTTGATTTGATTATATGAAGTCTCCTAATATGATTTAAACATTTCTATAGAGAGGATAGTCTGTATATATAACTAAATTCTTATACAGATATGCTTTGATGTTGTAGTGTTAAGTAATATTATGAAGCATACTTATAATGGAGTAAGGAAGTTCAAAAGACTAAAGATATTTATTCAAATAGAACCAAAAATATGTAGGTGAACCAAAAAAGTATTTTATTTGTTTTGAGTTTTAGCAAATTAAGCATGAACAAGGTACGGATAACCGAGACAATTAGCAACATGGTATAAGATGTTGAATGTAGTTTAAAGTTGCATGAGGCTTGGATAATTGCACCTTATGTCTTATAGGGTGATTGGTCTACTATCATGGTGAAGCATAGAAGCTGTTGAAGTGTTCTTTCATCCATTTCTTTCTATCTTAGTCCTTTCAATACACTTGTTCTCCTTTCTTTTCATTTTAAACCATGATCAAACATTTATTCTTTGTTTCTTGCAAAAATGTTAATGGACACATACCCGATGGATTGCAACAATTTGGAATGTGGGTTATGGTCTATAATTTATATATATTTCATCTATGCTAATGAAAAGATAGGTTCTTAGTATTATTTTAGCATAGATTTGTTTTTAACAAATTTTATTGGTAGCTGCACTTTTCACATGGTTAAAGGCAAAGGTAACTTGCAACAAAAGATTAAGTGAATTGATACTTATAGTTTTTCCGTAGAGAATGAGTTATGTCTTCCTTTTGTGTAAAGTTGTTGAAGTTTATCATATGCCTTGCTTCATTTTCAATATGAATTCACCTCTTGACTTACCCGAAGTGAGTTTGGAAATTTCCTGTAGGGGTTAGTCTAATAAAATATCCAATGTCTACTACAACATACTTTCAGTCCAAAAATTAACCTAGACACCACGTCTAATTTGATTTAGGAAAGCATTTTAACCTAAGCACCACGCTTAATTTAAAAGCTTTTAGAAGTAAACTCAAAGACACCTTGTGATTCAAAAATCAAACTAGACACCATGTCTAATCTAATCTAGAAAGACAATTTAAACCAAGCACCATGCTTAATTTAAAAGGTGTATAAAAATACTTTAAAAACCTAAGCATACAATAGCAAACAAAGGTAGCATGAAAGCACTATAGAGGTTACTCAGTTAGACATGAAGGAGCATGATCATGGTGAGGTATTTTTTAAGTAAAGATGCAAGTGACTTGCATGTGTGCGAGGAACAAAACATGTTGTGCATTTAATATGAGATGAAGTGTGTATGCATAGATTGTTCAAAGTAAACATGCAACGGAATACAAAAAGATAACTACTACTCATCAAATTTAAAGTTCATGAGCAAGACTGACTCACCATTCTTGATCAAGCTTACCATGACTCACAATAGTATTTATGAGTAGTGCAAATAGCCTTTATTCGTCACATACGATGTACTTTGAATTCTTGTGACGACAACCTTTTCTCCAATCTACACATGGTTAGAATAATTATATGTTTATACATACCTGTGAGATGGCAGGGTTCCAATCTTAATGAATCATAAATGTTCAGGCACCCTGAGTTCTTAAATATCTCCCTTGTCTTGTTCTTATGGAATTTCACCAGAAGATTGAAACGGTTGATATCCTGTTTATTCCACAACTCAACAAAACAGGGGTAACCTACTAAAGCTAGTGGAAGACTAGATTAGCCGATATCAAGATCAATATTAAAATCTTTATGCCAATTGTTTCTCCGGCAACAGTGCCAAAAAATGCTTGTTGGTATTTCTTATGCACAATTAAAATATAAAGGATTCTGCAAGCGTCACGATAACCATTGTAGTATTTTACCGGGAGTATTCTAGGTATCGTTGTTTATATTTTACCACTGGGAAACAATGGATAAAGATATTGATAGTTCACCATCATGTATCTACTAACTAATACACCAACTAGACTAAAGCAGGGGTGAATGATAGATGATAGGAATTATGAATATATGACATCCACACACAGGAGAATTCTATGATAAATAAGTAGATAACTAAAGTGTGAGGACAACAGGAGAGTTCAATGTTTCTGAATACTTCTCTATTACTAGGGTTCTATAATAACTAATTCATGGTAGATAAAACAATCATACAATAGCACTTTGGAGCAACAGTACCTTTCCAACTCTCGAATAAGACTAGAAAGAAAGTAGTTGGGGAAGGCTGCCTAAAAACTCTATGAAACACCAACTCCGATGTGGTGAAATATGAAGGCCTAACAGAGCTGTCACCTCTTGGGCTACCACAACTAACCATAAGAGTTGGGTGCAATCTCAGGTAACCTATAGCCTAGACTCCATGTCTATACTATCGATTACTACTCTAGTCACACGTAATAACTAGAGCACCTAATACAGGTGAAGATCCTATGCTAAAGTATAACAACTATACTAACCAATCAAATGTAATGCATAAAAGTAAATAGAGAAGATAAAATATATTAAAGCATAACTGTTGCAAGAATAAATATATAGACATACCAAATCTCTGAAGACTTCTCCAGAACCCGAGTGTAGCTCCGCTCTCCCTAACTCTCAACTAGAACTAATCTACTACATTGGAAAGTGTAGCCCTAATTCTCTAGAGGTGAGAGGTCATCCATTTAAGGGACGCCTCTACATCTCCATAATAATGTGGTGCCCCCAGGGAGGGGGGTATGGCCCTATATTTATAGCCCGGTGGGAGAAACGTGAGCCCTTTGATCAAACCGACTTAAGGTACGGTGGAAATGCATCTTTAAAGGCGGTGGAAGAAGCTTCCAGAAGACGGACGTGAGGTAGCGTAGGGTAGGGCCGGTGGGCCTAAAGGCTAGGGCCAGGCGGCCTGGGCTTAAGCCCAATCTGGATCCACTTCGACGATGTGTTTTCTTGTCCCTTTTAGGGCCCAATAGTGTATGTTTCGATGTGGAGTTGATATCTCTTGATTCTGGACTCCGAATATAGCAAATGATATATCCGTTTCAATCGTCTCAATGAGCCCATCGCAATGGTGCAGTCCAATTACTTATTTGAGATACTTTTATTTGATGGAAAATTGCATACTCCTACACACAAGTGAGAACACCAAAACTTATGGAACTTGTTAGAATCAAAACCTATAACTATGCTTTGTAATTCTTTTATATTATTTTATACAATAGTTGAAGATTATATTTGGTGTCTAATGACCGTCAACATAGTCTAGTTGGTATATTAGTTAGTAGATATATGATAGTGAACTATCAATGTATTTATCCATTGTTTTCTAGTGGTAAAATATAAATAATGATACCTAGAATACTCCCGGTAAAATGCTACAGTGGTTTTCTATACGCTTGTGGAATCCTTTATATTTTAATTATGCATAAGAAATATCATCAAGTATTTTTTGGCGCCGTTACCAGGAAAATAATTGGTGTAAAGATTTTGATATTGATCTTGATGTCTGCTAATCTAGTTTGCCACTAGCTTTAGTAGGATTACTCCTATTTTGTTGAGTTGTGGAATAAGCGGGATATCAATCATTTCAACCTTCTGGCAAAATTCCACAAGAACAAGATATGAGAGATATTGAAGAACTCGGGATACCTGAACATTCATGATCCATCAGCAGTGGAACCCTACCATCTCATAGGTAAGCATAAACATATATATTATTATAACCATATGTAGATTGAAAAAGAAAAGTTATCATCACATGTATTCAAAGTTTATCATATGTGATGAATACGGATGCTGCATAACTCACAAATTTCATTGTGACTTAGGGCAAGTATGATTAAGGGTGAGAAAGTCTTGCTCATAGACTTAAAATTTGATGAGTAGTTATCATGTTGTATTCCGCTGCATGTTTACTTTGAATAATCCATATGCATCCACTTTGTTTCCATATGCATCCACTTCATCTCATATCAAATTCATAGCATGTTTAGTTTCTTCCACACATGTATGTCACTTGCATCTTTACTTGAAAAATGAAAAAAACATTCTCACCATACATGATCATGCTTTCATCTCTTTGAGTAAATCTCTATATGCTCTCATGTTACCTTTATCTATTATAGTATGCTTTGGTTTGGAAGTTTGGTTTGATTATTGAGCGTGGTGCTTAGGTTAAAATGCCTTCCTTAATTAAAACTAGACGTTGAGTTTGGTTTGATTATTGAACTAGAAATTATTGTAGTAGACATTGGATATTTTGTTGGACTAACCCCTATAGTAAACTCTTTGGGTAAGTCAAGAGATGAACTCATCAAAGATGAACCAAGGCGTATGATAAACTCCAATAACTTTGCACAAAAGGAAGACACAGCTCATTCTCCATAGAAGAACTATAAGTATCAAACTTTATACACTTAATCCTTTGTTGTAAGTTACCTTTACCTTGAACCATATAAAAGTGCAGCTACCAACAATTTATTAAAAAATATATGCTAAAATAATACTAAAAGCCTATCTTTTCATTAGCATAAATAAAATTCACATAAATTATAGACTATAACCCATATTCTAAACTTGTTGCAATCCTTTGGGTATGTGTCCACTAACATTCTTGCAGGAAAGAAAGAATAAATGTCTATTCATGATTCAAAACAAAAAGGAAGGAAAACAAGTGTATAGAAAGGACCAAGATGGAAAGAAATTGATGAAAAACACTTCAACACCTTCTACACTTCACCATGATAGTGGACCAATCACCCTACAAGACATAAGGTATATTTACCCAAGCCTCATGCAACTGTAAACTACATTCAACATCTTATACCATGTTGCTAATTGTCTTGGTTACCTTGACCATATGTCATACTTAATTTGCTAAAACTTAAAACAAATAAAATACTCTTTTGGTTCACCTACATATTCTTGGTTCTATTTGAATAAATATCTTTAGTCTTTTGAACTTTCTTACTCTACTATAAGTATGCTTCAGAATATTACTTAAATATTATAAGATCAAAGTATATTTGTATAAGAATTTGATTGTATATATAGACTATTCTCTCCTATATAAAATGTTTAAATCATATTAGGAGACTTCATAGAATGAAATCAAGGCTAGAGGTATTCTTCAAATTTATATCTTTGCCTTAACCTTGTTTAAAAAAAATTTGAAATAATAGTGAATCATTTAAAACACGGGCTACAAGTTAATCTTTAACTCCTTGGTGAACATTATCTATACCTTAAATAAATAGTATATTCTTTCAGGTATGTGTTGTCTACTAATCCCTTGCAGAGAAGAAATAATGGAAGAAGCAGAAGTCTAGAAGAGTGAGAAAGGAGTACAACATATGAGACAAGATGCTAATAATCATCTCAAGATGCAAGGAAGGAACGGACCATTGAGATTACCCTTTACCACAAGGTGTCATCATGCTCTAGTAATAAAGGTAACATCTTAAAAGTAAGTGGTCATCATTTCCTCTTGATCTTGGAGTACACATCATAACACTATTTTTTTGATCTCAATCTTAATCAAATGAGCTCAAATATGATATATCTTATTTTTGAAAGATGATAGTCATCATGTTAATCTTGATAACTTATAAAGATGAACAATCCTTCCAAAGGTTAAGCAACTCCACTCCTTTATCTAATAAACTTAAATGCCATATTTATACTTTTGATCTTCTCACTCATGTGATAAATGAACAATAATAAATAACATCAGTCTTATTGTGCCTAAGATTAGAGAATGAATAAATTTCTAGTCCTGCTGGTGTATTCCCACCAGCAGAGCCCATGCACTTGATCTCTACCTTGTCTTTATGAGCAGAACACACTTCAAACAAAGTGTGGAGAGATTCTCCAAATTCTATAAGTGAAAGTTCTAAACTAGAAACAATGATGCACATAAGATTGACTTTGAGATGCTAATAAAAAGAAAAGAAAAAGGTGGCACCACCATTGGAAGCGCTACTAGTGGAGACACCACCTCAATCCTCATCCTTAGGACCAAACCGAAGTACTCAATTAATGAACCACTGCAAGGAGGATTCTAGTTCGAAGGACTCAAAACATCAAACCCTCGCCGGGAGGTAACATTGGTAGTTATCCATATTTACTTTCTTGCATTGCATGATTTATTCTCTTTTTAGCATGTTTACTTTTCTATATTAGTATTGCATAGAAAACAAACAAAAATAAATAGGCATACATTAGGCTAAATTCATCTTAAAAACTTGAAGCCCCATGAGAATCCCTTGCAAATAAAAAGCCTGTAGGTGTTTTCACTGTGGTGGCATAAAAATATTAAAAATATCATGCATACATGTTTTTCTTTTCTATGTAAAAAATAGAAAATCTAAAAATACTTGAGGAGCATCCTGCTGTAACCTTGATACTGCATATTTCTAAAGCTCCAAAACACCCAATCCTCGAAACGGCTAACCACAAACTGTTTTATCCTAATCCGTTCCACAAGTTTTGGTGTTTTGTGAGAGCTTCCTACAGGATGACTTCAAGAGCTAGTTTACATTGGGACCCTCGTCTTCACTCCTCGGTATACACCTTCTCGACATATAGTTACCCACTATATGAAGGAAGTAACTTCTCAGGGGATGAGATCGAGATGTCCTTGGCAACACTTGCTCTCATAAGCATGAGCTCCTCCGTGAGGATCACTCAGTTTCAATGCTCAACCATAGCAAACATCTAGCTTGGGAGAGGCATCCCCTAGTTATCAGATAAGTATACCTACGCGATTATTGAGTCTGTCTTATAGTCATAAAAATACTAAAAATATGTGAGCACATGAAGGTTAACCATAGTATCATAAAAAATCTAAAAAGAACAAAAATATATGGGCACATGAAGGTCCATGTCTGCTGCTTGTCTTGTATTGAGTTTTGTCAACCTTTGTGACCCTTATGAGAGATTTGTCATACTCTTGAATCAAGATCCACTTACACTCGACCTACATATGCACTACTCTACATTAGAGTAGGTGCAACAACATGTCATTCCATTCCGTCCATCCAAAAATGTTTTGCTCCTACACTAGGAGTAAACACTAAAAACATTTCTTTAGGGTAGCCACCGAATAAATGCTCCAAATTCTTGTTGCTATCTCTCAAAAAAAATCTTTAGTGCCAAAAGGAGGTGTGTGCTATGCAAAAGTTATTCTAAAGAGAAAAGAAAAAAATAATAAGAAAAAAGAGAGTTAGAAAAAGGATAAGTGTTCGGAATATTAAAACAATGGGTACTTCGATGCCTGCCTCCATTAAAAAAAGAAAGAAGAAAGAAAGAAAACAAAAATAATAAGATAGCTCATACTCTCTGGCCAAGTTCCAAATTCAAAAGAGAGATATCTCTTCAAGGAGCAAGGTAGAATTAGGTTTCACCACTTCGACCAAATATCCACTATATCCATACACTTGCACATCTTAATTCGATTGCATGACTTATTTCTTTGTGGATCCATTATTTGACTTTACAATATGTGCATTGCAAGTATGCTCTTTCATGTTTTTTCCACACCTATGAGCTCCACAAAGCCTTAGTTGTAGGAAGAAAAGAAAGGCATAATATCATTATTGCCTTGGTGAGAATCCACAAATACCATATATACTGAGAGATTTGAGAGTATCATACAAAGAAAGGTCTGAGTTTTATTTAAAAACTGCTAAAAACTTCAGAATGATAGTTGAATGAAGAGCTTGAGACATAGTGCTTGGCTAGGCCTTTCTGTCTTTTGATTGCTCAAGACCTGAGTAAAAGCTAAGAAGCCCCATGGTCAAGGGTAATATGAGTAAGTTTGAATGTTAGCTCAATTTTACTTAATCCTAGAGGAGAATCTTTATCTGAATACATATATATTTTGAGGGGCCACAAAAGAAAGTTGCTAAAAACATATGGATATCAATAATGATTTTTAAGATTAGCTTTGCTAGGGACTAGTAAAGGTTAAGCTTGGGGGAGCTTGTTGACGGTCATTAAACACCAAATATTATCCTCAACTATTATATAAAATGATATAAAATAAATTACAAAGCATAGTTGTAGGTTTTGATTCTAACAAGTTCCACGAGTTTTGGTGTTCTCACTTGTGTTGCAGGAGTATACAATTTTTCATCAAAATAAAAGTATCTCAAATAAGTAATTGGACTGCATCATTGCGACGGGCTTGTCAAAACGATCGAAAAAGACATGTCATTTGCTATATTCGGAGTCCAGGATCAAGAGATATCAACTCCACATCGAAACATGCACTATTGGGCCCTAAAAGAGACAAGAAAACACGTCGTCAAAGTGGATCCGGATTGGGCTTAAGCCCAGACCACCCGGCCCTAGCCTTTAGGCTGCCCGGCCCTCCCCTACGCCGCCTCATGTCTGTCTTCTGGAAGCTTCTTCCACCGCCTTCAAGGATGCATCTCCACCGTACCTTAAGTCGGTTTGATCAAAGGGCTCACGTTTCTCCCACCGGGCTATAAATATAGAGCCAGACCCCCCTCCTTGGGGGCACCACATTATTATGGAGATGTAGAGGCATCCCTTGAATGGATGACCTCTCACCTCTAGAGAATTAGAGCTAGACTTTCCAATGTAGTAGATTAGTTCTAGTTGAGAGTTAAGGAGAGCGGAGCTACGCCCGGGTTCTGGAGGAGTCTTCAGAGGAGTCATTAGAGTATTGGTATGCCTTTGTATCTATTCTTGTAAGACTTATGCTTTAATATATTTTATCTTCTCTATTTACTTTTATGCCTAGTATTTGATTGGTTAGTATAGTTGTTATACTTTAGCATAGGATCTCTACCTGTATTAGGTGCTCTAGTTATTAATTGTGACTAGGGTAGTAATCAATAGTGTAGACATGGTGTCTAGGCTATAGGTTACCTGAGGTTGCGCCCAATTCCTACGATTAGTTGTGGTAGCCCCAGAGGTGACAGCTCTGTTAGGCCTTCGTATTCCACCACGTCGGGGTTAGTGTTTCGTAGAGCTTTAGGCAGCCTTCCCCAACTACTTTCTTCCTAGTCTATTTGGAGTTGGAAAGGTACTGCTGCTCCAAAGTGCTATTGTGTGATTGCTTTATCTACCATGAATTAGTTATTATAGAACCCTAGTAATAGAGAGAAGTATTTAGGAACCTTGAACTCTCCCGTTGTTCTCTCACTTTAGCTATTTACTCTTTTATCATAGAATTCTCCTGTGTGTCATATATGCATAATTCCTATCATCTATTATTTACCCCTACATTAGTCTAGTTGGTATATTAGTTAGTAGATACATGATAGTGAACTATCAATGTCTTTATCTATTGTTTCCTAGTGGTAAAATATAAATAACGATACCTGGAATACTCCCAGTAAAATGCTACAGTGGTTTTTTGTGCGCTTGTGGAATCCTTCATATTTTAATTATGTATAAGAAATACCAACAATGAGGACGCGCTGATCGGAGAAGAGCGAGTTCTGTCACACATCGAATGATGACAGTGATAAATTATAGAGTTGATGGGCCAAAAGAGGGGTCCAAGGAGGACACCACCAAGAAAGGAGGGCCCCACGGCCCACCCTAGTGGGGGCGGCATGGGGCAGAATGGGGGACGATAGCCACCCTGGCCACCGCCACCCATAGGCACGCGGTTATAGGGCGCTATTGGCCCCATTGCCGTCGTCCAATATGGGCATAGGGCACTGATCGGAGAAGGGGGAGTTCTGTCACACGTCGAATTACCTTTTATTATTATTAATCAATTAGACAATTAATATTAGGTAAACTGAAAGTCTGTGTTTAAGGATTTTTCATTAGAGTTCAATCGGGACTATAAATAATAGGGGATTGTAATCCGTTGAGGCAAGAAAGTAAAAGGGGTAATTGCCATTATTTCCAATCTCCCACGCCTGCACCTCCTCTCTCCCTCCCTATTCCCTTGTCACGCCGTTGCCCCCGTCGCTGTTGGTATATTTAACGGACACAGAATAATCAAGAGATAAATCCACAAACACACGGATACCGCTGCAGCTTTTACCTAAGAGTATTTCAAGATATCGAATTTCCATGAGGAACGCGAAGTGATCTAGTAACAAATCAAGAATGTCCAAGAATAGAAAAGATAAATGTTTTTGGTGGGTAAAGAGGGGCTATCTAAGGTGATCTAGATAACTAAGAATCAGACTTACGATACTTGTCTACTTTGGAGCAGCAGTACCTTTTCAACTCTCGAAAAGATGAGAAAGAAGTAGTTGGGGAAGGCTGCCAAAAGATCTACAAAACACCAACTTTGATGTGATGGAATACGAAGGCCAACAAAGCTGTCACCTCTGAAGCCTACCACAACTAACCATAAGAATTTGGCGCAAACCCAGGTAAACTCTAGCCTAGACACCACGTCTACGCTAACGATTACTACTCTAATCACGTACGCTAACTAGAGCACTCAATACGAGCTAAGATCCCGTAAATAAAGTAAAGTAAGAACAAAACTTAATCAAATAGAAAACTTAGAGTTACCAACTGAAGAACTTGAAGACGAATCGTCTCTGTAGAGGTACAAAGTTGAGGAAGATCCGATAAGCCGGCTCCTCGTCTACTTCCTCCTCTCCTCTCTCCCCATAATTACAAGAGCTCTAGATGAGCTAGGGCTTCTAGCTCTCCAAATGAATTGATAGAATAAATTAGGGTTTTCCTGGGGGGTCTAGCTCTATATTTATATCCCGGTGGGATGCACGATGGTCGTTTGATCAAACCGACTTAAGGTACGGTGGATATTAACCCTCAAAGGCGGTGAAGGAAACTTCCAGAAGCGTGTAGGGGTTTCTTTTCGGGGAGGCCACCTGACACTTTGCTTGGGGCCGGCCAGCCCTCCACCAATTCCTCTAGGCCTCCGCTTCATCGTGGTGTTTTTTTGATCCTTGTAGAGCCCAATAGTGTATGTTTCCATCACGGTTAAGTTTTGTTACTCCGTTTGATAGTTAGGCCCTTTTCCATGGTTTTCTGGAACAATTCCTGGAAAATAATAATTCACCAAAACTCATAGAATTTGTCAGATAAAACCCTAGACTTCTCTATTGGCAAGTGTATTGATCATTTATCATGTTTATTGCACTATTAAATGTTGACGCTATCCACCGTCAACAAGCTCCCCTAAGCTTACCCTTTGCTAGTCCCTTAGCAAAGCCTAACTACTAAACTTAGATTAGGAGTTGCTACAATGCTTTCACTTCTTAAAAGTACACATGCCTTCAAATAGAAATTCTCCTCCGGATTAGAAAAAACTGCTCTAACTTTTAAACTTACCCATTTTACCTTTAACTATGAAGCTTTTCAACTTTCGCATGGGTCTTGAGTAATTGAAAGATAGAACAATCAAGTCAAGCACTGTGTCTCAAATTCTTCACTCAACCAATATTCTGGAGTTTTTATAATTTTTTTCAAAATAAAATTCAGAACTTGATTGTATGACAGCCTTAAGTCTCTTATATATGTGTGGTATTTGTGGATCTCACTAAGGCATTAATAATGTCATGCCCTCCTATAGCTAAGGATTATAGTGGAGTTTATAGGAGTGGCATACACAAGGATGAGCATACTTGCAATTCATATATTGTAAAGTCAAACAATGGAACCAAATAAAATCAAGTCATACAATCAAACTAAGATATGCATGTGTATGGAGTATGGTGGATAGATGAATATATGGTGGCTACTCCTAATTCTACTTTTGCTCTTTGGAAATAAATCTCTCTCTTGGACTTAGAACTTTCCACAGGAAAACATGGGCTAGCTTTATTCTTTCTCTTCTTCTCTTTTTTCTTAGGGAGGCGAGCATCTAAGTACCCATTGTTTAATTGTTTGGACACTTGTCCATTTTTTAACTCCCTCTTCTTTTTCTAATACATTTTCTTTTGCATAGCCACATGCATCCTTTGGAAAATGATTGGAGAGATAACAATAAGATTTTAGAGCATTAAACAGGGGTTGTCCTACAGGGTATATTTTTGGTTGTTTACTCCCGGTGTAGGAGAAAAATATTTTTAAGGTGGATCTAGATGAAAGTCAAAAATGATTGTTACTCCCAGTGTAGGAGTAATGCGTATGTCGGTGGAGTGTGTAAGTGATCTTGATTTTAAAAGCATGACAAGACTCTCATAATGTATACAACAAAGGTTGATTAAACTCAATGCAGAGCAAGCAGCATGAATGAGCAAAGGTTTTTCTATTCTAAATGTATATCATATATGGCTTTGGTAGAAATTCAAACTTTGTCATACAAGAGCTCATCATGTAAGATTTTCAGTTTTTAAAAGATAAATTTCAAGAACTTAGTATTGCTAGGCATAAGATAAATAGCAGCTCAGACTTTCTCATATCATATCCCTCAATCACCTAGACTTAGTTTAGGCATATGCCTCCACAAGTTTCAGGTTGAGAATAAATTCTTATATCAAAACAGTTATATTCAAAACTCAGAAGAATTATCAAAACAGTTATATTCAAAACTCAGAAGAATTTAAGGTAGAAAATTAGGCACTTGAAAGGAATTATAGCAAAGCAACTATTCATCATCTCAAAGACAAAATTTTATTATTCTTTAGTTGACTCTTAAACTAGACACACTTTATGATCATAATCCAATAAATAGCTAAAGTATCTTTTTTATTTTAATTACTATTCATCTTTTTATTTTTTTTAATAATAGACTCACAAAAGACTCTATAGACATGGACCTTCAAGTGTCCACATATTTTGGTATTTTATAACTATAAGATAGACTCAATAATCACATAGGAATACTTACCTGATAACTAGGGGGTGCCCTCCCCCAAACTAGATGTTTGCTTAGTCTTTGTTCACTCTTGTGGCCTACATGTTAAGTCTTACTCTTCTTAAACTTCTGAATCCTGCACAACTCAAATAGACATAAAAATTGTGGAGCAGATTAAGTGTTAGGCATATGAGTTTCGGTTGTCTAGAGTCTTGGTGATTGAATTTTTTTAGATAGGATCATTAAACTGCAGAAATTCAATTAGATCTATTTCTTTAAAGTTTTTAGTTTCAAGAAATATTTTCAAAAGTTGGTCATTCACCTTGAAGATGTTACCTGAATTGTCTTGAATTGTAATGGCACCATGTGATGAGATTTCAACAACCTTGAATGGTCCTTCCCATTTACTTTAAAGTTTTCCATAGCCAAAAAGCTTTACTCTTGAATTGAACAATAGGACCTTGTCTCTAGGCTTAAACTCCTTATGCTTGATTCTCTTATCATGCCATCCTTTTATTCTTTCTTTGTAAATCTTAGAGTTATGATAAGCCTTCTCTCTCTATTCTTTGATCTTAGATATTTGCATTTGATGATTCTTGCCAGCAAGATGAAAATCCATGTTCCATTTCTTGATTGCCCAATGAGCTTTCAATTCCAATTTGACAGGCATGTGGTATGTTTTACCATATACCAGCTGATAAGGTGTCATGCCTACGGGCATCTTGTATGCAGTTCGGTATGCCCATAGTGCATCAGAAATCTTGTATTTCCACTTCTTGCCCATCTCATCCATGGTCTTTTGCAGAATGTTGCTTATTTGATATTTCAGCTTGACCGCTTGTTTGAGGATGGTATGGAGTTGGAATATTGTGTTTGACTCCATTTTCTGCTAAGAACTGTCAGAATCTCTTATCAATGAAATATGGTCCTCCATCACTTATGACCAACCTAGGCATTCTAAAATGAGAAAATATTACTCCGTTGAACATCTTCTTATAGTGCTTGGAGTCAGCGGCTCGACATGGTAATGCTTCTACCCATTTAGATACGTAATCAACTGTCACCAAAATGTATTCAGCATCTCCTATTTTGGGAGTGGTCCCATGAAATCAATTCTCTAGACATCAAACAGTTCAACTTGGAGGTTGTTCGTGAGTGGCATAGCATCCCGAGTATTGATGTTTCTATGTTCCTGGCATCTGACACACCTTCTAATAAACTCTTTTGTATCTTGGTATGTCATTGGCCAGAAGAATCCACTTTGCCAAATCTTAGCATGTGTTCAAAATGCTCTATAATATCCTCCATACGGTGATGTATGACATCTCTCAATAATTTTCATGCCTTCAACTATTGGGACACACCGCCGTAGCAGCCCATCGGCATAAACCCTGTAAAGATATGGATCGTCCCACAAGTGGATACAACTTTCATATTTGAGCTTCGTCTTGTCTTCCCCTGGTGGAACATAACCTGCAACCATATAGTTGAAAATATTTGCGTACCAAGGATCAGAGTCCGTTACCGCGAGGAGCGTGTCATCCCTTAGATAGTCAGTAATGGGTAGCTCATATGTGTCTTTATATTGAAGTCTAGATAAATGGTCAGCTACTGAATTTTCTACTCCTTTCTTATCCCTTATTTCTATATCAAATTCTTGAAGCAGAAGAATCCATCAGATTAATCAAGGCTTAGCATCTTTCTTAGTGAGGAGGTATTTAAATGCAACATGGTCTATGTAATATTATTACCTTTGCCCCTACTAAGTAAGATCTAAACTTGTCTATTGCAAAGACCATTGTCAACATCTCTTTTTTAGTGGTAGCATAATTAAGCTGTGGCCTAGACAAGGTTTTGCTAGCATAGGATATAGCGTAATGTTTCTTGTCTTTAGTTTGTCCTAAAACGGCACCAACTACAAAGTCGCTAGCATCACACATGATCTCGAAGGGTAAACTCCAATTAGGTGGTTAGGTAATTGGAGCTGAGATGAGTGCCCTTTTAAGAATTTCAAAGGCTTCAAAGGCACTCAGTGTTAAAAATGAAAGGTGTATCTTTGGCTAAAAGGCTAGTCAGGGGTCTAGCAATTTGAGAGAAGTTTTTGATGAAACGCCTATAGAACCCTGCGTGGCCTAGAAACCTACGGACACCTTTTACATTTGTGGGAGGTGGAAGTTGTTCAATAATTTTAATCTTTGCTCTATCCACTTCTATCCCACGTTCGAACACCTTGTGTCCTAGCACTATTCCTTCCTGAACCATAAAATAGCATTTTTCTCAATTTAGGACTAAGTGCTTTTCTTCACACCATGTAAGACCATATCTAAATTCTCTAAACATTCATTGAAGGTTTTGCCATAGACGATAAAGTCATCCATGAACACCTCCATGATTTTCTTGATTATATCGAAGAAAATAGACATCATGCACCATTGAAAATAAGCTGGAGCATTACACAGCCCGAACGACGTTGATATGCATAAGTTCCATATAGGCATGTGAAAGTAGTCTTACTTTGGTCTGGGTGGATTGGGATTTGATGATATCCGAAATATCCATCAAGGAAACAAAAGAAAGAGTGATTTGCAAGTCGTGCCAACATTTCATCAATGAAGGATAACGAAAAGTGATCTTTCTTTGTAGTCTTATTAAGTTTTTGATAGTCAATGCACATATGCCACCCAGTGAGAGGGATGAGCTCATTTTTCTTATTCCTAACGACCGTCATTCCTCCTTTCTTTGACACAACTTGGACAGGTGATGGGGATGTGATTCCTGATCTTCCGTTAGGTTCTGGATAACTCTCGCTTTAAGTGAAACGCGACACACCGATCCAGCTTCAGATCAAAAGACCCAAACCCTGCAACCTTAGCACCACGAATCCTCAGGTTATCAACCGTGTCACCAATCGGTTGACCTTGCCAAGAAGGCTAATCCGTGCCTGTGAAATGAAAAACACAAGCAAGAACTCGAAAGAATGCAGCTCAAAAAGTTGGGACAAACTCAGATAAATGATTAAGTTCTCAAGTTGGGGTTCCACAAACCGACGTTCGGCGACTATCAATGGACAGAATAATCTTAAGCAAAATCCAAACCCTAACTTGGGTGGCGGCTACTGATTATAAAGAGTCTAAGGTCGTGCAAGACCCCTTGGACGCACCACTAATGGGTTCCAACATGATACAAGGCCCAAAGACCAAAATACGACGTCGCAGCATCGGGACAGATTCTGGATGTCAATTTGTTCAGATGATTCCCAATGACTCCGGATGAATTTGGGCCTCCAACAAGACTCATTGGAAAGGTCTTCTCATTATCTTTCTTTAGAGTCTAAGAACGTTCAATTCTGAGTCCTGACGCATCCTAGACGTCCGATTTAGTCTCCTAGACTCTGAGATGGATTCGAAGTCGACTTGGTCTAGGCCTCCACCTTGACTTGAGCACCCTTGCTAGGCCTCCACGCCTCCAAGCCCTCCTCTATGTATCTCCTGGTCCTCTCCATAATTCCTAATAATAATATAATTATTAGGTAGTAATCTATTCTCCAAATCATATAAAGAGTTGTTTAGGAATGAGCTCACCTGTAAATTTAATTGTCACGCGCGAGCTCTTATGATTGGACCTTGAATGTTCAGTGGAGGATCATTGAGTGTAATGATGCCCTCATCATCCTCCCCCTCTAGAATTGGAGTCGTCCTCAACTCAAGCTCATCTTCATCTCCCAAGTATGGTGTCAAATCTGCAATGTTAAAAGAAGGACTAACCCCGAACTCGGGTGGCAACTTAAGTTTGTATGTATTATCATTTATTTTCTCAATAACTTTATAAGGACCAGCAGCTCTTGGCATTAATTTAGACTTACGCAGCTCTAGAAACCTATCCTTTCTTAAATGTAACCATACTAAATCTCCTGGTTCAAGTTTAATTTCTTTCCTACCTTCACTTCTAGCAGTTCTATACTTTTCATTCATCTTTTTGATATTTTCTTTAGTTGTTTTATGCAACTTACGAATAAATTCAGCACGTGCACTGGCATCACTATGTGTTCTTTCAGTGGTAGGTAAAGGCAAAAGATCATAGGAGCACGAGGGTTGAAACCATACACTACCTGAAAAGGACTTACCTTAGTGGTAGAATGTATTGTCCGATTGTAAGCAAACTCCACATGAGGCAAACATTCCTCCTACATCTTTAAATTTTTCTTCAAAATAGCTCTCAACATGGTGCCCAAAGTGCGGTTTACTACCTCTGTTTGTCCATCAGTTTGTGGGTGACAAATTGTAGAGAATAATAATTTCGTACCCAACTTATTCCATAGAGTGCGCCAAAAATGACTCAAGAATTTTACATCGCGATCTGAAACAATAGTACAAGGTATACCATGCAAGCGAACAATCTCTTTGAAAAAGAGGTCAGCAATGAGGACAGCATCATCACTTTTATGACAAGAGATAAAATGAGCCATCTTAGAAAATCGATCCACAACAACAAAAATGCTATCCCTCCCCCTCTTAGTCCTAGGCAATCCCAAAACAAAGTCCATCGAAATATCCGCCCAAGGAATAGAAGGAACAGAAAGAGGCATGTACAAACCATGTGGATTCAAGCGAGACTTAGCTTTTTGACATGTGGTGCAGCGAGCCATGAACCGCTCAACATCTCTCCTCATCCTTGGCCAAAAGAAGTGTGTGGCCAGCATATCCTCCGTCTTCTTAGCACCAAAATGCCCCATCAAACCTCCTCCATGTGCTTCCTGCAACAACATTAGACGAACAGAACCAACTGGAATGCATAGACGGTTAGCTCTAAACACAAAACCATCATTGATCACAAACTTGTTCCAAGTACGTCCCTTTTTACAATTGACAGCACATCTTTAAAAGCAGGATCAAGCACATATTGTTCTTTTATTGATTCAAGTCCAAAAATCCTACAATCAAGTTAGGACAAGAAAGCATAGCGTCGAGACAAGGCATCGGCAATCACATTGTCCTTCCCTTTTTTATGTTTAATAATATAAGGAAAAGATTCAATAAATTCAACCCACTTAGCATGTCTACAGTTCAGATTATTTTGAGAGCGAAGATACTTAAGTGATTCATGATCTGAATGTATAATAAATTCTTTAGGCCATAAATAATGACGCCACGTCTCTAAAGAATATACAAGTGCATACAATTCTTTATCATACATAGAGTAATTAAGAATAGGACCATACAATTTTTCGCTAAAGTAGGCAACCGACTTACCTTCTTGCATCCTCCAATGCCAACTCCACTAGCATCACATTCTAGCTCAAAAGTCTTACCAAAGTTAGAAAGTTGCAGCAATGGCGCGTGTGTAAGCTTGTCCTTCAAAGTGTCAAAGGACGCCTCTTGTGCCTTACCCCAATGAAACACCACACTTTTCTTTGTCAACTCATGCAACGGGGCAGCAATGGCGCTGAAATCCTTGACAAAGTGACAAAGCACCGATAGAAACCTGCAAGACCAAGAAAACTTCTCACCTGTGTGATGCTTGTAGGCACTGGCCAACTTCTTATGGCTTCAATTTTTGTCTCATCCACTTGAATTCCCTGTGGAGTAACAACATAGCCAAGAAAAGAGACTCGATCCATGCAGAAGATGCACTTCTCAAGGTTACCAAATAAACGTGCATCGCGCAAAGCATTAAAAATAGCACGTAAGTGTTCCATATGTTCATCCAAAGACTTGGTGAAAATTAGTATATCATCAAACTAAACTACCACAAATCAACC
This sequence comes from Chrysopogon serrulatus, assembly GCA_015844335.1. Lineage (NCBI taxonomy): Eukaryota > Viridiplantae > Streptophyta > Magnoliopsida > Poales > Poaceae > Chrysopogon > Chrysopogon serrulatus. The sequence goes on along the minus strand of JADLZL010004899.1, from coordinate 115,782 downwards.
TATGAAAGCTCTTAAAACCTCATTCATTAAGTGCATGAAAGTACTAGGTGCATTAGTCAAACCAAAAGGTATTACTAACCACTCATACAACCCAAATTTGATTTTGAAAGCTGTTTTCCATTCATCTCCAAGTTTCATTCTAATTTGACGGTAGCCACTACCAAGTCAATCTTTATGAAAATTACAGAGCCACACAACTCATCAAGTATGTTATCAAGCCTAGGAATAGAGTGACGATATCTAATAGTAATATTATTAATGGCTCTACAATCAACACACATACGCCAAGAACCATCTTTCTTAGGAACCAAAATCATTGGAACAGCACAAGGACTAAGGCTCTCACGTACATACCCGCGGTCCAATAGATCTTGGATTTGGCGCTGAATCTCCTTAGTCTCCTCAGGGTTGGCACAATAGGTAGCTCGGTTTGGCAGGCTTGCTCCAGGAATTAAGTCGATCTGGTGCTCGATCCCTCGAATAGGTGGAAGTCCAGGAGGTACCTCAGCAGAAAAAATGTCATCGTACTCCTGCAAAAGGTTAGTGACAAAGGGTGGCAAAGCGCTAGCTATATCATCAATAGAAAATAAAGCATCTTTGCATACCAAAACATAACATGTATCATCGATTTTAGCAAGATCAAATTTATTTGCAAGCATAACAGGATGTTTCAATTTATCTACTGGTTGTTTATTTTCATTCTCAGCAACTCGCTCTCTTCAGCTTGAACAATTTGAGCAGGGGTCATAGGTACCAAAGTAATATTTTTGCCCTTGTGCATAAATGTGTATTTATTACTTTTTCCATGGTGGATCGCATCGTTATTAAATTCCCAAGGTCTACCCAATAAAAGAGAACAAGCTTGCATAGGAACCACATCATAATCTACAAAATCAGAGTATGTACCATGGGAGAAGTGTACGCGTGCTGTTTGTGTTACCTTGGCCTTACCGGAGTCGTTTAGCCACTGAATATGGTACGGATATCTATGTGGTCGAGTTGGTAAGTCAAGCTTCTGAACTAAATCAGAACTCACCAGATTGTTGCAGCTCCCTCCATCAATGATGACTTGTGCACGCCGATCCTTGATGATGAATAAAATCTGAAACAAATTGTGGCGCTGCAACTGTTCTGCCTTCTCCATCTGTGTACTAAGAACCCGTTGCACAATGATTGTGCGCTGGTGACCTGCATCGTCAATGCTCAAAGACAGACCTTCATCGTGTGAGGTGGGCTGCTCTTCAATATCATCCTCCACATCAGAAGTGCTCACATAGACTCCATCATTTGTAGCAATATAGGCCCGCTTGCTAGGGCAATCCTTGGCGACACGACCAATCCCATGGTAGCGATGGCACTAAATGGATGAAGAGCGTCCGGTGGAAGCTATCGAGGAAGCACTCTTGGGCGGTTCCTGCAAACGAGGTTTACCAGCGGCTGAAGGAGTAGACGCGGATGGAGCTGTTCGCACGCTCGTTGCTGGAGTTGATGGAGATGCTCCCCGAGGACTTGGGGGCTGAAACGTTGTCGTCTTGGGCGTGAAGGGGCTGCTGTAGTTTCTCCCCTTCTGAAGCTGTTGTCGCCCCTGCAATTCCTTCTCTGCAAGCATAGCAAGCTGGAACAACTGGTTGGTAGTATTAAAATCTTTATAATCAACGATATCCTGAATTTCATGACTCAAACCACCATAAAAACGATAAATTTTATCCTCGGAATCCTCCTCTATACCGCAACGCAGCATAAGCTTTTGAAGCTTAGCAAAATATTCTTGAACAAACATGTCTCCCTGCTCTAAACATTGTAATTTTTTTCGTAAATCACGTTTAAAAGAAGGAGGTACAAATCTATCACGTATTACTATTTTTAGCCCGTCCCATGGTAAAGGTTTTGGATCTAAAGTTTGCCACCAGATTATAGTAAAATCTTTAAATTCACTAGTGGCATGTCTAACCTTATAGCAACCAGGCACCCCATGGGACTCAAATTTTTGTTCTACTGTCATCTCCCAATCAAGATATTCCTCAGCGTCATATTTGTCATGAAAAGGAGGTATGGTAAATGTTGGTATAAAATAACTGCACCCTATATAGTAATTATAATTAGATTATCTGCAAGTGCATAGATATATACTGATCAGCACTTCACCAAGATCAACCCGGTTTTAATATCGAACCCAAAGGAACTGCAGTGATTATTGACTAAGTCTATAACTGTTAATCTAAAGGGAGCACAAACAACATAGAAAACTATCAAGAACGAGGAAATAGCTATTGCACTCTAGTTCCGACAACCGGTAAGCTTTGTATAATATCGTCTAATCGGACAAGTAACCCGAATAGGAGAAGAAACAGAGTAATCTCCTACCAAGCACCTATAAGCCTATCAGTCCTATCAACGGGAAGTGGACTACAGAGGATTCAACGAAGCTATAAAGTCACCTTCGCGAGCTACCACTATCCGGCTAATCAGGGGACATCTACAAGCAACCATAGCCCAGACACCACGTCTATGCTACGAATCACTCCTCCGACCTAGGAGCTATCCAAATCGAAGTACTCAATATAATATGAGTTGTAAACCAAAGAACGAATAAAAACAAGTTGCTTACTTGAATCGAATGGCGAATACAAAAGTACCTCGAAAAGCTCTCAGGGCGAGGGAGCTGAATCCGCACGAATACTGACTACGAAGAAGCTCCGACAGTGCCGGGACTCCTCCAAATCTCTACTCCTCTACTCTATCTCTCAAATCTCTATCTTGATTGCTAGCCTAGATCTAGTGGATATCTATCTAATGCTCGGCTCTTCACTCTTGATCCGGCCTCCTCCGGGGGGTCCGGCCCTTTTTATAGCCCTGGGGATGGATACGCGCCGTTGGATCAAACCGACGTAAGGAGGGGCTGAAATGACTCAGCGCGGAGGTGGTGGAGGAAGACTCCGGAAGGGGGCGGCCAACCCTAACCCTAGGGGGCCGCCCGGGCGTGGCGAGGGGGCCGGCCCCCCCACCACGGGCCTCTCGGGGTCCCGTTGCTTCCAAAGGTGTTCTAGATGCTTCCCACGTCCCGTTTGCGATATTTTCCGTCGCGGATAAGTTTCATGGCAGAAATGCACTTTAATCCCTCTTTTAAGCTTTTCTGGATAATTTCCTAAAAAATACACAATTCACCAAAACTCATGAAAATTATCAGTGATGACCCTATTCTAATAGATATTCATGTATGATAAAGGGATATTTGCTAATAAAGATTGTATGTTAATAGGTGTCAACAGTAAATTTTACCTTAGCAAAAGGATCATCTTTACCTTCATTGCGTCGCCCTCGATGTCCTCCTCCTATACCTGTTCTGTTATATTCTAGCCGTCTACGCAGTTTATTCTCATTTGTAGACCTTTCATCAAGGCTACCATCAGCGTTGTAGACTTTATCTTCTTCAAGCACTTGGCTGAAATCCAAATCCTTGCTAGCACGGTTCTCGAGCTCTTGAACCTTCCCTGATTGTGTGGACAGTCGCTTGTCCACACCCTCAACAGAATAGTTGAGTTCTTTAACTTTCTTCACTAGCTTTTCCATCTGCTGAAGCATCATATCCTTAAATTCCTGCAATTGACTAGACAAAATAGAAACATCGTCTGGCATGTCAGTTGTCAAAGAAAATCCCTAACAACTATTTATGGGTTACTGGTGGAATCACACCCTCACTAGACGTCTTACCAAGTTCTTACCGATGTTCTTATAAATGCAAGCAGCGGATGGCAACACTCGGTGGACGGTTGTGATAGCTGTGTGGAGATGTGGCACCGCAATTGTAAGGGTCCTTTTTCTATACTGGTCTGAAGAATATGTAGAGCTTGGAAGGCACACAAGAAGAATAATATGTATATATGGCACACAAGTCAGTATTAGATAGCAATGCTGAATTATAGTCCTAGGTACTCCTTCTCGTTGCGGTTTAAAGTGCTGCAAGCCCCAGTTGTGTGAGGAACAAGGTGGAGAAACAATTATGATGGATGATAAGAGCACATGAAACAACCAGCCAAAGACACAAGACAGCACACGCTCACTTTGCCAAGAGCTCGGATTTTTTCGTTTCCCTGAATTTTCCTCGGATTTTTGCAAAAGGTACTAGTAGAAATCAAACTTTTTTATTTTTTCACTATTTTTTTATATTTTTTTCTGAATAAGGATCACAAAAGATGTAACCACAAAAATTGGCACCTACAATCGAGGTGGGATATGGGCTACAGAAATTCAGCACGTTCTCTGAAAAGCGTGCAGAAACCTTAACAATTTTTTTTCTTTATTTTCCCAAATTTTCTTGGCAATTTTAATGAAACCAAACAGGCCGTAGGTGAGTTTGGGTCCCCTCCAAATGGTGTCAAGAAGCTGCTAAATTTTTTTCAGATTTTTCTGATAACCGAGCGAAAAGTTATGCCTGTTTTACCGAAGGTATCTCAAGTTATGTTTTCTGGAAGGCACAACACGGCAGCGGCAGTTAGGGCAAAGCATTCCTAAACTCTAACACCGATCACAGGTATTCGCCAGATGATATAAGGAGGGCTGTGATGCAGGCGAAATAACAGCGGCTGGCAACCTATCTAGGGTTAGCGCGACGGCGAGAGATCACACAAGGCGGCTAGTGGGGGCAAGTCGAGTAATATGGTGGCTTCGACTTGTTGTTTGGGGACAGTGGATGGGACATATATGATTAAGATAAAACACACACAATGGACTCTAATACAACCTAACCAGCAACAAGACCTCGACCTGGACACAAAGTCAACACGATGAACTCTGAAACCGAAATATGCAAAGGCTATGGCGCGGAGAGGTTGTCGGACAGGAAACAATTATGGCCGTGGACTATGGGATAAAAATGAAACACGAACTAAAGGATAACTTCAAACCTGACGATATGCCTTAAGCTCTGAATACCACTTGATGGGGACGTTATTCCCGATCTTCTGTTAGGTCCTGGATAACTCTTGCTTTAAGTGGAACACGACACACCGATCCGGCTTCAGATCAAAAGACCCGAACCCTGCAACCTTAGCACCATGAATCCTCGGGTTATCAACCGTGTCACCAACTGGTTGACCTCACCAAGAAGGCTAATCTGTGCCTGTGAAACAAAGAACACAAGCAAGAACTCAAAAGAACGTAGCTTAGAAAGTTGGGACAAATTGCAGATGAATGATTAAGTTCTCAAGTTGGGGTTCCACAAACCAACGTTCGGCGACTGTCAATGGACAGAATAATCTTAAGCAAAACTCAAACCCTAACTTGGGTGGTGGCTACTGATTATAAAGAGTCTAAGGTCATGCAAGACCCCCTGGACGCACCCCTAATGGGTTCCAACACGATACAAGGCCCAAAGACCAAAATACGACGTCGCAGCGTCGGGACAGATTCTGGACGTCAAATTGTTCGGACAATTTCTGATGACTCCGGATGAATTTAGGCCTCCGACAAGACTCATTAGAAAGGCCTTCTCGTTATCTTTCTTTAGAGTCTAAGAACATCCAATTCCGAGTCCGGACGCATCCTAGACGTCCGATTTAGTACAGACTACTCCTGGACTCTAAGATGGATTTAAAGTCGACTTGGTCTGGGCCTCCACCTTGACTTGAGCGCCCTTGCTGGCCCTCCACGCCTCCAAGCCTTCCTCTATGTATCTCCCGGTCCTCTCTATGATTTCTAATCATAATATAATCATTAGGTAGTAATCTATTCTCCAAATCATATAAATAGTTGCTTAGGAACGAGCTCACCTGTAAATTTAATTGTTGCGCGCGAGCTCTTTTGATTGGACCTTGAATGTTCAGTGGAGGATCATTGAGTGTATCTGAAGGAGTGATGCCCTCATCAACAGGGTTAACCCGCTCACTATGAGGTACATGATAAATAATCCCAGCATGTAAAAGTTTGAGAACCTCTTTCTTAACAACTTCTCGCATTGCGTTGTTAAGTCTCATTTGTGGTTCCCTCGATGATGAAGAATCAGGATCGATGGGAATATGATGAGTGTAGAGAATGGGACTAATTCCCTTGAGGTCTTGGAGTGAGTAGCCTATGGCTGGTTTATATTTTTCTAAGACAGTGACAAGTTGATGTGTTTCTTCTTAGGAAAGTTTGTCACTTATGATGACTGGTGCTTCTTGATTGTTATTGAGAAAGACATATTTTAGGCTAGAAGGAAGGGGTTTTAGCTCAACCGTGGGCTATGATGGCTCCTCTATTTCCTCTAGCTCGACATGCTCTGCTAACTCTTCCTCTTCTTAGATAAAGTGTTCATCATCGAGAGTTGGTTGGGCCATCTCTTCTAAGGATGCCATCAAGGCTTCCTCAACAAGGTCTGGTTCAGGCTTGGGTTCTACTATTGTATTATTTGAGCGTGCAAGCGAGATAGTGATAGGAGAACTTCCTAGTTTTACATCTGACCCTGTTTTGGTCTTTCCTAAAATAGTGTCACAAAAGGTACACCAATCAAGATAGATATGTCTGCAATGTCAAAGATATGAAAATTTAGACGATACTTAGAACATTGTATTCGCAATAGAATAGACCTTATGACCCCATAACTTTTAAGAGTCCAGAAGGAATTCATAAAAGCTTATGAGATAGGATCAAAAACTCGTTGGGGCAGAGTTGGTCGGCCAAAGACTTTAAAATGATATTTATCCCAACGGTTGGACTATAGTAAGCCTCTATGGTGGTTCCCTTAAGGTTGCAAGTGATAATCTCTGAGGGGGCATTGATTCGGGCTACCTCAGTGGATAACTCCATTTCTGCCAACCACTCATAACTCATAATGGCCGATAATCCTTTAATATATTCCATAAGGAGAGAATCATTATTTAGGCCATCATCATCCTCATGTGACACAGAATGTGCTAGAGGCTTCACTTGAACTAGTAAATTCGAGGCATTGCCAAAATCTTCAAAAAGACCATCCTCGATTTCAAAAGGGAACATGGAAGGATGAGGTTCATCATCTCCTAGACTATGTTGTGTTTCCTCAATTGGAGGTTCTTTGACAACCAAATCGTCTATAGGATTTGAAGAAATTTTAGATTTGGTTGTGTCGACCTCCTCTTGTTGGTTGGGGCTTGGTTTGACTTCTTCTTTTTAGTATATTCCTCAAAGATGCTAGTGTAAGGGGTATTTTCAAGGATTTTCTCTAGTATAGCTTTTCCCTCGCTCATGGTGTTATGCGAGAATGAACCTCCAGAAGATAAGTCAAGATACAGAGCAGCTTCCTTATTAAGACCGAGATGAAAGTGTTAAAGAAGCATGTGGTCTGACAAATAAAATATTGGACCGGTATTGATAAGACTTAAGAACCTAGCCCAAGCTGCTCCTAATGTCTCCTCCTTTTGTTCAAAGGTGAGAACTTCTATTCGAAGAGTGGCGATCCGAGAAAGAGCAAAGAAAGCAAGACAAAATTTGTCTCAAAGTTCATCCCAATTTCCTTTCACTCCTCCTACAGTATGAGCATACTACTATTTTGCTCTTCCCAAAAGGGAGAATGGAAATAATTTCCATTTAATGGTCTCTTGTGTCATGCCAGCAATATTCAAACAAGAACACAATTGCTTAAATTCTCTAAGATGTGTGTAGGTATTTTCATCTTCTAATCTAGAGAAGGATGCTCCTGAACCATGGCTATGAAAGCAGCATGAAGCTCATAGCCATCTATAAGTATAGGATATGATGATGGTGGAATCCATGTGGTAGGGGTAAAGTATGGTAAAAAGGAAAATAAAGGATACACGGATGAATTTGGCTCGATCCCAGAACAGCTACCGTTCCCCAGCAACGGTGCCAGAAAGCTTGTGGGTATATTTAACACATACAGAATAATCAAGAGATAAATCCGCAAGCGCACGGATACCGCTGTAGCTTTCACCTAAGAGTATTCCAAGGTATCGAATTTCTACGACGAACGCGAAGTGATCTAGTAACGAATTAAGAACATCCAAGGATATAAAAGATAAACGTTTTTGGTGGGTAGAGAGGGGCTATCTAAGGTGATCTAGATAACTAAGAATTAGACTTACGATACTTGTCTACTTTGGAGCAGGAGTACCTTTCCAACTCTCAAAAAGATGAGAAAGAAGTAGTTAGAGAAGGCTGCTAAAAGCTCTATGAAACACCAACACCGGTGTGATGGAATACGAAGGCCAACAAAGTTGTCACCTCTAAAGGCTTACCACAACTAATCATAAGAATTAGGCGCAAACTCAGGTAAACTCTAGCCTAGACACCACGTCTACGCTAACGATTACTACTCTAGTCACGTACGCTAACTAGAGCACTCAATACGAGCTAAGATCCCATAAACAAAGTAAAGTAACAACAAAGCTTAATCAAATAGAAAACTTAGAGTTACCAACTGAAGAACTTAAAGATGAATCGTCTCCGTAGAGGTACAAAGTTGAGGAAGATCCGACAAGCCGGCTCCACTTTTACTTCCTCCTCTCCTCTTTCGCTGTTTTCTAATTACAAGAGCTCTAGATGAGTTAGGGCTTCCAGCTCTCCAAATGAATTGATAGAATGAATTAGGGTTTTCCTTGGGGGTCTAGCCTTGTATTTATAGCCTGATAGGATGCACGATGGCCGTTTCATCAAACCGACTTAAGGTACGGTGGATATTAACCCTCGAAGACAGTGGAGGAAGCTTCTAGAAGGGCGTAGGGGTTTCTTTTGGGGGGAGGCCGCCCGGCACATTGCTTGGGGCCGGCCGGCCCTCCACCAATTCCTCTGGGCCTCCGCTTCATCGTGATGTTTTCTTGATTCTTGTAGAGCTCAATAGTGTATGTTTTCATTGCGGTTAAGTTTCGTTACTCCTTTTGATAGTTAGGTTATTTTTCGTAGTTTTCTGTATAATCCCTAGAAAATAATAATTCACCAAAGCTTATGGAATTTGTCAGATAAAGCCCTAGCCTTCTCTATTTGTAAGTGTATTGATCATTTATCATATTTATTGCACTATTAAATGTTGACACTATCCACCGTCAACAGCCACCGCCCCACGTCGCCGCCGGTGCGCCGCCCCTTAGGGCGCCACCCCCTCCGTCCTCTCCCCTCCTCCCAATCCACTAGCCCAAATCCACCCTCTTGCCGCGTGTGTGGATAGAAAAATTGAGTGGAGAAAAACTACATTACTTTACTATTACTAGTAAATGTGCCATGCATTGCAAAGGAAAAAAGTGCAACATAACTATTTATGTTTTTCTCCATTTTATAAAACTTGAGAACTATAATTTATTTTGTGATGACTACCAAAATATAAGCAAATGTTGGTAATATGTCACAATGTTTGGTAATATGTGACAATGTGTAATCAAGCTTATACCAAATTAACATAAGGTCCTGATTTTTTTCGTATTGGTAAACATAAAAAATATTTGTTTCTAGATATATCTAAATTTAATTTTTATATTATTCATGCACTGGTATAGTGAAATATCAAGTTTCATGATTTTTTTAAAAAGGGGAAATTTGCCACTGGATACTGCAAGTGATCGCTCTTTGCTGCTTGTCGATGCTAAAACCGGTGGTCCTAGCACCAATGAGTAAATTTGTGGTGCGTGTTCCCAACTCCGGAAGGTGTGCAAGAAGAACACAAGGAAGGCTTATATTATCCTGCACCTAAATGCTTGCAGGTAGGGTGTACAAGCGAATGGAGAGAGGGAGCTGGTCCCAAGTCTCGTGTGTGATTGAGGCAAGTGCCAATATCGTGAGTGTGGGAGTGCTCAAGGTTGCTTGTGTGTGTCCCCAGGAGGGGGCCCGGTCCTTCCCTTTTTATAGCCGCAAGGGGAGGATAGGGTTTACAAAGTGTGCCCGTTTTCATGGAAGAGGTCGCGTGTGCCTCTCCTCCCTCATCTGAGGCCTCGGAGCCCGCCGCCTTTCTTGTGCCGAGATCTCGGAGTGGGCGCTAGCACTGTAGAGCCTGGTTGCCGCCGTGAGTGGTCACGTCCCCTTGTCCTGACGACGGAGAGGACGGCTGTCCCTGTAGAAGTTGATGGAGAGGCCAGGGGAGGCGCATCTGACCCCCGCAGCGCACTGTAGCTTTGACTTACTCCGGTTCCGAAGCTCGGAGGGCCTCGGAGCCTGCCGCCATACGTGGGACAGTTGGCACAGGAGAGAGCCATCATCGGGGCACTCACTACCCATCCCGGGCTCAGAAAACCCGGGAGGTACTGTTGTTTGACCAGCGTCCCAGCCGACCTGACTCCCGTACGGAGGATGACACTGGATGACGGCCCCTGGCGTGGCGGCCACCGCCCTGAAGCCTCGGCGACTTGACCTGGCAATAGGGTTAAGCTACACAGTGCCTCACAGTGGCAGGCCTGGCTTCCACTGTGGAGGATAACGTAATCATGAGCGCGGGTGAGGGTTGTGACAGGACAGCCCTTATCCCCTGCCAATGGATAACGTCAGTCTGACGGGAACTGTGGGAAGGCGGGCGGGAGATATACGTCAAGTCAGAGGCCAGGTTTGACCAGGAAGTGCGGCGTGCCCGGTCCGAGGCCTAGGCACGGGGGCTCGGGCGGGACGGAAAGCGGGCGCTCGTCCGAGGAGTCTGCGTAGAGGGCTCGGGCGAGACGGAGCGTTAGCGCGCGTCCGAGGCCTCAGCGGGGAGGGCTCGGGCGAAGCGGGAAGTCAGCGCCCGTCCGAGGCCTTGGCGGGGGTGGCTCAAACGGGATGGTGAGCAGTGTGCTGGGCCTTGGCAGGCCGTGTTTTGCTACTGTGTGGCCTGGTTTTGCGTTCGTTGGGCCTAATAGTTTGGAGGGCCCTTATTTTGGTACCCGACAGTAGCCTCCGAACCTTCGAAGGAGTGAGTACACTTGTTCAGAGGTTGTGGCCTTAAGCTAGGTTTCTGTCAGGCACGTCGTTAGGCGCTTTGGGCTTTCCTATGTCGGGTGCGCGCGAGCGCACCCGGCAGGTGTAGCTCCCAAGGCCTCGGGGGAGTGCGAGCGCTCCTCCGAGGGCTTATACATGTTTGGTGAGGGTGCTTGCTTGTCTCGGAGGCTATGTTCTCTGGCGGGGGCACGCGAGCGCACCCACCGGGTGTAGCCCCCGAGGCCTTGGAGGAGTGTGGGTACTCCTCCGAGGGCTTGCACGCGTTTTGGTTGGTGTGTACTCCTAGAGTTTCTGAATCACTACGATTGCCCAATGCCATAAAATGGGACCTCTAGAGGAGTGTGGGTATTCCTCCAAGGGCTTTCCTACCATTTGCTGAGCCCCCGGGCCCGTCGGCCTGTCCGGGAGTTTGGTGAGCGGGTTAGTTGACATTTCCCAACCTCAACCTTTGCGCCGGGGGAGCCCCCAAGCCCCGTTCTGGTGTGGGGTGGCCGAGCGGTACTTGGTCGTCAATTTTGTCCGCACCTCTGCATCCCTTCCGCAGGGAGGAGGGTGGATTTCGCCACGCTGTCGTCGACGAGCGTCGAACATGGATAGATCCGGTGAGCTGTTAACGGGTCAGTCCAAGTGGAATGCCTGTGCCCCATTCGCTAGGGGTCGGCTGGGCCTGGAAGCGCATTCCATTAGAGCCTGTAAGGTGTGTCTGAGGCGGGGCCCGGATCCCGTCCGCCAGGTTCCGAGGGATCGGTGCACTCCCACGCGGGATCCCCCTAACTCAGACTGCCTCGCTGGCCTCGGACACGGCATGGGATGGTCTCTGCTTGCACAGGGCTCAGCTGTGTATGAGACCGTCCGAGCCATCCCTGACTCTGGTGGCCTGAGGCGGCTATCAAACCCACTGGTGGGCCAGCCTCCGAACCTCTGGACCGTAAATGGGCCGTCATCCAGGCTTCTTCACGGGGAAGGAAGCCTATGGTTCATCCCGACGCGGGGACGTGGGCGCGCCTTTTGAGGCGCCCTTCTCGGAGCGTCCGGCATCGTGGCGCCGCCTGCTACAGGAGAAGTGGCGGGCCCCCCCACGTCCAAGGCGATTGGCGCGCCGCGCGCGTGCTCGTGTGTCCCATGCGGGACATGACGGTGGCGTGTGCAGCTGCGGGTCGCTATCGCGGGCCACGCCCGGGCGGGCGGGGCCCCGGGCTCGGTGAGCCGGGATCTCCCGTGGGGGGATTAACCCTGCAATGTGCGTGTGTTTTCCTAAACCCCGTGTGGCTGCGGCCACCCGTGCGCGGGCGCCTGGGGCTCCGTGTGAGGCGTAATCGAGTAGGAAGATACGCATTAAATGTTGGTAGGTGAACAGGCTAGGGTTTTACCGGGTATAAATACCTGGGCGGTGGCAGCCGCTGGCCCTCCTCCTATTTCTCTAGCCATTGCCTCTGCTCTTGCCGTCGTTGCTGCTGGGAGCTTGCTCGAGCGCCGCCGAGAGAGGAGGAAGTAGAAAGGGGAGAGATAACCTTGCCGCGCAGCCGCTCAATCCAGCCCGCCTTCCCGATGGCACCGAGGGTCGAGATCATTGGTATGGAGGACTGGGAGTCGTGCTCGGTCACGGAGGCTGAGCTAGCGGCACTGGCAGAGAAGGGTCTTCTCCGTGCTCGCTCCGACATCTGGACGCCGGAGTGGATCATGCCGCCACCCGAGCACCAGTTCCCGATGCCGCCGGAGGGATACGTCGTGAGCTTCACGGCGTTCCACGAGCGTGGGCTCGGCATGCCGGTGGGCCGGTTCCTCCGGGCGCTCCTGGAGTACTATGGCCTGGAGCTGCACAACCTTGCCCCTAACTCGATCACGCAGGCGGCGGTGTTAGTCGCGCTGTGTGAGGGCTTCCTTGGAGTTGAGGCCCACTGGGACCTCTGGCTCTACTTCTTTGAGGCCGCCCTCTTCTTGAAGGCTCCCAAGGGGTCGGAGAAGGGGAAGAGGCTAGCCGTCTGAGCTGGGAGCTGCACGTCGCAGCTGCGGGCCCACACCCGAGATTCCTACATCCCGGTGAAGCTTTCGTCCTTCAATCGTGGCTGGCACACGAAGTGGTTCTACCTCCGGAACAACCATGGCCACCTCCCGGCCTACACCGGGAAGTCGACTGACACCGAGCCACCATCGTGGAAGAAGGAGCTGATCCCGGAGAAGGTAACGCCTCTGAGGAAGGTGATCACTGGCCTGGTGCGTCTGACCCGGGTGGGTTTGGACGCATCGGGAGTGATCGCCCGCTTCCACCAACGGCGGTTGCTTCCCCTCATGTCGAGGCGGTATTCCCTGTACGACATGAAGGCTAGCACCGAGTAGAGGGGCACCCGGATGGCGCCCGAGGATCTCGATCATGACGAGATCCTCGAGCGGACGAGGAAGGTGGCGGCGACGGACCTCGCCGTAACGTACAAAGTGATGATGCGGCCCGATAAGGGGTACATCCCCTTGGTAAGAGTTATGCCTATGTTCGAAGCTTGCCCTCTGTCTTCTTCTCCGACCTTACCCTTCCTTCCATTCCGCAGGGGCTTTCCGGGAAGCTGACGGCGTCCAAGCCGCCTGGCGAAACGCCGGCGCCGCCAGGAGCAGCAGGGCCTCCCGCGGGAAGAGATCCTATCGGACACCACCGACGGTGACGACGTCGATGACGACATGGAGGAGAGGTGGTACGACGATGACTTGAGCTGCTACTTGGGGCTGGATCCCCCGGAGGAGGTGTCGCACCGCCAATCTTCTAGTGGCGCGCAGCACGCGCAGGTGGCGGAGGACTCCGCCGCGAGGGCCTCAGCCTCGGCTTCATCAGAGCCGTGGCCACGTGCCGAGGGTGAAGCCGCGATGTCCCCCCGAGGGGGAGGCGGGACGCCACAGGGGAAGGAAGCTGCCGAGGCCACCCCCGGCTCGGGCGATAGGGACGCTGGGTCTGGCCGGGTCATGACTTCAGCGGAGGAGGCGTAGCCCCCTCCAGGCCATCCCACGCCGGTGGGTCCGGGAAGCAAGGACTGGGCCCCGCCCCCGGCCAACCCGAGGTGGTGGGAAGGAGGCCTAAGGGCGAGGGTCGGACGCCCGATGAAGGGGCGAGAACGGCGGAGCGCCCGAGGCCCCTGTCCTCCCCGACGGGCATTAAGATCAAGGTGTCGGTTGCCAGGTAGGCGCTGCTTTGCCTCCGAACTCGTCTCCCTAGATTGATCTTCTTCCTTCTTCTCCTCTGACGCTCCCTTTCTCCTCTTCGCAGGTAAAGCACAAGGCTGGCCCGGCTCCGCTTTCGATGCGAAAGAAGCTGCGGCCGGGCCGGGAAGCGCAAGCCTCGGGGCGCCCCCAGGCGGTGGTGCAGCCCGCAGAGGAAAGGGGCGCGGCCGAGGTGTCGCCGGCCAAGGAGGCACCCTTGGCTGGTGACGAGGACGCGGTGAGGATGTCCGTCACGGAGACCACTGCGGACGTGGCCATGGCGGAACAGGCGTCGGCTCCATCCCCGCCTCGAGTCACGGCGGACGAGGTGGTGGAGATTGCCTCCTCGGAAGAAGCCACCGAGGCGTGGGGGCAGGAGGTGCCTGCCGAGGACGCGTCTTCCTCCGACGACGAGCTAGGGAAGTCGTTGGCCGAGGCGTCCGCCGTGGCCGAGAGCAGCAAGCCGAGACGCCTGCCGTCGGGCGGAGAGTAGCCGGCCGAGGCGCCCGCCGTGGGCCGAGAGAACAACCGGCCGAGGTGCCCATCGCGGGTGAGGGGCTGCTCAGCCAAGAGGCCGCTGGCTCTATGGAGCCTTCGATGGCGCCGTGGCTAATCTGGAGGGGCCACCACGATCCAGAGAGGCGGCTGGTCTTCGTGCTGGACGACGCCGCGGAAGGGCAGCTATGGGAGCAAGCGGCGTTGTGACAGGATCTGAGCGAGAGGTCACTTAAGACTCTCTCGTCGGTCCTGTCCACTCAGCTCCATGGCGCGCTGAAGGTAACCGGCCTCCCGCGGTTTTTCCATTTCTAAGAGCTCTCTCGTGATGGCTGGACGATTGGACCTGGTTTCTGCAGGAACTGGCGCAGGTGTCCCGGGCGAAATCGGAGTTCATCCGAGCGTCGGCCGGCCTCACCATTGAGCTTAATCGTCAGAAGGATCTCGCGGGCAAGCTAAGCGCCGACCTGTCGGCCAGGGATGACGAGGTCAAGAGCCTCCGCCTCCTCGTCTCGAAGCTGGAGGCCGAGGCCTCTGCGGCGCATGAGGAGCCACTCTTTCTTAGGGGATTGTGGTGAAACACGCGGCGGACCTCGACCGACTCCGGGCCGAGAGGGAGGTGATGAGGGCCGAGGTTACCCGCTCGGCTGACTCCGTCCAGGTCCTGTCCGAGAGGCTGATTACTCTCGAGACCGACCAGCGGCTCCTTGCTGACGACAACGCCCTGATGAAGGCCGAGCTTCTACAGGGGGTTGCCGAGAACGAGGCCCTTCTCAACCAGCAGGAAGGTAAGCGTCGTACGTGTCCGTCATTCCATTGCTATCTTGCCTCGGATTTTGACTTTCAGGCTCATCGCAGGCCTAAAGGGGAAGGGGTCGGAGGTGGAGGCGGACCTCATCGCATCACAGGCGGCCTACAACTCGGCACAGAGCGAACTCGACGCTCTATCGCAGAGGGTCCGAACCGTCTGCGATGAGGTTGGGGCTGGCGACGCCGTCGGGAGTAGTCTGCTGGGGCGGCTGGCTGCGCTACCCAGGCGGATGGAGGCGCGCACCCTAGACGCCCTTCGGGTTGGCGTGTCGCACACGCTCGCGCTGACCATGTCCCACTACGAGCTCGATCTCCCTCAGATATCCGAGGGGCTCGTGGTTGCGGAAGAGGAGGTGGGCCGCGAGAGCGAGGTGCTTGCCGAGCTCATCCAGGAGGCTGAGGCAAGCGGGGCTCCGTCCGCGCTGGTCGGGATCTTTGTGCCCGCTGTCGTCCCTGCTCCCGCAGTTGAGGCTGGCTCCGCTGATGCCTCGGATGCCGACGCTCAGGGTAGCGGGGGGCCAGATGCCCCGTAGTAGGTTCTGCAGCTTGGGCCGGAGTCCCCGTGTGAAAAGAAAAACTATGTTAGTTTCTTTTTTGGAAGTACTTATGCTGATGGCCCATCGTGGCCTTGTGCTTTGTGAGGTTGTTTCCGCGCCTTTCTTGACCTCGATCCGCACTTAGGCTTAGAGCTTCACGAGACTATTTTGAATTTAGAGGCCGTTCCTTAGCCGAGGGTAGCGAGTGGAGATATCGTAGCGCACGGGCGTCAGTGGCCTCGTGGCTCTGCCGACCCTGACATCCAGAATAACCCTCTCGCGATGCCTGAAGTCGTTCCTTGGCCGGGGTGGCGAGTAAAGGTTTCGTAGCTCATGGGCGTAGGAAACCTCGCGGCTCACCGGCCCTAACCTTGGAATGACTTTCCTTAGTTGCTCTTTCCTAAGTGCTCTAGATCTTGGGTACAAAAAATTTGCGAAAAAACGATCGACAAAAATGAGAAGTGTTTTAGGAGTGCCTTTCAGGAGGGGGTTCCCCACTTTCTAGCGCCCGAGGGAGGCTCGGTTTTGGTAGGCCAAAACTGAGTCTCACTAACCCCTTGCGGGAGTGCCGTCGTGACTAAAGCCCTGAGCCCCCGAGGGCCTCGAACGTGCGTTACGCTTGCGGAAAAATGAACAAGTGCTAGCTGCTTTTCATTTCTTCGAAAAAAGCGTATGGTACAAAAGCATGTACAAAGCTTGGAAATTTTAAGGGTAGAAGCGACGTAGCTGTTGTATGTTCCAAACGTTGTTGAGGATTTGGCCGTCCTCATCGGCGAGCTTGTAGGTGTCCGGCTTGAGGACCTCGGCGATGATGTAAGGTCCCTCCCATGGCAGCGTGAGCTTGTGGCAGCCTCGGTTGTCCTGTGTTGGTATTTTTAACGCACACAGAATAATCGAAGAGATAAATCCGCAAGCGCATGGATACCGCTGTAGCTTTCACCTAAGAGTATTCCAAGGTATCAAATTTCCACGAGGAACACGAAGTGAACTAGAAACGAATCAAGAACGTCCAAGGATAGATAAGATAAATGTTTTTGATGGGTAGAGAGGGGCTATCTAAGGTGTTCTAGGTAACTAAGAATCAGACTTACGATACTTGTCTACTTTGGAGCAACAGTACCTTTCCAACTCTCGAATAAGACTGGGAAGAAGGTAGTTGGAAAAGGCTGCCAAAAGCTCTACGAAACACCAACTCCGACGTGATAGAATACGAAGGCCAACAAAGCTGTCACCTCTGAAGGCTACCACAACTAACCATAAGAATTGGGCGCAAATTCAGGTAATCTCTAGCCTAGACACCACGTCTACGCTAACGATTACTACTCTAGCTATACGCAATAACTAGAGCACTCAATACGAGCTAAGATTCCGTAAATAAAGTAAAGAAGAACAAAACTTAATCAAATAGAAGACTTAGAGTTACCAACTAAAGAACTTGAAGATGAACTGTCTCCATAGAGGTACAAAGTTGAGGAAGATTCGACAAGCCGGCTCCTCTTCTACTTCTTCCTCTCCTCTCTCCCTATTTTCTAATTACAAGAGCTCTAATGAGCTAGGGCTTCTAGCTCTCCAAATGAATTGATAGAATGAATTAGGGTTTTCCTGGGGGGAGTCTGGCCCTATATTTATAGTCCGGTGGGATGCACGACAGCCGTTTGATCAAACCGACTTAAGGTACGGTAGATATTGACCCTCAAAGGCGGTGGAGGAAGCTTCCAGAAGGGCGTAGGAGGTTCTTTTGGGGGGAGGCCGCCCGCCATCTCACTCTAGGCCGGCCGGCCCCACCTCATGGCGGCTTGCGCTCCGCTTTGTTCTAGTGTTTTCTAGATCCTTCCTGAGTCCAATGTGCGGGGTTTCGTTGGCGTCAAGTTTTGTTACACTGTTTAATAGTTAGGCCCTTTTCCGTGGTTTTCTGGAATAATCCCTACAAAATAATAATTCACCAAAGCTCGTGGAATTTGTCAGATAAAACCCTATATTTCTCTATTTGCAAGTGTATTGACCATTTATCATGTTTATTGCACTATTAAATATTGACGCTATCCACCGTCAACAGGCTCCCCCAAGCTTACCCTTTGCTAGTCCCTTAGCAAAGCCTAACTACTAAACTTGGATCAGGAGTTGCTACAATGCTTTCACACCTCAAAAGTACACATGGCTTCAAACAGAAATTCTCCTCTGAATTAGACAAAACTGCTCTAACTTTTAAACTTACCCATTTTACCTTTAACTATGGAGCTTTTTAACTTTCACGTGGGTCTTGAGTAATTGAAAGATAGAACAATCAAGTCAAGCACTATGTCTCAAATTCTTCACTCAACCAATATTTTGGAGTTTTTATAAGTTTTCGAAATAAAACTCAGAGCTTAATTGTATGACACCCTCAAGTCTCTTATTATATGTGGTATTTATGGATCTCACTTGAGGCATTGATATTGTCATGCCTTCCTACAGCTAAGGATTATAGTGGAGTTTATAGGAGTGGCATTAAAACAAGGATGAGCATACTTGCAATGCATATATTGTAAAGTCAAACAATGGATCCAAAGAGAGTCAAGTCATACAATCAAACCAAGATGTGCATTTGTATGGAATATGGTGGATAGGTGAATATATGGTGGCTAAATGTCACACCCCAAAATTTCTGATTTTGGGTTGTGCTTAGAAAACACAAAATAAATGAATAATTTTAATATTTTGATAAAATTTCTCGGGTTTAATTTAAGTTAGAGAAAATTTTGTTATAGGAAAAGTGTGAATTTAAATCTTTTCTAAACTAATCTAATGGACGTTTGCGTGATGTAATGTTTACTTATTGCCTAGCTTTGTGTGTTGTGAGTAAAGTTTTCAAAATACGCTTAGTAAATCGTTTTTTCTTCTTTACCATGTCTTTGTCTTTCTTCGGATCAAATTCTTTATCACCCATCTTAATTCTCTTATTACAGTTTTTCCAAAATCTTGTCCTTGTATTCCAAGTCATTCCTATAAGTTTATCATCCACCAACTCATCTTTAAGAACTTTTTGGGAATTTCTTTAGCTTTTTTTGAAACTCGTTCCAACTTTCCTATGAGCATAATCTAATTTTTAGATACTCTAAAATTTCTTTCCATGAGCTCTAAATATTTTATTTAGGTTCATCATGTCCTAAAATATCTCCAAGAATTTTCCCATGATTTTTAGAGCTTTCGGATTATTTTTCGTGGCTTAAATATCGATTCTAGACTTTCGTAGAATTATTTTAATCCTGAAAATAATTAATTCTAAAAATAATTAAATCTCTATTTTTCCACCAGCCCTCAAAGCCCATATACAATAATTCTAATAAATCCCAACAGCCCATGCACTTATTTGCTAATGGGTTTAATGGCTAATTGGGCCCATTAGTAATGTTGGAGAGTGCAACATCAATTAGTACCATATCGCTAGTTGATGTCAACATGAGGTGTTTTTCTCCCTATATATACGTATTCAACCCTTAGGCAAAGAACACCAAAACTACCACAAAGGGAGTCCCTAGTTTGAAAATCCCGGCAAGTAAAATATATTTTTTCCTCCTCTATTCTACTACGTCGTCCTCAACATGTCGCCTCGACCTTGTGCCGACAACCGGACGGCCGAGCGCCATGGCTCGCGACTTTGCCGGGCCGAGCCGGACAAGGCCTTTTCCTTCCTCAAGCAAGACGAAGCGGATGGCAGCCATGGCCATGGTCGATTCTCTGACGTGCTTTGCCAATAGGGAGGATAGGTAAAGAATTGTTACAATATCTTTTAATCTCCGCCTTTTAATTATTTGATCTTCAATTCAAGTAGTTTTTTTGTTGTGTAAGTTTCGTAGCATTGCGCTCTGCATAGTAATTACCATGTCACATGAATATGATTTGTTTGATTATATATATATTCAATGTCTTTTAGAATTAAAAGCAATTGGCACCCCGCATGCATGTCAAATGAACAAGCCGAGCTAGCATGCCCATGTATACATATAGATACATAATTTTCTAGAAGTAAATATGCCCATGCCACTACTATGTGTTTATAATTATTAAATATTAATCTTAATTTGATTGATGATTATGCAACCACGTCTCTACATAAAAGCAATATAGGACAACATCAATTTTTTTTTATAATTAACTGTTAATTTGATTAATATCATACTCATTATATTTCGTTATAATTTATTTAGCTTAAACACGTATATTAAATTTGATAGATGCTCTTGTTGACGGTCGTTATTATATGAATTCAACCGTCAACTAGCCATGAAAAGGATGCAATTGTGATCACCAAAGTAGATATAGGGTTTGCACTGACAGAATTCCATGAGTTTTGGTGTTTCACTATTTCTGCAGGTGTAAACTGGAAAAGACGCAATCCCAGGAGCTTATCGGAACATAGAATGGGAAATTGGGAGCCACGGCAACGCAGGAAGATTCTAGAAGAGACCAGAAGACACCACGCCGAAGCGGAGGGCCAACGGCCACCAGGGGGGACCGGCCGGTCCCACCCCAGACCGGCCGGTCTGGTCCCTGGCCCAATCGGGGCCCACTTCGCCCAGGTTGATCCACTGCCTTAGGGTTTCAATCTCAGTCGTCCGCCATTGTCGGTTTGATCCAAGGGCTGACGTTAATCGCTCGGGTCTATAAAAGGAGCCCCAGACCCCAAGAGAGAGGCATCCCCTGAAACCCTAATTCATTATTCGTTGGGATCCATTCGAGAGGCGTCCCTTGAAAGGATCATACTCTCATGGAGATCAACACACCAGGGAGATTAGGACTAGACTCTTCAATGTAATAGTTGAGTAACTTGGGAGCTAGGGTTGAGAGGCTTCGTTCCGGATCTCGCCGTGGAGCCTTGGAGGTCTGGTATATCTCTGTATCTTATCATTGCAAGACTTATGCTTTAGTATAATTATCTTCTCTATTTACTTCTATGCCTTATTTGTATGGTTAGTGTAGTTATTGCATCTTAGCATAGGATCTTCGCCTGTATTAGGTGCTCTAGTTATTACGTGTAGCTGGAGTAGTAATCGATAGTGTAGACATGGTGTCTAGGCTATAGGTTACCTGAGGTTGCGCCCAATTCTTACGGTTAGTTGTGGTAGCCCATAGGGGTGACAGCTCTATGTGGCCTTCGTATTCCACCACGTCGGGATTGGTGTTTCGTAGGGCTTTTGGCAACCTTCCCTAACTACCTTCTTCCCAGTCTTATTCGAGAGCTGGAAAGGTACTGCTGCCCCGAAGTACTATTATGTGTGCTATACTTATCCATGCATTAGTACATTCTAGTGTCAACTAGAATAGAACCCTAGTAATAGAGAAGTACATAGGAACCTTGAACTCTCCCTTAGTCCTCTCAAGTTAGTTGACTATATATTATAGGATTCTCCTCTATGTGTGATATTGTGCATAACTCTTATCATTTACAACTTACCCCTGCTTAGGTCTAGTTGGTATACTAGTTAGTAGATACATGATGGTGAATTATCAATATCTTTAGCCATTGTTTCCCATGGTAAAATATAAATGACAACCTAGTAATACTCTGGGTGAAATGCTACAATGGTATTTGATCAGTAAACTATGGATACTATTTCTATATTCTAAATGGTGGCATGATTTAATACCACACCTCTTGGTGTTATTGCCGGGGATGACAACTTGGCATTCTAGTAGCGATGCTGTGCCCACAAGCATTTTTAGCGCCGTTACTAGAGATAACATTAAGAGGTGTCAACGAGCATTTTTGGCGCCGTTGCCGGGGAAACAATTGGCATAAAGATTTTGGTATTGATCTTGATATCTGCTAACTTAGTGTACCACTAGCTTTAGTAGGATTACCCTTGTATTTGTTGAGTTGTGGAATAATCAGGATATCAAGTGTTCAACCTTCTGGCAAAATTCCAAATGAACAAGACAAGGGGGATGTTAAAGAATCCAAGGTGCCTGAACATTCATGAACCATCAACAATGGAACCCTGCCATCTCACAGGTATGTATAAACATATATATTATTCTAACCATGTGTAGATTGAAGAAAAAGATCATCGTCACAAGAACTCAAATCTCATCATGTGTGATGAACAAAGATGCTACACTACTCACAGAGTCAATTGTGAGTCATGGTAAGTATGATCAAGAAAGGTGAGAAAGTCTTGCTCATAGACTTTAAATTTGATGAGTAGTTATCCTGTTGCATTCCACTGCATGTTTACTTTGAATAATCCATGCATTTACTCCATCCCATATCACATCCACAGCATGTTTAGTTCCATGCAAACATGCATATCACTTGCATCTCTACATAAAAAAACATTCTCACCGTACATGATCATGCTTTCATCTCTATTTGAATAAATCACTATGTGCTCTCATGCTACCTGTGCTTGCTATAGTATTCTTAAGGTTTGGAGTATGATCTCACATCTTTTAAATTAAGAAGTGCTAATCCTACTTCCAAAGGCTTTTAAATTAAACGTTGTGCTTAGGTTAAAATACCTTCCTGAATCAAATTAGACGTGGTGTCTAGGTTGGTTCTTGAGCTGAAAGTATGCTATAGTAGACATTGGATATTTTGTTGGACTAACCCCTGCAGGAAACTCTAAATCTAATCTGGGTAAGTCAAGAGATGAAATCAATTTGGAGATGAAGCAAGGCACATGACGAACTCCAATAACTTTGCACATTGAAGACACAGCACATTCATCATTGATGGAAGAACTGTAAGTATCAACGATCGTTCACTTTGTCTTCAACTGCAAGTTACCTTTGCCTTGAACCATGGTTGCATAAAACATGAGAAAAAAAACTATGCTAAGATAATCCTAATCCCATCTTTCTAATAGCATAGAGCTAATGCACATAAATTAGAGACAACAATCCCCCCGTTCAAATCGGTATATTTCTTCGGGTATGTGTTGTCCACTAATCTTGTGCAGGCATAAAAAATCCAAAATGGCAAAGAGCAAAAAGATGGCACGACAAAAAGAGCACCATCTAGGAACAAAAGGAACTACGAACCGAGATGTGAGGCTGTCCAAATAAGGAAAGCATCGAGCAAAACAAAAGGACCATCAAGAGTCATCTACTCTTCATCACATGGTGTCATCGTGCTCCAATGATGAAGGTAACATCCAAAGGTAAATGGTCACTACTTAAAATGTTTCTCCTTGGTTTTGGTATGAACATAAACAAAGAACCTATATTATTTGAGTAGCAATTATCAACGATAAATCCTGATTAACTCAACGTGTTTAGTTCCTTAACTTGTTCATAGCATCACTATCTTGATCTATAGTCTTAAACAAATGAGTTAAAAAGTTGCACATCTTATGCTTGGAAGATGGTAGTCATGATCATATAAAAATTGACACATCATATACAGATCGACAATCCTTCCATGGTTAAGCATTTCAACTCTTGTGGCCTAATGAACTTAAGTGTTACATCCTTGCTCAACCTTCTGATCCTACCTCTCATGATAATGTTGAACAAAGCACATAACATCAACTCCATGTTGTTCAAATGGGACTAAGGATGTGGAATAGAAGTTTTGGTTCTACTGGTGTTTTTCCACCAGTAGAGCCCATGCACTTGATCTCTACCTTGTCTTCATGAGCAGGACACACTTTAAGCGAAGTGTGGGGGAGTCAATTCTCTACTTTGTACAAGTGGAAATCCTAGACCTGTCAAAGCAAAATTAATACTCAACCAAGACAGGTTAGGTAGAAGAAGGTGACACATCATAAAGGGCATCATCATAGAAATCTTTGTCTTCACCAAAAGAGCTAGCTTGGAGAAGAAACACTCCCTTGCACGCAACCAAAGCAACTCCATGTTGTGACAATGCTAGAGGAATCAATAAGAAGGGAGAAGTCTTGTTCGGAAGACTTTAAAGTCTGAACCTTTGCCATGAGGTAACATTGGTAGCTATCCATATTTACTTTCTTTCATTGCATGAATTATTTTCTCTTTAGCATGTTTACTCTTCTGCATTAGCATTGCATTGAAAATAACAAAAATAAATATGTATTCATCTTGTTAGATACTTCATGCATTATAAAACTTGAGGCCCCATGTGATCAGTTCTATGGTGTGTAAAAGCCCATAGGAGTTTTCACCGTGGTGGCATAAAAATAACAAAAATAATCATGCATACATGTTTTCTTTCCTGCATAATAAAAATAGAAAATTCAAAAAAAATAATAATCATCATTGAGCATCTTGCTGCACTGTGTAACTGTAACAACCTTTGAAAAACTCTCACAACAACCAGTCCGTGAAATGGCTAAACACTAACTGCTTACCCTAATCCGTTCCACAAGTTTTGGTGTTTTGTGAGATGTTTACTGCAGGATGACTCTGAGAGCTAGTCACCTAGGAATCATCATCTACATCACTTGAAGTACACCTTCCCAACACACAGCTAATCACTGTGTGGAGGAAGCAACTTTTTGTTGGATGAGATCGAGATTCCCGGCTACACTTGCTCTTACAAGCATGAGCTCCACCGAGAGGACTGCTCAGCTTCAATGCTCAACCACGACAACAACCAGCTTGGGGGAAGGCATCCCCTAGGTACCCAGGTAAGTGTACCTACGCGATTATTGAGTCAGTCATAAAAAAAATTAAAAATACCAAAAATATGTGAGCACATGAAGGTTCACTATAGTATCTAAGAAAACCTAAAAATACTAAAAATATATGGGCACATGAAGGTCCATGCTTTTTAGAGTCTTTAGAGTGTTATATAGTATGAGTCTTTGTAGAATGAAAACCCAAATAAAAATGTTTGTCTAGATAGAGTCAATAAAAATGAAGCTCTTGAGATGATCTAAAATGATGATAAATTGCTCTGTTACAACACCTTTGAAATGCCTAGAGTTTAGACATAGTTTTCTCAAGTTTTAGCTCTAACTGTTTTGTCATGAAGATTTGCTCTGAGCCTAAAACTTATGGGTTGCATATGCTTGAAGTAAGTCTAGGTACCTGATAGATAAGATTGAGAAAGTCTGAGCTGCAATCTATCTTGTTCTAAGTGACACTAGAGTTCTGAGATTTATTTTTGAAAAATGCAAAAACATGATGAGTTTCTACATGACAAAGCTTACATTCCCACCAGAGCCAAACATGATAAGATAGGCTAGTTAAACTTCCACATATATGCTGCTTGTCTTGTATTGAGTTTTGTCAACCTTTGTGACCCTGGTGAGAGATTTGTCATGCTCTTGAATCAAGATCCACCTCCATATGTACTACTCTACACTGGAGTAGGCGCAACAACATGCCATTCCACCTACATCCATTGCAAAAAAATGTTTTTCTCCTACACTGGGAGAGAACACCAAAAATATTTTATTAGGATAGCCACCCAATAAATGCTCCATGTTCCTATTGCTATCTCTCCAAAAACCTAAGTGCCAAAAGAAGTGCTATGAGCTATGCAAAAAGATAATTGAAAAGAAAAAAAAGAGAAGGGAGAAAAAAAGAAAGATGGACAAGTGTCCCAATGCAAAACAATGGGTACGTAGATGCCTGACTCCCTGAAAAAAAAGAGAGAGGAAAAGATAGCTCATAACCTCCGGCCAATTTTTAAGAAGAGAGAAACATCCAAGGAGCTGAAGTAGAATTAGGTTCCACCATATATCCATCATATCCATCCACTTATACATCTTGATTCGACTGCATGACTTGTTTCTCTATGGATCCATTGTTTGACTTTACAACACATGCATTACAAGTTTGCTCTTTCATGTTTTCTCCTTACCTATGAGCTCCATATAAGCTTTAGTTATAGGATGAAAAGAAAGGCAACCATCATCACTGCCTTGGTGAGAATCCACAAATACCACATATATTGAGAGACCTGAGAGTGTCATACATGGGAAGCTCTGAGTTTTATTTGAAAACCTCTAAAAACTCCAGAATGATAGTTGATCGAAGAGCTTGAGACATAGTGCTTAGATGGGATCTTTAAATGCATCAAAGTACTCAAGACCCAAGGAAGAGCTAATAAGCCCCACAGTCAAAGGTAAATTGGGTAAGTTTGAAAGTCAGCTCAGTTATTGCATAACTTGGAGGAGAATTTCTGTCTGACTGCAGGTATACTTCTAGGGAGTTGCTCCAAGATGGCTACAATGCTTAAACATAAAAATATCTTACAATAACTTTTCTGAGTTTTCTTTGCTAAGGGACTAGCAAAGGTTAAGCTTAGGGGAGTTGTTGACGGTCGTTATTGTATGAATTCAACCGTCAACTAGCCATGAAAAGGATGCAATTGTGATCACCAAAGTAGGTATAGGGTTTGCACTGACAGAATTCCACGAGGTTTAGTGTTTCACTATTTCTACAGTGTGTGAAACTCGGAAAAAGACGCAATCCCGTGAGCTTATCGAACATAGAACGGAAATTGGGCGCCACGGCAACGCAGAAGATTCTAGAAGAGACCAGAAGACACCACGCCGAAGCGGAGGGCCAGCGGCCACCAGGGGGGACCGGCCGGTCCCACCCCAGACCGGCTGGTCTGGGCCCTGGCCCAATCGGGGCCCGCTTCGCCCAGGTTGACCCACCGCCTTAGGGTTTCAATCTCAGCCGTCCGCCAATGTCGGTTTGATCCAAGGGCTGACGTTAATCGCTCGGGTCTATAAAAAGAGCCCCAGACCCCCAGGGGGAGGCATCCCCTGAAACCCTAATTCATTATTCGTTGGGATCCATTCGAGAGACGTCCCTTGAAAGGATCATACTCTCATGGAGATCAACACACCAGGGAGATTAGGACTAGACTCTTCAATGTAATAGTTGAGTAACTTGAGAGCTAGGGTTGAGAGGCTTCGTTCCGGATCTCGCCGTGGAGCCTTGGAGGTCTGGTATATCTCTGTATCTTATCTTCGCAAGACTTATGCTTTAGTATAATTATCTTCTCTATTTACTTCCATGCCTTATTTGTATGGTTAGTGTAGTTATTGCATCTTAGCATAGGATCTTCGCCTGTATTAGGTGCTCTAGTTATTACGTGTAGCTAGAGTAGTAATCGATAGTATAGACATGGTGTCTAGGCTATAGGTTACCTGAGGTTGCGCCCAATTCTTACGGTTAGTTGTGGTAGCCCATAGGGGTGACAGCTCTATGTGGCCTTCGTATTCCACCACATCGGGATTGGTGTTTCGTAGGGCTTTTGGCAACCTTCCCCAACTACCTTCTTCCCAGTCTTATTCG
This sequence comes from Chrysopogon serrulatus, assembly GCA_015844335.1. Lineage (NCBI taxonomy): Eukaryota > Viridiplantae > Streptophyta > Magnoliopsida > Poales > Poaceae > Chrysopogon > Chrysopogon serrulatus. The sequence goes on along the minus strand of JADLZL010004899.1, from coordinate 88,678 downwards.
AGAGTTGGAAAGGTACTGCTGCCCCGAAGTACTATTGTGTGTGCTATACTTATCCATGCATTAGTTACATTCTAGTGTCAACTAGAATAGAACCCAAGTAATAGAGAAGTACATAGGAACCTTGAACTCTCCCTTAGTCCTCTCAAGTTAGTTGACTATATATTATAGGATTCTCCTCTGTGTGTGATATTGTGCATAACTCTTATCATTTACCACTTACCCCTGCTTAGCTCTAGTTGGTATACTAGTTAGTAGATACATGATGGTGAATTATCAATATCTTTAGCCATTGTTTCCCAGTGGTAAAATATAAATGACAACCTAGTAATACTCTGGGTAAAATGCTACAATGGTATTTGATCTGTGCGCTTGCGGATACTATTTCTATATTCTAAATGATGGCATGATTTAATACCACACCTCTTGGTGTTATTGCCGGGGATGACAACTTGGCATTCTAGTAGCGATGCTATGCCCACAAGCATTTTTAGCGCCGTTACTAGAGATAACATTAAGAGGTGTCAACAGCTCTCACATGTCAATTTATATTTGCAAGTTAACGTTGAATGGGCATAATAATATTGAAATATTTATAAATAAAATATAATTAGTTTGACTCGGCTTTCAAAATAAAATTATGATTTTATCTAATCTAAATTAATAACTTTTCATGATTTTGTTTAATTAAAATAAATCAAGCATATAGACTTTTCTTTTATTTTATAATATAAAACTTCTGGTAGTTGTTTCTTTTTAACGAATAGTTCCGTTACCGACGTCTTAGATCTCTTAGCATGTTGTTTTCCTCTTTTGCGTGATGTATTATTCTTAGTCATTTTATTGTTTGCTTGTATGTTTGCCTATGCGTGGTGCTTGCTACGAGTAGAATGAGAACTGCTTGTGAGAGCTGAAAATCAGAAGGTGTTGATCCGGAGTGAAGTATGAGAGAGTTTGAGCAAGTGTAAAGGCAAGTATAGCATGGGATCATCCTTGTTACCTACTCACCTTTAATCACTTAATTCATATTGCATGTGTCTTCTTTGATTACCACTACGGATTTCCTAGCAATTATATCTTATACCTTGACTACCATGGGTTTATGCATTGGGTAGCTTATGCTAGTGCTTAAGAAATAACCACTATGATCTGTAACTTGATTAATGGTATATGCAATAAAAGGTTAAAACTTGCTTTTTAGCAACGAAAAATTAAAGGGTAAGAGTACCTGTTTGCTCTTGTCCTCCCTAAGGACTTATCTGTAAGTGAGCACCCGGGACTTACAGTACAACCGTGAGGGCTACATGGCTCTGGCTTTAGTCAAGTATGAGGACCCTCTTCTAGCTTGTTAGAGGTTACCGAAAAGCGCAAGAGGGGGCTTTACACGATGGGCATAGCGTGGCTTCGTCCTCATCCTCATGTGTCTTTGCTGCGGTATGAACCATTTGGAAGGGGGATTCTATGTTTGCTTGTCGAGGAAACCTAGCGGCCCTAACTTGTTAGATGAACCTTTGAAAAACTTCATAGTGTACCCTGTCGCGCTTTCTAGGTAAAGGCGATATGGGAGTCATGACCCTGGCACATGGGAATCACGACTCACGGTGAAAGTGTACAGCCTCTACAGAGTGTTAAAACTGATATATCAGCCGTGCTCACGGTCACGAGCGGCCTGGACTTCTTATAGAATAATGGTTTATGCGCGGGAAACTTTTTAATTATTGTTTTTGCTATACTTTAATCACTGTTTACATGATCATATGGTTATTTGGGATTTATGCTACTTGTTGCTACTCACTTATGCTAAAATTGAGATATGCTAAAAGATGCTAACTGCTGAAAACCGTGTCAACCTTTTGAGCCTCATTAACCCCATGTTATATTCGTTGAGTACGACATATACTTACGCTTGTCTTTACTTTTCAATATATTGGCAAAATCCCGGATGGGTATCAGATGGAGGATATAGTGAGTTTTCTGAGAAGTAATTGGAGTTCTAGGCTTATGTTACCCCCAGTCAACCGTCCCTATGAAGATGGAGCCTGAATAGAAGATTAGCTACCGTTCCGTGTTACTCTGATGTAAGTGTTAATATATTTATGTTTATGTTATATATCACATTGTTTTTCTGATACTATTCACTCTGTGGTTGTATGTGTGGACTTTCTGGGCACACATATAGCGTACCTAGTTTTGTCTTTAAAACTGGGTGTGACAGATTGGTATCAGAGCAATGCTAACTGTAGGACGCAAGCCTAGTTAGAAACTGGTCGTTATAAGGTTTTAAAATTATTAGAACAGCCTTGTTCTATATACCTTGATATTTTTTTCTCTACTACATCCTTACCCTTGTTATTCATCTCCTCCTTGATGCTTATTTTAAAGCTTTTGTTCTTATTTACTACTTGCTTTGATATGCCCTTAGAATCTACTCTTACCACATTCTTGCGTTATTGGAAGAGAAGCTTTAGGATCATGGCCTTCTATATGAAGAGAACAATAGTATCATAAAAAGAGTCAATGTTTGAAGTGTGTTCATTTATCGTTCATTTGGTTTGTTATTGTGCCCATAATTGTTTTGGATCTTTGTAATGTGTGCAATGATCTTGTGGGCTCGTCCACAATTTCATTTAGTTATAGGCCTAAGGTTTAAGGATTAATGAAATATATAGTTAGGTTGTCGTATCTTTTGATCTCTTTATCCTGTATTTCTAGAGCCACCTGTCTTCTTTAGATTGTATCTCTGTTTCCATGCAATTAAAAACCATGGAAAAATTCTGGACAACAGTAGACTTCCATATCTTTCTCTGAGCACAAGAACTACCTTTATATCTATTTTGGTTTGGGAGATACGAAAATCACAAGGCAATACCACTATGCTGTCAGCAATTAGGAACAGTTTCTGTTGGGAGCTGTTCTCGACCAACTTAATGGCAGAATCTGGGAAAGTGTTCTATAAGAAAGTTGTAAAGGATTTCATGACCTTTCCAATGGTATAAGTTACAACTTTATTGGATCAGCAGGACTCGAGTTACAGCTATTTCACTACGCTGCTATATTTTCTGCTCGCGAGGAACTATAGGATGTTGTTCTTACCTTGTGCATGAGTTTATTTGGAATATCAGAAGGTCATTCTGATACTTAGCTAATTTAGAAGAAGAAGCAAAGCTACCCTTTGGACGTCCCTTAGCTGATTTTTTCTTAAGGGGGGTAGCCACGATGAATAAGTTGCAAGATGAAGGTTTCATGGGTTCAAGCGCTTTGCTTGGAAGGAGTGGCTATCTCTATTGTTGTGAGGTCTATCCAAGTGTCCATTGGAAGGCCAATGTGATGCATAGTGCTTAAAAGGTTATGAGAGTTAGTCCCTAGTGTTTCCCAATCAATCTTTTCTTAAGAGGGTAGTGCCTTGATGTCACGTGTTGATGCCTTTTTAATCTATCTTTAAGTGAGAGTTGACTCTTGAAATATCCTAGGATTATGATCATCTATCCTTGCTCGTGTTACTGATGTTGGTCACTTGATGACAGGAAGCATAGTACCCCATGACTCAGGAGCCCTATATGACGCCCCTCACTGATATGTGGGAAAAGACTGATGTTCCTACCATTGAAGGATGTTATGAGTACAATGAAGCTGAGCACTATACAAACAACAATATTGGAGGGCAAGTTAGGAGTGAAACGAGTCAAAATCCACAACAATGAAAGCGGAAAAGGAAAGCCCATAAGAAGCCTGCTCTAGGAAGTGCAAGGCAGTGGAGCCATATCAATGGAAGACTGAGCAATGTGGATATGCATAACATTCATGCAGCTACCAAAGTTGTGGGTGGTTATATTCAAGTAAGATCAGTACAAGTTTTTGCTTTGTTTGACCCTAGTGCTTCGCATTCTTTCATTTCTGCCGACATGGTAGAGACGTGCAAGATGGTGAAGTGTCCAACAAGGAGACCTTTGCTAGTTCATACCCTAGTGGGAGCAATACAGGCAGATCAGATATGCCCGGATGTTAGTCTTGTCATAAACAAGGAAAACTTCACTGTAAACCTCATTGTGTTAGAGCCACTTAATATTCCTGTGGTTCTTGGTAATGGATGGTTGTGTGCGCACAAAGGAGTGATTCATGGTACCCGGTGCATAATGCTCTTAACAACACCGTCAGGTAAAAGAATTGAGTATCAAGGTGGTCGACTCCTACCTGAGGAAGCCACATGTTCTACAGGTGTGCACACTAAGGATACCAACATGAATGAATGAGGAGCAACTGCAGATCGAGATTCCATATCCCTTTGAGTTAGTAAGCCAAGCTAGCAGTCAAGATAGACTTTGGTCAATTATGAATAATAATCATTTAATGGAAATTTATTCCCAAGTGGTGACCATGAGACATAAGCATTTAAGTTCGGTATGTAAGTTGTGAAGTTGAAAGAGTTATGAAGATCTCTTACCTGTTTCTCTTGGAGGATCCGAGCCTCTTCCAAATCTCGGGACGAGATTCATCTTAAGGGAGGTAGATTTGTAACACCCTAAAATTTGGATTTCTTCAAATAGATTAAAGTTGATTAATTATGTATTTTTGTGCTTATGAAACTATAGGAAAAATAACATTTTTAGTAAAATAAAATTCACCATAGGATCTAGCAACTTTGTTGTACATACCTGCTGGTGCATATGGCTATTGTACTGTGTGGCTTTGTCAAAAATTCAAAATGTTTTGAATTGAGTTTGAAAAGATTTTCAAAAAAAGCTTTGAAATAGAAGAAAAGGAAAAGAAAAAAAAGTTTAGAAAACCCACCTCATGTTCTCTCGCATATTGCACCTTGGCCTCTCCTTTCTTGGCCTTGCTATTCTATTTCCAAAATTTGGTGGACTTCGGCCTGTATAAGCCAGCCCAAGCCGCACCCAGCTCCCTCCCCTCCGTCTGTGCTCGAGTTTCAACGACGCATGGCAGTCTGGCTCTTCATCGGTATATAGAGTGGGCCAGGTCTCCAATTGGTAACTCTTTTCTCGGCATAAACCAAATTGCTTTGCTTGTGCCCTAGTATCCTCCTGAACTGCCGCCGCCTCCCAACCTGGTTGCTAATCAAAATCCATCACAAATCGCCGTCAGAAGCTCCAAAAACAAGACCCACACGCCAAGAACGAGTTCGGCGGCCGTATGGCATACATGGAGCTGCACCCGTTCTTCTTCACGGTATCACCGTAGCCCATCTGCTATTGCACGATCGTCTAGGACTAGGCATCGCTGGACTCTGCGTGGAGAAGGCTGCCGGTCAGGAGGCACTGTCTCGCCTAGGGGAGGCTATAGCTGCCGGGACTGCTGTCATCGGTTCATCGCCGTTCATCTCTCATTGGTGGTCAGCATCTCCTCATGCTCGTATATATCCTCCTCTCTCTCTCTTGTCGTAGCAGCCATCATTAGGCTCTTCTGGCCGACTAATTGCAGTCCGCACGCGTCGATGCAGATGCTAATTGCTGCTGCCGTTATTTATCTTAGGCCGGAGAACAGCTAACCTGAAACAAGTGCGATCAACCACGTGCGCTGTCGTTCTTAGTTGTTCATTGGTGAGTAGACTCATCTACTCGTTTTTCCTTTCTCACTGTTAACTGCACCATGCCGCCGCCGTTGACTACCGCTTCTACAAGCTACATGCCTCATCTAAATATGCCGGTCACTTTTTTTGAAATAAAACAAGATACAGGTTAATATACGTGTTTTCTATTACCTTTGATAATTAGATTAATATTAAATTGAATATGTTTCCAATTTATAATTGGCTTAGTTTAAAAGAACACGTCATATACACCTGCTCTCACATGATTGATTTCTTTTGCAAAGATAAAGTTTAATTTGCTTAATAAATTATCTAGTAACATTTATAGAATAAAATATGATTAATTTCAATTTGTTTCTTTCATTCAAATGTAAGTTAACTTAATTCAATTCAGGTATTTCTCTGAAATATCACACACATGCTTTCATGTATTAGTAAAATAAATGAATCTTGTAATTATTTTTTTTTCTCTCACAAAGTAAATCTTTCGGTAGACATTTCTTTTTCGCTGTAGCTCTAATTAGCGTGCCTTTCGTGGCTGTGTGGTTGTAGCAACACGTAGATTAGTTTTTAAACTTCTTTTCATATGAATGGTGTACTGCTCTAATATAGCTATGTTTGTATGTTGTGTATGTCTCTGTGTGTTGCTTGTGTGTCGTCTCTACCTATGTGCTTCGAAGACGGTTCTCAAGATGAAGTTTTGAAGTTTAGCAAGCCCTTTTGTTAAGTGGGGTAGCATCCTCTACCATGTAGATCATTATCGCCGTTGTCGTCTCTTTGAAATCTTGAATCGGTCATAAAGATCAGTTTTATCTTTCTCCCTAGTCTCTCTGAATCTCGGGACGAGATTCCTGTTAAGTGGGGTAGTTTGTCACACCCCAAAATTTCTGATTTTGGGTTGTGCTTAGAAAACACAAAATAAATAAATAATTTTAATATTTTGATAAAATTTCTCAGGTTTAATTTAAGTTAGAGAAAATTTTGTTATAGGAAAAGTGTGAATTTAAATCTTTTCTAAACTAATCTAATGGATGTTTGCGTGATGTAATGCTTACTTGTTGCCTAACTTTGTGTGTTGTGAGTAAAGTTTTCAAAATATGCTTAGTAAATCATTTTTTTCTTCTTTACCATGTCTTTGTCTTTCTTCGGATCAAATTCTTTATCACCCATCTTAATTCTCTTATTACAGTTTTTCCAAAATCTTGTCCTTGTATTCCAAGTCACTCCTATAAGTTTATCATCCACCAACTCATCCTTAAGAACTTTTTAGGAATTTCTTTAGCTTTTTCTGAAACTCGTTCCAACTTTCCTATGAGCATAATCTAATTTTTAGATACTCTAAAATATCTTTCTATGAGCTCTAAATATTTTATTTAGGTTCATCATGTCCTAAAATATCTCCAAGAATTTTTCCATAATTTTTAGAGCTTTTAGATTATTTTTCGTGGCTTAAATATCGATTCTAGACTTTCGTAGAATTATTTTAGTCCTGAACATAATTAATTCTGAAAATAATTAAATCTCTATTTTTCCACCATCCCTCAAAGCCCATATACAATAATCCTAATAAATCCCAACAGCCCATGCACTTATTTGCTAATGGGTTTAATGGCTAATTGGGCCCATTAGTAATGTTGGAGGGTGCAACATCAATTAGTACCATATCGCTAGTTGATGTCAGCATGAGGTGTTTTTCTCTCTATATATACGTACCAACCCTTAGGCAAAGAACACCAAAACTACCACAAAGGGAGTCCCTAGTTTGAAAATCCCGGTAGTAAAATATATTTTTTCCTCCTCTATTCTACGTCGTCCTCAACATGTCGCCTGACCTTGTGCCGACAACCGGGACGGCCGAGCGCCATGGCCTGCGACTTTGCCAGGCCGAGCTGGACAAGGCCTTTCCTTCCTGCGCACGAAGCAGATGGCAGCCATGGCCATGGTCAGATTCTGTACGTGCTTTGCCAATAGGGAGGATAGATAAAGAATTGTTACAAGATCTTTTAATCTCTACCTTTTAATTATTTGATCTTCAATTCAAGTAGTTTTTTGTTATGTAGGTTTCGTCGCATTGCGCTCTACATAGTAATTTCCATGTCACATGAATATGATTTGTTTGATTATATATATATTCAATGACTTTTAGAATTAAAAGCAATTAGCACCGTGCATGCATGTCAAATGAACAAGCTGAGCTAGCATGCCCATATATACATATAGATACGTAATTTTCTAGAAGTAAATATGCCCATGCCACTACTATGTGTTTATAATTATTAAATATTAATATTAATTTGATTGATGATTATGCAACCATGTCTCTACATAAAAGCAATATAGGACAACATCAATTTTTTTATAATTAACTGTTAATTTGATTAATGTCATACTCATTATATTTGGTTATAATTTATTTAGCCTAAACACGTATATTAAATTTGATAGATGCTCTCACATGTCAATTTATATTTGCAAGTTAACGTTGAATGGGCATAATGATATTGAAATATTTATAAATAAAATATAATTAGTTTGACTCGGCTTTCAAAATAAAATTATGATTTTATCTAATCTAAATTAATAACTTTTCATGATTTTGTTTAATTAAAATAAATCAAGCATATAGACTTTTCTTTTTATTTTATAATATAAAACTTCTGGTAGTTGTTTCTTTTTAACGAATAGTTCCGTTACCGACGTCTTAGATCTCTTAGCATGTTGTTTTCCTCTTTTGCGTGATGTATTGTTCTTAGTCGTTTTATTGTTTGCTTGTATGTTTGCCTATGCGTGGTGCTTGCTACGAGTAGAATGAGAACTGCTTGTAAGAGCTGGAAATCAGTAGGTGTTGATCCGGAGTGAAGTATGAGAGAGTTTGAGCAAGTGTAAAGGCAAGTATAGCATGGGATCATCCTTGTTACCTACTCATCTTTAATCACTTAATTCATATTGCATATGTCTTCTTTGATTACCACTAAGGATTTCATAGCAATTGTATCTTGTACCTTGACTACCACGGGTTTATGCATTGGGTAGCTTATGCTAGTGCTTAAGAAATAACCACTATGATCTGTAACTTGATTAATGGTATATGCAATAAAAGGTTAAAACTCGCTTTTTAGCAACAAAAAATTAAAGGGTAAGAGTACCTGTTTGCTCTTGTCCTCCCTAAGGACTTATCTGTAAGTGAGCACCCGGGACTTACAGTACAACCGTGAGGGCTATATGGCTCTGGCTTTAGTCAAGTATGAGGACCCTCTTCTAGCTTGTTAGAGGTTACCGAAAGGCGCAAGAGGGGCTTTACACGATGGGCATAGCATGGCTTCTGTCCTCATGTGTGCTGCTGCGGTGTGAACCATTTGGAAGGGGGATTCTATGTCTGCTTGTCGAGAAAACCTAGCGGCCCTAACTTGTTAGACGAACCTTTGAAAAACTTCATAGTGTACCCTGCCGCGCTTTCTAGGTAAAGGCGATATGAGAGTCATGACCCTGGCACATGGGAATCATGACTCACGGTGAAAGTGTACAACCTCTGCAGAGTGTTAAAACTGATATATCAACCGTGCTCACGGTCACGAGCGGCCTGGACTTCTTATAGAATAATGGTTTATGCGCTGGAAACTTTTTAATTATTGTTTTTGCTATACTTTAATCACTGTTTACATGATCATATGGTTATTTGGGATTTATACTACTTTTTGCTACTACTTATGCTAAAATTGAGATAGGCTAAAAGATGCTAACTGCTGAAAACCGTGTCAACCTTTTGAGCCTCATTAACCCCATGTTATATTCGCTGAGTACGACATGTACTTACGCTTGTCTTTACTTTTCAATACATTCACTACAAAAAATCTGGTTTTGTATGACAAAGGCAGACTGTCACGATAAGTACAAATTTTGTCATATAAAGCACGCTATGACAAAAAAACAGCGTCACGCCGGTCGTCATATAACGACCGTCACATAATGTACCTTGTGACGGTACTGTGGACAAGCGTCACATAATGCGATGACCTTTTGTGATGGTTTTGTTGTGTCGTCATATATTATTGCCATTTAATGATGACCGCAACTGTCACATATTGATTGGTCAACACGTCACCTAATACGCCAACCCTCACAAATTGTATCCTAGGAACCCTTTACCAACAACGCGTACAGGGAAAACGTGTCACTAATGGCCCTTTGCTAGTGATGCATACAGGGAAAACACGTCCCTGATAACAATTTTTTTTAGAAAAAGAAAAATCTTAGATCCCTGTGTTTATATAGAGCTAAATAACAAACAAATCCACACTATTTCAATATAAGATCCACTTATTCAATACAAGATTCACAATTTCAATTCCGTATAAATACACCAATAGGGTTGCAAAAAAGACTACACTATGAGAGAGTTGTGGAGAAATCTAAGTTTAGAGTTTTGCAAACTACTGCCATGCCGCTGTGACTCGGAAGATGCCAGGGTCCTTGCCGGAGTCCTAGTAGCCCACAATTATCTGCAAAGATAAGAAAAACATACACTCAGGTAAGATTAGAAGTAATTTGACATATACAATTCAAATTCAAATTCAAATCTGACCACCACATATATACATATATTCATCCACAAACATACGAGCATGATATAAACCATCATTACAAGCCATAATTCAAAAGTTTCACAAGTCATAGTTCACAGTTCAATTACACATAGATATAGGATTAGAAGTAATTTGACATACATGAGTTAGACTTGTACATGGGCACATGTAAATAATGGCAAGAAAGTGGAAATTCATAGGGCAGACATTAATATAGAGATCAGCCACAATAACTATATCCAAAAATTTAAGTGGAAATAACATGACAGGGAGGCAAACTTATAGTGCTATCCTTACTGTACCACACAGAAAAATCATGACAGGAACTTCAAAAAATAGTAACTCCCAAATCTGGTTGGCTAAAATCATGAAACTTCAAGACCGCATAGATTCGTAAAACAGGATTACAAAACTATGGAAAGTGCAGTTATCCCTATCCAATGTCATCTCTTTCAGGTACCAGTGTACCACAGTTGTGAGATTATAGGTGATCCATATTTAACAGACACATACAGCTGGAAACAATACTGATGGAAGCACATATACTGATGGCAGCACATATACACAGGAATTTCGGTGAGCTGAAATTGAAATCTATTCCAGCCTCAGGCAATAATAACAAGTAATAGTTCTCAACTAAAACTAAACTTTGCTCTCAATTTCAATAGAATATTAATTGAATTTTGCAAATGAGCATGTGAAATTACCCTCAGTTCTATATCATATCTGCAGTATATTGGAGTTATGGTAATCTTATGTACTAATTTGTCTAATCTTATCTACTAATCATAAGTTAGGGTCTGCGCATCCTGCTCACCTGAAACTTAGAAAAGCTAGGCTCAAGCTGCTGCTGCTGGACCGATGCAGAACTGGAAATTGTAGCTGCTACTGCAAGTAAATGAAATGCATTTCTTGCAAGAAACAAAAGAACCAGGCACAACAGAGATGTGGTTAATGTTGTAAACTCCAGCTTGCAGCAAAAGCACAGCTCCTCTTGCTGAACAAACAATGCTGAACTCATGTTGTAGGGCGAACTGCTGCTGCGAGGCTAGATGCTACTGCCTCACTTGCAAATCAGATACACAAGATAGCTACTGCTGTCGGCACAAAAAACTGCACACTTAAATAGTCATCATGTGCAGCTGCTAGTAAATAAAAAAAACTGCACACTTAACTGAACTGCTCTGCTATTGCAGTACTGCACTTGTCGTTGAACACTTGATGCAAGAGAAACATTGAAGCCAGCTCTTTAGAAACCGATACAGCTGAACTGATAATGCTGTAGAGAAGCACTAGCTGCTCTGTTAGAACCAAGAAGCAAATGTGGCTTAGCTGCTATCAAATAAAACCAAGAAAGCTGAAAACATATAACGGTGAGCTCCTGTTCATGAATAAAACAAAGCTGAAAATAATTATCGTGGTTCAATATAATACATGTATAGAATAGTAAGGGACAGTCTACAAAGTCTCACTCTCAATCAGGTCATTAACAAAGAGAGCATATAGGCCTGTGCTAGAGTATCTGAAATTAAAATGTACTAAAAATCACTATGACGATCCTTAACAAGTTGTAATATGCTTCTGTCAGAATGTCTAGAATCCATTCCAATATTGATAATGTGTTACATATATATGTAATGTGCCAACGTAGCAGCAGAGCAATCTACTGCAGAGCAATGGAGGCTGAAGAATCTCCCAAGCCCAATGAAAGCAGAGCAACCTCCTGCAATGGCGGTCTGGTATTTATATCCACCTCTCTCGTCCCCAAATCTCTTTTCCATCCAAACCCTCCTTCTCCTCATTCCTATCCCCGTCCCCGTTCCATACCCGTCCCCCCAAAATCACGCCATTGTCCCCAGATTCCAGAAATAGAGATCACCCAAAATAGAAGCTGCAGGAGAGACATTTCACCTTGAAACTGTTTTGTCCGCCGTGGATTCTTCGCTGGTTTTCTGCCCCTCCTATTTGGCGACATAGCACCCTCTGCACCTAATCTGCGCGGTGGAGCGGGACGGCGGACGGCGCAGGCTGCAGCACGACAGACGGTGCAGGCTACGGGACGGCGGAGCGGGTGGAGTAGGCTGCGTGACGGCGGAGCGGGCGGAGTAGGCTGTGTGACGGCAGAGGGGGCGGCGTAGGGTTCTGGGCGGCGCTGGCTGGGAGTTTGGAGGATTTGGGGGGGACTTGGGGGCGGCGCTACTTACGGGCTGGGGGAGCCCGATTATATATGACAATGCATATTACCAAAACATCCTCATCAGTTTCTTCGCGAGATGCAGCGCAGTCCAGGTGGGCAGGGCAGAATGGTAACTTCTCTGCCAAATTGTGGAGTGGGGAAGGTGCTGGCAGCAAAAATTTCAGGGTGCGCGCCTACACTCTACGAAATTCCCGCCCAAACACTCTATGCTTAGAAAATTGCGGGCCGGTAAGCTGCTGATTTTACGTTTCTCTTTTTCCTTTTCTTATAAGTGCCAAAGTACATTTTTCTCTCTTAAAAATTTCTGTGCGTGCAAACATAATTTAAATTAATTGAACAAGAGACCATTGGGCAAAGTTTGACACCATTCCAGATCTTTTCAAGGGTAGACTCAGTTCAACGTATAATTACTCGGTGAAGTTATGCGGAAATTCAATTAAACCAAAAAAAGTACCAAACCAATCCAGAAAAATCTGAAACTTGGTGGTTGCTTCACACATGGCATTTGCAAGCCCGAGAAAAAGTTTGAGACCAATACGACACTGGAAAGCAAATGGACCTCAGAATTCCGAATAACCTAAGTGTATAGACATGGTTCGATTAATGGTTCCATAAACCTTTGTGAAACATGTAGGCTCCGTCTATGTCGAAATGGCTTGAAATTTTTTGGCAATCATCTACACCCAAAATATGGTCGCACACAAGATCTTAGGTTTTTCTAAAAATTATTTGTATTATTGTATTTTTCTTCGTGCTGCGTGAGACAAAATATGGTGAATTATAGATGGAAAACACTAGGATTCTGCATCGACCTCCAAAAAGATTTGTCTCCTAAGGCACAAGAGACAATTTGGCAAAGTTTGGCACCATTCTGGATCTTTTTGGGGGTAGACTCAGTTCAACGTATAATTACTCGGTGAAGGCGCGTGGAAATTCAATTAAACTGAAAAAGTACTAAACCAATTCAGAAATTTCTCAAACTTGGTGGTTGCTTTACACAGGGTATTTGCTAGCCTTAGAAAAAGTTTAAAACCAATACGACACTGTGAAGCACATGGACCTCAGAATAATAGAACTTCGAATATAATTTTATGGACTAAGTAATTTGAAATGAAAAAGCCATCAACAACAAGACTGTAAAGCTCATTGAAATCTACAAACATTGTTTTAGTCATTTGTTCATCCGATGTAAGGTTGTTCACAAATTTTACACATCTCTCTTATAATTCCATAAACTATGAGAGAGATGTGTAAAATTTGTGAACAACATTACTATAACTTTGTCGGATGAATAAATGACCAAAATAAAAAGTGTAAATCTTGATGAGTTGTACAATCTTTATGTTTATGACTTTTTCGGTTGAAATCATTTCGGGTTTTAAAATCAGGTTTGAAATTGTCATTTTTTTGAAATTTAAAATTCGAGTTGTTCAAACTTTGTCACATGAAAAGATGACCAAACTAATAAGTTAACTGGATAGATCATGATTTTAGAAAAAATTAGAAAAAAAAATCATGACATTAGGTGGTAGTATGTGGGAGAAAAAAACCAGTTACAAGTTTTAACTAGAGATTAAAAGGAGAAATCATTCTTGTTCTGCCTGTCGTTTTCCGGTGAACTTCCGTGGAAACTTCGGCGAGGTTTTCCGGCCTGTTCTAGCATCCCTTGTAGAAACCGTCACCGCTCCGAGGTTTGTCGTGTCGTCCTCTACACTGGCACGCCCTACTACTTGCTAACCCATGATCCTTTCATCGTTTTCCTAACTCTTCTTTCTCTTTTCCGACGAGGAGCACCATGGCCAGCCTTGTTCTCTATCTTCTCCGGTTACTCCCGCAAACCGAACTCGCTTGCTCGTTTGGGCATCAGCCCCACGGCGCACTTCACCTCCCAGTGGCTGCGCGGCTCCTTCCTGCGTGGTCCCTGGGCGCTCGACCCATGCGTCCAGGTCCTTCGAGGGCACCGGTAGCCGCCGGTCGCTTGTGCACTGCCCAGCAAGACCGTGAGGGCTCTGCGTGCTCCGCAGTGTCGTGCACCCCTGGCAGGCCAAGCCCCGCCCAAGGCCCCTCCCTACCGCGTGAAGCGCAGTACAACTGCAGTTAGCCGTGGCCACGGTCTGCACAGCAAGGAACGAGATGGGGAGAGGAAGAAGATGACGGTAATTACAAGTTCGCCACTGGATCTTTTAATCTCCACAGTTTAGCTGTTTGGCTGTTTTAAGTTAAATTTAGTTCATTCTTCTTGTTAGGAACGTGTCGACGCGAGCGGGGAGTTACATGTTAACGTCGATGTTTACCATGTCACATGTTTTTTAATTTTATGATTTAAATCTTAATTAAATTATTTATATCTATGCAACTAATTTCATAACTAAAAGCAACAAAGGTTTTATATGGTGTTTTATATATACAAAATATACTAATATGGTTAATTGCTATCACTGTTGTGTTTCTATAATTTATAATTTGTTTATCTTAAACTCACATCATGTACTTCAAGTAGATGTTCACTCGTCCTTTCTTTTAGCAAAGTTAATGTTTAATTTGCTTAAATATATGACAATATTTGTATTTATGGCTAGATTTGAATTGGCTTCTAAATTAAATTATGATTTGTCCAATCTAAATTAATAAATCCTTCATGATTTGTTCAAATATAATAAATCAAGCTTGTATATGTTTAAACAATTTAAAGCTCTTGAATTTAAACTAAAAATAGATTTACACATTAAAATGAAAAAGAAAGGAAAAAGAAAAAACACCTCTCAGCCCTACTCTTTTAGGCTTGGCCCGTCTACTCCACCCGTGCCTCCTCTTTATTTTCACTTGGGTTGAGGCCCAGAGCTGCGCCCAAGAGATAGTCAAGGGTCCAGCTCCTACTAGGGTATTTTATGATGTTGGGGGTCGTCATATTTTATAAAACATTTAGTGACAGTCTACGATCGTCACATAAAAACTGCATGAATCGTCATAAAAATAAAACCGTCAATCGGCTCCAGGCGCATGACAATTTGTGACAAAGCTTGGTACCTGTATATGACACAAGAAACGTTGTCGTCATAAATAGTTCTGGCTCGCATCAATTTATGATGACACATATTTTTGCGTCATATTATGGTATATTATATGACAAAATCAGACTCCGTCATGAGGAATTTTGTCATAAAAAGACAGATTTCTTGTAGTGATTGGCAAAATCCCGGATGGGTACCAGATGGAGGATATAGTGAGTTTTCTGAGAAGTAATTGGAGTTCTAGGCTTATGTTACCCCAGTCAACCGTCCCTGTGAAGATGGAGCCTGAATAGAAGATTAGCTACCGTTCCATGTTACTTTGATGTAAGTGTTAATATATTTATGTTTACGTTATATATCACATTGTTTTTCTGATACTATTCACTCTATGGTTGTATGTGTAGACTTTCTCGGCACACATATAGCGTACCTAGTTTTGTCTTTAAAACTGGGTGTGACACTAAACCTAATTCTACTTTTGCTCTTTGAAAAATAAATCTCTCTCTTTTTGGACTTAGAACATTCACAGGAAAACATGGGCTATCTTTATTCTTTTTCTTTTTTTCTTTCAGAGAGGCGAGAATCTAAATACCTACTATTTTAATTTTAACTCCCTCTCTTTTTTTTCAATCCCTTTTCTTTTGCATAGCCACATGCATCCTTTGAATACAATAAATGATTGGAGAGATAATAGTAAGAACTTAGAACATTTAACAGGGGTTGTCCTATAGGTATATTTTTAGGTGTTTACTCCCAGTATAGGAGAAAAATATTTTTAAGGTGGATCTAGATGAAAGTAGAAAATGATTGCGCTTACTCCTAGCGTAGGAGTAATCATATGTAGGTGGAGTGTGAAAGTGATCTTGATTTTAAAAGCATGACAACACTCTCATACGGTATACAACAAAGGTTGACTGAACTCAATGTAAAGCAAGCAGCATAATTGAACAAAAGTTTTCCTATTCTAAATGTATATCATATATGGCTTTGGTAGGAATTCAAACTTTGTCATACAAGAGCTCATCATGTAAGATTTTAGAGTTTTCAAAAGATAAATCTCTAGAACTTAGTATAGCTAGGAATAAGATAAATAGCAGCTCAGACTTTCTCATATCGCATCCCTCAATCACCTAGACTTAGCTTAAGCATATGCCTCCATAAGTTTCAGGTTCAGAGTAAATAGTCATATCCAAAACTCGAGAGAATTTAAGGTAGAAAACTAGATACTTGAAAGGAATTACGACAGAGCAACTATTCATCATCTCCAAGATAAAATTTTATTGTTCTTCAGTTGACTCTTAAACTAGACACACTCTATGATCACACCTTAATAAATAGCTAAAGTATCTTTATTATTATTCATCTTTTTATTTCTTTTTAGACTAATGGACTCACAAAAGACTCAACAGACGTGGACCTTCATGTGCCCACATATTTTTGGTATTTTATGACTATAAGATAGACTCGATAATCGTATAAGAATACTTACCTGATAACTAGGGGATGCCCCCCCAAGCTAGATGTTTGCTTAGTCTTTATTCACTCTTGTGGCCTACATGTTAAGTCTCACTCTTCTCAAACTTCCAAATCCTGCAAAACTCAAATAGACATAAAACTCATGGAACAAATTAAGTGTTAGGCATATAAGTTTCAGTTGTCCAGAGTTTTGGTGATTGAATCCTTTTTTAAATAGGATCATTAAATTGCAGAAATTCAATCATGTCTATCTCTTCAAAATTTTTAGTTTCAAAGAATATTTTTAAACGTTGGCCATTTACCTTGAAGATGTTACCTGAGTCGTCTTGAATTGTAATAGCACCATGTGATGAGGTTTCAACTACCTTGAATGGTCCTTCCCATTTGCTTTGAAGTTTTCCATGGCCAAAGAGCTTTACTCTTGAATTAAATAGCAGGACTTTATCTCCAGGCTTAAACTCCTTGTGTTTGATTCTCTTATCATGCCATCTTTTTGTTCTTTCTTTATAAATCTTGGAGTTGTGATAAGCCTTCTCTCTCCATTCTTCAAGCTCAGATATTTAGATTTGACGATTCTTGAAAGCAAGATGGATATCCATGTTCCATTTCTTGATTGCCCAATGAGCTTTAAATTCTAATTCCACAGGTAAGTGGCATGTTTTACCATATACCAGCTGATAAGGTGTCATGCCTATGGGTGTCTTGTATGCAGTTCGGTAGGCCCATAGTGCATCAGAAAGCTTGTGCTTCCACTTCTTGCCCATTTCATCTATGGTCTTTTGTAGAATGTTGTTGATTTGCTTATTTGATGTTTTAGCTTGACTGCTTGTTTGGGGATGGTATGGAGTTGCGATATTGTGTTTGACTCCATTTTCTGCTAAGAACTATCAGAATCTCTTATCAATGAAATGTGGTCCCCCATCACTTATGACTAATCAAGGCATTCCGAATCGTGGAAATATTACTTCATTGAACATCTTCTTAGAGTGTTTGGAGTCAACGGCTCGACATGGTAATGCTTCTACCCATTTAGACACGTAGTCAACTGCCACCAAGATATATTCTGCATCTTCTGACTTTGGGAGTGGTCCCATGAAATCAATTACCCAGACATCAAACAATTCCACTTGAAGGTTGTTCATGAGTGGCATAGCATCCCGAGTATTGTTGTTTCTATGTTTCTAGCATCTGAGACATCTTCTAACAAACTCCTTTGTATCTTGATACATCGTTGGCCAGAAGAATCTGCTTTTGCCAAATCTTAGCATGTGTTCAGAATGCTCCATAATGTCCTCCATAGGGTGATGTATGACATCTCTCAATAATTTTCATGCCTTCAACTATTGGGACACACCTCCGTAGCAGCCCATTGGCACAGACCCTGTAAAGATATGGATCGTCCCACAAGTGGATACGACTTTTATACTTGAGCTTTCTCTTGTCTTCCCCTGGTGGAACATAACCTGCAACCATATAGTTGACAATATTTGCGTACCAAGGATCGGAGTCCGTTACCGCGAGGAGTGTGTCATCCCTTAGATAGTCATTAATAGGTAGCTCATATGTGTCTTTATATTGAAGTCTAGATAAGTGGTCAGCTACTGAATTTTCTACTCCTTTTTTATCTCTAATTTCTATGTCAAACTCTTGGAGCAGAAGAATCCATCGGATCAACCGAGGCTTAGCATCTTTCTTAGTGAGGAGGTACTTAAGTGCTACATGGTCTGTGTATATTATTACCTTTGCTCCTACTAAGTAAGATCTAAATTTATCTATTGCAAAGGCCACTGCCAACATCTCTTTTTCAGTGGTAGCATAATTAAGCTGTGGCCCAGACATGGTTTTGCTAGCATAGGATATAGCGTAATGTTTCTTATCTTTGGTTTGTCCTAAAACAGCACCAACTGCAAAGTCGCTAGCATCACACATGATCTCAAAGGGTAGACTCCAATTAGGTGGTTGGATTATTGGAGCTGAGATTAGTGCCCTCTTAAGAATTTCAAAGGCTTCAATGCACTCGGTGTTAAAAATGAAAGGTACATCTTTAGCAAGAAGGCTAGTCAGAGGTCTAGCGATTTGAGAAAAGTTTTTGATGAAACGCCTATAGAACCCTGCGTGGCCTAGAAAGCTGTGAATGCCTCTCACATTTGTGGGAGGTGGAAGTTATTCAATAACTTCAATCTTTGCTCTATCCACTTCTATCCCACATTCGAACACCTTGTGTCCTAGCACTACTCCTTCTCGAACCATAAAATGGTATTTTCCCAATTCAGGACTAAGTGCTTTTCTTCACACCGTTGTAAGACCATGTCTAAATTCTCTAAACATTCATCGAAGATTTTGCCATAGACGGTAAAATCATCCATGAACACCTCCATGATTTTCTCGATCATATCGGAGAAAATAGACATCATGCACCGTTGAAAAGAAACTGGAGCATTACACAGCCCAAATGACATTCGTCGATATACATAAGTTCCATATGGGCATGTGAAAGTGGTCTTACTTTGGTCATCTGGGTGGATTGGGATTTGATGATACCCAGAATACCCGTCAAGGAAACAAAAGAAAGAGTGATTTGCAAGCCGTTTCAATATTTCATCAATAAAGGGTAACGGGAAGTGATCTTTCTTTGTAGCCTTATTAAGTTTCCGGTAGTCAATGCACATACGCCACCCAGTGACAGTACGTTGAGAGATGAGCTCATTCTTCTCATTCCTAACGACCGCCATTCCTCCTTTCTTTGGTACAACTCGGATAGGGCTAACCCACTCACTATGAGGTACGGGATAAATAATCCCGGCGTGCAAGAGTTTGAGGACCTCTCTTTTAACAACTTCTCGCATTGCGTTGTTAAGTCTCCTTTGTGGTTCCCTCGATGGTGAACAATCAGGATCGATGGGAATACGATGAGTGCAGAGAATGGGACTAATTCCCTTGAGGTCTTGAAGTGAGTAACCTATGGCTGGTTTATGTCTTTCTAAGATAGTGACAAGTTGTTGTGTTTCTTCTTCAGAAAGCTTATCACTTATGATGACAGGTGTTTCTAGGTTATTATTGAGGAAGACATATTTTAAGCCAGAAGGAAGGGGTTTTAGCTCAACTAATGGTTGTGATGGCACCTCTATTTCATCTATCTTAACAGGTTTTGCCAACTCTTCCTCTTCTAGAATAAAGTGTTCATTATCGAGAGTTGGTTGGGCCATATCTTCTAAGGATGCCATTAGGACTTCCTCAACAGGGTCTGGTTCAGGCTTAGGTTCTACTATTGCATTATTTGAGCGTGCAAGCGAGATGGTGATAGGTGAACTTCCTAGTTTTACATCTAAGAGACCATGATTTGGTCTTTCTTAAAAGAGTGTCACAAAAGGTACACCAATCAAGATGGATGTGTCTGAGATGTCAAATATGAAAATCTAAACGATACTCAGAACATTGTATTTGCAATGGAATAGACCTTATGACCCCATAACTTTCAAGAGTAACTCCAGAAGGAATTCGTAAAAGCTTATGAGATGGGATCCAGAACTCGTTGGGGAAAAGTTGTTCGGCTAACGCCTTTGAAATGATATTTATCCCAACGGTTGGACTGTAGTAGCCCTTTATAGTGGTTCCCTTAAGGATGCAAGTGATAACGTCTGAGGGAGCATTGTTCGGGCTACCTCATTGGATAACTCTGCTTCTGCCAACCACTCATGACTCATGATGGCCGATAATCCTTTAATATGTTCCATAAGGAAAGATCATTATTTGGGCCATCATTATCCTCAAAACACATAGAGTGTGCTTGAGTCTTCACTTGAACAGGTAAATTCGAAGCATTGCTAAAATCTTCAAAAAGACCATCCTCAATTTCAAAAGGGAACGTGGAAGGTTGAGGTTCATCATCTTCTAGACTATGTTGTGTTTCCACAGTTGGAGGTTCTTTGACAACCATATCATCTATAGGATTTGAAAGAATTTTAGATTCGGTTGTGTCTAATTCCTCTTGTTGGTCGGGGCTTGGCTTGACTTCTTCTTTAGGAAATTCATCAAAGATGTCAGTGTAAGGGGTGTTTTCAAGGATTTTCTCTAGTATAGCTTTTCCCTCACTCATGGTGTTGTGCGAGAATGAACCTCCAGAAGATAAGTCAAGATATAGAGCAGCTTCCTTGTTAAGGCCAAAATAAAAGTGGTAAAGAAGCACATGGTCTGGTAAGTGAAGGGTTGGACCGGTATTGATAAGACTTAAGAACCTAGCCCAAGCTGCTCCTAGTGTCTCCTCCTTTTGTTTAAAGGTAAGAACTTCTATTCGAAGAGTGGCGATCCGGGAAAGAGGGAAGAAAGCAAGACAGAATTTGTCTCGAAGTTCATCCTAATTTCCTTTCACTCCTCCTACAGTATGAGCATACCACTGCTTCGCTCTTCCTAAAAGGGAGAACAGAAATAATTTCCATTTAATGGTCTCTTGTGTCATGCCAGCAATATTCAAGCAAGAACACAATTGCTCAAATTCTCTAAGATGGGTGTAAGGATTTTCATCTTCTAATCCGAGAAGGATTGCTCCCCGAACCATGGCTATAAAAAAGCGGGGCTCATAGCCATCTGTGAGTATAGGATGTGATGATGGTGGAGGCTCCAACGACTCACCCTTTGGAGCCGAAAATTGAAAGATAGGCATGGAATCCATATGATAGGGTAAAGGTGGTAAAAACGAAAAGGAAAATAAAAGATACACGGACGAACTTGGCTCGATCCCAGAACAGCTACCGTTCCCCGGTAACGGCGCCAGAAAGCTTGTTGGTTTTTTAACGCACACAGAATAATCGAAGAGATAAATCCGCAAGCGCACGGATACCGCTGTAGCTTTCACCTAAGAGTATTCTAAGGTATCGAATTTCCACGAGGAACGCGAAGTGAACTAGAAACGAATCAAGAACGTCCAAGGATAAATAAGATAAATATTTTTGATGGGTAGAGAGGGGCTATCTAAGGTGTTCTAGATAACTAAGAATCAGACTTACGATACTTGTCTACTTTAGAGCAATAGTACCTTTCCAACTCTCGAATAAGACTGGGAAGAAGGTAGTTGGGAAAGGCTGCCAAAAGCTCTACGAAACACCAACTCCGACGTGATGGAATACAAAGGCCAACAAAGCTGTCACCTCTGAAGGCTACCACAACTAACCGTAAGAATTGGGCGCAAACTCAAGTAAACTCTAGCCTAGACACCACGTCTACGCTAACGATTACTACTCTAGCTATGCGCAATAACTAGAGCACTCAATACAAGCTAAGATCCCTAAAAAAAGTAAAGTAAGAACAAAACTTAATCAAATAGAAGACTTAGAGTTACCAATTGAAGAACTTGAAGATGAACTGTCTCCGTAGAGGTACAAAATTGAGGAAGATCCGACAAGCCGGCTCCTCTTCTACTTCTTCCTCTCCTCTCTCCCTATTTTCTAATTACAAGAGCTCTAATGAGCTAGGGCTTCTAGCTTTCCAAATGAATTAATAGAATGAATTAGGGTTTTCCTAGGGGGAGTCTGGCCCTATATTTATAGTCCGGTGGGATGCACGACAGCCGTTTGATCAAACTGACTTAAGGTACGGTGGATATTGACCCTCAAAGGCGGTGGAGGAAGCTTCTAGAAGGGCGTAGGAGGTTCTTTTGGAGGGAGGCCGCCCAGCATCTCTCTCCAGTCCGGCCGGCCCCACCTCATGGCTGCTTGCGCTCCGCTTCGTTCTAGTGTTTCTAGATCGTTCCTGAGTCTAATGTGCGGGGTTTCGTTGGCGTCAAGTTTCGTTACTCCGTTTAATAGTTAGGCCCTTTTCCGTGGTTTTCTAGAACAATCCCTGTAAAATAATAATTCACCAAAGCTCACGGAATTTGTTAGATAAAACCCTATACTTCTCTATTTGCAAGTGTATTGACCATTTATCATGTTTATTGCACTATTAAATGTTGACGCTATCCACCGTCAACATCCTGACGAAGATGTAGCACCAAATCGCCCTCCTTGAGTTCTCGGATCCGGACTCGTCGGTCATGATAGCGTCGGAGGGATTACTGGTATCTGGCTGAGTGCAGAAGGGCGGCGTCCCTTGCTTCCTCAAGCATATCCAGCGAATCCTCTCGAGCCGTCTGGTTGCGCCGCTCGTTGTAGGCTTTGAGCCTCGGAGAGCCGAATTCCATGTCCGTGGGGAGGACGGCCTCGGAGCCATACGCCAGGAAAAAAGGCGTGAATCCTGTGGCCCGGCTGGTCGTCGTCCTTAGGCTCCAGAGGACTGAGGGGAGCTCCTCGAGCCACCTTTTGCCGAACTTGTTGAGCTTGTTGAAGATCCGAGGCTTGAGTCCCTGCAAAATCATACCATTGGCACGTTCTACTTGTCCATTCATCTGGGGATGGGCGACAGCAGACCAGACAATGCGTATCTGGTGCTTGTCGCAGAAATCCTGGAACTTCGTCCCCATGAACTGGGTGCCGTGGTCGGTGATGATGGAGTTTGGGACCCCGAAGCGGTGGATGATGTCGGTGAAGAACAGCACCGCCTGCTCGGATCAGATGTTGGTAACGGGGCGCGCCTCAATCCATTTGGAAAACTTCTCGATGGCGACTAGCAAGTGGGTGAATCCCTCGGGCGCCGTCTTGAGTGGTCCGATGAGGTCGAGCCCCCACACAGCGAATGGCCATGTGATGGGGATGGTCTGGAGCGCCTGATCCCGCAAGTGCATCTGGCGAGCGTAGTACTGGCAGCCCTCGCAGGTGCGCACCACATGAGTGGCGTCGGTGACCGCGGTAGGCCAGTAAAAGCCCTGCCGGAAAGCATTGCCGACGAAGGAACGAGGAGCGGCGTGGTGGCCACAAACACCGGCGTGAATCTTGCGGACTAGCTTTAGCCCTTGCCCGGTGGAGATGCACCGCTGCAGGACCCCCGAGGGACTTCGCTTGTAGAGCTCATCCTCTATTATGACAAAGGACTTTGCTCTCCTCGCGATGCGCCGGCCCTGGTTGAAGTCTTTGGGGAGCACCCCTCGGATGATCCAATCGAGGTACGGCTTCCTCCAATCTTGCTTAGGCTCGGCGTCGGGACCCTCCTCGTCAAGCTCCATGACCTCGGCGTTGGCTACCGAGGGGGCCTCGGCCTCGGAGGCTGTTGTAACCCCCGAGGGGGGGTCGGGCTCGTCGCCCGCCGCCATACCTTGGTCTTCGAAGCTGACAGAGGGGGCCACAAGGTCTTTGGTGAAGATGTCCGGGGGGACGGGGCCCCTCCCGGCCGCAATTTTGGCGAGCTCGTCGGCGGCTTCGTCGTATCTCCGGGCGACGTGGTTGAGCTCGAGGCCGTCGAACTTGTCTTCTAGGGCGCGCACGGCCTTGCAGTATGCATCCATCTTCGGGTCATGGCAACTCGAGTTCTTCATGACTTGGTCGATGACGAGTTGCGAGTCCCCTCGTACGTTGAGGCACTTGACGCAGAGCTCGGTGGTGATCTTTAAGCCGTTGAGGAGGCCCTCGTACTCTGCCATGTTATTTGAAGCAGGAAAATGGAGCCGGACCACGTACCGCATGTGTACCCCAAGGGGTGAGACGAAGAGGAGGCCGGCGCCGGCGCCGGTCTTCATTAGAGACCCGTCGAAGTACATGGTCCAGCATTCCGCTTGGATCCGAGGTGGTGGAAGCTGGGTGTCAGTCCACTCCGCGAGAAAATCTACCAAGACCTGAGACTTGATGGCCTTCCTTGGCACGTAGGAGAGAGTCTCTCCCATGAGTTCGATGGACCACTTGGCGACCCGTCCTGAGACTTCCCGGTTCTGGAGGATCTCCCCCAACGGGAAGGAGGAGACCACCGTCACTGGGTGGGCGTCGAAGTAGTGCCGGAGCTTGCGCCGAGTCAGGACCACGGCGTAGAGTAGCTTCTGGATCTGCGGGTAGCGGATCTTGGTCTCGGACAGCACCTTGCTGATGAAGTAAACTGGCCTTTGGATTGGCAGGGCATGGCCCTCTTCCTGTCTTTCGACAACGATGGCCGCGCTAACCACTTGGGTCATCGCTGCGACATACAAGAGGAAGGGCTCACCTTCGGCTGGAGGGACCAGTATCGGGGCGCTGGTAAGGGTGGCTTTGAGCTTGTCAAGAGCCTTCTGGGCCTCGACGGTCCAGGAGAAGCGCTCCGCTTTCCTCAGGAGGCGGTACAAGGGCAGTCCCTTCTCACCGAGGCGTGAGGTGAAGCGGCTAAGAGCCGCAAGGCAACCCATGACCCGTTGTACCCCCTTTAGATCCTTGATTGGCCCCATACTGGTCACCGCGGTCACCTTATCCGGGTTGGGCTCGATGCCGCGCTTGGAGACGATAAACCCCAGGAGCATGCCTCGGGGTACCCCGAAGATGCACTTCTCAGGGTTGAGCTTGACGTTTTTGGCCTTAAGACACCGAAAGGCAATCTGAAGGTCAGCGATGAGGTCGTCGGCTTTCTTGGTCTTGACCACTATGTTGTCCACGTAGGATTCCACGGTCTCTCCGATGTGATCCCCAAAGATGCCGAGCATGCACCGTTGGTATGTGGCCCCGGCGTTTCTGAATCCGAAGGGCATCGTCACGTAACAATACATGCCAAAAGCAGTGATGAAGGAAGTCACGAGCTGGTCGGACTCCTTCATCTTGATTTGGTGGTAACCGGAGTAGGCATCAAGAAAAGATAAAAGTTCACACCCCGAGGTGGAGTCAACTATCTGATCAATACGTGGTAGAGGAAAGGGGACCTTCGGACATGCTTTATTTAAGCTTGTGTAGTCTACACACATCCTCCACTTCCCACTTTTCTTCCTAACCAGTATAGGATTAGATAACCACTCAGGATAGAACACCTTCTTGATGAATCCGGCCGCCAAAAGCTTGTTCACCTCCTCACCGATGGCCCTGCGCTTCTCCTCATCGAATCGGCGCAGACGCTGCTTCACCGGTTTGGAGCCGGCCCTGATATCAAGGGAGTGCTCGGCGACATCCCTCGGAATGCCTGGCATGTCCGAGGGACTCCACGCAAAGATGTCGATGTTCGTGTGGAGAAAGTCGACGAGCACAACTTCCTATTTGGGGTCGAGGGAGGCGCAGATCTTCACCGCCTTGCCGGATGGAGAGGCGGGATCCAGCGGGACCTCGTTTACCCCATCGGACGGCTCGAAAGTGCCGGCATGGCGCTTGGCATCGAGGGCCTCGGAGACCGCCATGGCCTCGGCGTGCTCGATTGCCTCGACATCGCAGTTGAACGCGTGCTCGTAGGAGGAGCCGACGGTGATGACGTCGTTGGGGCCTGGTATCTTGAGAAGGAGGTAGGTGTAGTTGGGGACCGCCATGAACTTCACGTATACGGGACGTCCGAGGATTCCATGATAGGTTCCTCGGAAGTCGACCACGTCGAAGGTGATGACCTCCTTGCGGAAGTTCGATGGTGTCCTGAAGAAAACCGGAAGGTCGATCTGTCCGAGGGGCCAGGCGCGCTTGCCCGGCACTATGCCCTAAAAAGGAGAGCTGCAGGGCCGGAGCTGCGAGCGCTCAATCCCCAACAGGCTGAGGGTCTCGGAGTAGAGGATGTTGAGGGCGCTGCCGCCGTCCATCAACACCTTGGTGAGCCGCACGTTGCCGATGATGGGATCGACCACGAGGGGGTATCGTCCTGGGTTCGGCACGCAGAGTGGTGGTCGTCGACGCTGAAGGTGATGGCGTCGGTGGACCACGGCAGGTATTGCGGAGTGGCGGGGCGCACCGAGAAGACCTCACGATGCTCGCGCTTGATCTGGCGCGGAGTGAGGTTCACCGGCAACCCCCCGATGACCATGAAGACGTCGTGGACCTCGGGGAATCCCTCGTCTTTGTTCATTCCTCCTTCTTCTTTGTCCTCGGGCGGGGGAAGCTTCTGGTAGAAATGACATGCCAAGTCACACTCCCCCATGGTGTGCTTGACAGGGAACTTGTGGAAAGGGCAGGGCTTCTTGAGCATGTCGTCGAACGCCCCGGGCCCCGGGGGCCTCGGGGGGCCTTGCGATCGGCCGCGGCGACGATGTCGTCTTCGGAGTCTGCCTCCTTCTTGCCCTTTTTCCCCTTGCGCTTGTTCCTCTTGTTCTTCTTGAGGTTACGGGAGGCGTCCCCCTCGGCGTCGCCTTCCTTCCGCTTTACCTTGTTGCCGCCGTTGCGAAAGATCGCTCCCACCGCCTCCTCACCGGAGGCGAAGTTTGTGGCCACCTCGAACAGCTCATTGGCAGTGGTTGGCATTTTTCGGCCCAGCTCATGGACGAGTTCCTTGCAGGTTGTGCCGTCGAGGAACGCGCTGATGATGGTAGTGCCGGCTACGTTGGACAGCTCAGTGCACTTCTTCGAGAAGCGCCGGATGAAATCCCGCAGCGTCTCGTCGGGCCTCTGGCGGCAGCTGCGGAGATCCCACGAGTTCCCAGGGCGCACGTATGTGCCCTGGAAGTTCCCCATGAAGACCCTGACCAGATCGGTCCAGTCGCGGATCGTGTGGGCAGGAAGATGCTCCAGCCAAGCTCGCGCCGAGTCGCCTGTAAGTGGAAGGTTGCGGATGATGAGCCTGTCGTCGTCCGCGCCGCCTAACTGGCACACTAGGCGGTAGTCGCTGAGCCACACCTCGGGGTTCGTTTCTCCCGAGTACTTGGTGAGGTTGGCTAGCTGCTGGAACTGGAAAGGAAACCGGGCGTTGCGGATCTCCCGGCTGAAGGCACGGGGCCCCGGGGGATCGGCATCGTCATGGTCCTCGTCGCTGTCGTGCCTGCCGCCTCTGCGCGGCTAGCGGTCGCGTCCGGCCCGTGCTCCGGCTTCTCTCGCGGCGTTGTTGATAACGTTGCGCGCGTCGCCATCGTCGAAGCTGCCGCGGTTGTCCTGGATGCTCTCGCGGACCGGCCTCCATGACAGATCTTGATGGACCGAGGCTTCTCATTCGCGGTGAGGGAGTGGCTCGTCCTCCTCGTCCCTCTGTGCCCGATGCCGGGAGGCTGAGCTTTCGGCCTACTGGACAGCAGCGGTCTCGATGTAGCCCCGCATCTCATCTCGAATCCGTCGCCCCTCTGGGGTGGATGGCTCCGGCGTCGCTCGGAGGAGAAGGGCCGCCGCCGCGATGTTCTGACCTGCACGCTGGAAGATGGCGGGGCGTTCCCCTCCTTCGTCATTGACGATCCTCTGGTTGACGTCGCGGGCTCGTTGTCGGGCAGCGGGGCTCGGGTTGCGCGCCGCATGGCGCTCCCGCTCGTATGCCTCTATCTTCTGCCATAGCAGAAGACGGTCGTGCTCAAGGTTATCCCCAAGCTCCCGGATTTGCTCGATGGTGGGGCGCCGTGGCCCCTGGGGGGTAGTCGCTGGATCGCCGGCTCTCGGGGGACCCATGCGCGGTGGAGTCTGCTGCTCCTGGCCCGTGGCCCAGGACGCACTGGGGTCCTGAGGCGTTGCGCCCGCCGGTGCCGGCCTTGTGGCATGCCTGGGGTCGTGGTCCTCGTTACCGTCGCTGTTGCCGTTGCCGCCGTCGCCGAGATCGCCGATCTCCACGTGAAAGTACTCGCGGGTTGGGTCGTACATGTCGTCCGGCGAGTCCGAGTCGGGATATCCGAAGGCGTATGCATGCGCCGGCATAAGCCCTCGGGGCTCCGTGGCCTCCAGGTAGCGCCATATCGCGTGGACGTAGCGGGACCCGGAGTAGTCCACACTTGCCCACCTAGTCCGGTGCTCCTCGAGGTCAAGGTAGGACGCGGCCAGATCGGACGTGTCTAAATCCTGGTTGAAGCGCAGCTGGTGGCCGGGGAGCTCACCATAGGCCCCCATGCTGGTGGGGACCAATGACGCGTACGTGGAAGCGGCGTTGGTGAGGCCGAACGGCGGCGGTGGTGGAACTGGTCGTGAGGCGTTAGGGGCGGCCTCCGCCGCCTAGATGCGACGCGGCGGATCCTCCTCCAGGTCCCCGGCGGCGCGCGACGTGCCTGCCGAGCACGGCGGGCATGTGGCGCTTACGGCGCCTCTGCGCCCGGGCCCGTGACGGGCCGCGGGGAGTCTCATCGGGAGACTCCTGGGCCCTGGACGGAAGGAGCTCCATGTCGTACTGGGTGCCCAGTGACACGAACTCGAGATCCCCGAACCGGATCACGGTGCCCAGCTCTAGTGGCTGTGCTGGAGGAAAGTTGGAGGCGGAAATGCCCCAAGACATCTCGTTGCGTTTGCTGGCCATTCCGGAGTTTTGGCTGGAAGAGATGCGAAAACACGCACAGGCCCCTACCTGGCGCGCCAACTGTCGGTGCTAAAACCGGTGGTCCTAGCACCAACGAGTAAATTTGTGGTGCGTGTTCCCAACTCCGGAAGGTGTGCAAGAAGAACACAAGGAAGGCTTGTATTATCCTGCACCTAAATGCTTGCAGGTAGGGTGTACAAGCGAATGGAGAGAGGGAGCTGGTCCCAAATCTCGTGTGTGATTGAGGCAAGTACCAATATCGTGAGTGTGGGAGTGCTCAAGGTTGCTTGTGTGTGTCCCCAGGAGGGGGCCCGGTCCTTCCCTTTTATAGCCGCAAGGGGAGGATAGGGTTTACAAAGTGTGCCCGTATTCATGGAAGAGGTCGCGTGTGCCTCTCCTCCCTCATCTGAGGCCTCGGAGCCCGCCGCCTTTCTTATGCCGAGATCCCGGAGTGGGCGCTGGCACTGTAGAGCCTGGTTGCCGCCGTGAGTGGTCACGTCCCCTTATCCTGACGACGGAGAGGACGGCTGTCCCTGTAGAATTTGATGGAGAGGCCAGGGGAGGCCCATCTGACCCCCCGCAGCGCGCTGTAGCTTTGACTTACTCCGGTTCCGAGGCTCGGAGGGCCTCGGAGCCTACCACCGTACGCGGGACGGTTGGCACAGGAGAGAGTCGTCATCAGGGCACTCGCTGCCCATCCCGGACTCAGAAAACCTGGGAGGTACTGTTGTTTGACCAGCCCCCAATTTACCGACTCCGCACGGAGGATGACATCGATGATGGCGGCCCACGGCGTGGCAGCCACCGCCCTCTATGGAGGATAACGTAATCATGAGCGCGGGTGAGGGTTGTGACAGGACCGCTCTTATCCCCCCAAAGGGATAACGCCTGTCTCGACGGAAACGTGGGAAGGCGGGCGGCAGATATACGCCAAGTCGAGGCCAGGTTTGACTAGGAAATGCACGGCGCGCCCGTCCCGAGGCCTAGGCACGGGGCTCAGGCGGGACGGAAAGCGGCGCCGTCCGAGGCGTCTGCGTAGAGGGGCCCGGGCGAGACGGGAGCGTTAGCGCGCGTCCAAGTCCTCGGGGGAGGGGCTCGGGCGAAGCGGAAAGTCGGCGCCCGTCCGAGGCCTCGGCGGGGCGGCTCGGACGGGATGGTGAGCAGTGTGCTGGGCCTTGGCAGGCCGTGTTTTGCTACTGTGTGGCCTGGTTTTGCGTTCGTTGGGCCTAATAGTTTGGAGGGCCCTTATTTTGGTACCCGACACTGCTGGACACTGAAGAGGTTAAAATTTGCTGGAGGACACTTTGATTCTTATTGAATTTGCTGGGTGGACACCACGTCCAACCAAATATTTTTATAAAATAGATATAAAATCATATAAGTGCCACAAAATTATATCATAAAATCCGTTAGACTTTTACGTGATGAGAACTACACATTGAAATATTGTTTTGCACTGAAAATAACTATTTTTCTCTCTTCATAAATAAACAAATTTAACCATAATTAACTTTATTTAGTTACAAAGAGAGGTAAAATAGTTATTTTTAGTTTAAAATAATATTTTACTATGTAGTTCTCATCATATAGAGTCTAACGGATTTTATGGTATAATTTTATAGCACTTATATGATTTTATATCTATTTTATAAAAATATTTGGTTGGGCATGATATAAAATAGATATAAAATCATATAAGTGCCACAAAATTATACCATAAAATTC
The DNA here is from genome assembly GCA_015844335.1 of Chrysopogon serrulatus. NCBI lineage: Eukaryota > Viridiplantae > Streptophyta > Magnoliopsida > Poales > Poaceae > Chrysopogon > Chrysopogon serrulatus. Next base: position 57,937 of record JADLZL010004899.1, on the reverse strand, counting down.
ATTAGACTCTACATGATGAGAACTACATAGTAAAATATTATTTTAGACTAAAAATAACTATTTTGTCTCTCTTCATTAAATAAATAAAGTTAACCATGGTCAAATTTGTTTATTTATGAACAGAGACAAAATAGTTATTTTCAGTGTAAAATAATTTTTTACTGTGTAGTTCTCATCAAGTAGAGTCTAATGGATTTTATGGTATAATTTTGTGGCACTTATATAATTTTATATCTATTTTATAAAAATATTTGATTGGACGTGGTGTTCACCAGCAAATTCAATAAGAATCAAAGTGTACTTAAGTAAATTTCAACTTCTTCAGTGTCCAGCAGTAAAGAGCGATCACCAGTGTCCAGTGATAAATTTCCTCTTTTAAAAAACACGTAAAAATCTATAACTCAGGTTGGTGTGGAATTAGTTATTGCTGTCTGAGACTGCTATGTTGGGTGATTATGACAAAATGTCGCTCTCGATTTTCCATACCGTCCCATTGTTAAGGATGGCACTGGTGGTGGAGCAGAGCAGGGTATCACCTAAATCCTATAGAAAAAGAGACCAAGTATATGCTGTATATATACGTTAATACGAGCTGGCTTGCTTAGTCTTTTGTGGGCAATCGGCAAGCAGGTGATTTTTGGGCTTCTTAGCTTGTGTTGTTTAATCCACAATGTGCGATAAAACAAGATAGAAGATACTTCCTCCGTCCCTAAATAATTATCGCTGTGGGATGCGTGCCACAAGTTTGACTTGATTTATAGAAAATACGTGCAATATTTATATCTTCAAATAATTTTGTTAAAAAACTAGATCCAAATATCTTTCCGATGATACTAATTATGATACTAATCAATAATATTTATTATTTATTAAAATTACCGACATTTCTTTCTCGAAAAGCGAAGCGATAGTTATTTAGGAATGGAGGGAGTACCTATTTTCTTTGACTAATGGACTGGGCTACGCCGTTGCTGGTGTCATAGTTCAATTTCACTGGGGTCAACCATGGTGACAAGGGGTCCACAGGTTCGAACAAAGTCATCGGGGTTGGTGGACCCGACAGTTTACTGTAGATCCACCCCATACACGGGCAAAAGAGTCTAGGCTTGTGCGCTGGCAAACAGAGAGGAGGAGCTGATTTCAGGCTTCGTCAGTTGCTCGGGTGCCAATCGTTTGTCTCAGCGGGATTTTCGGGACTCCATGCCAGGAAGCACTTCCTTTCCCAGTCGTTTGGTAGAAAACACTCCACAAAACAGGTCCTTATCCGTGTATCATGCCGATTGCCGAAACCGATGTCAAAACAAAACCTTCGTAATACCAACGAGACAACTACGAGGCGTTTGGTTCCCTGCACCAACCTCTGGCCAGGCCCGCTGCATGCAACCTGCCGGCGTTTGGTTGTCTGGTCAGGCGACAGGGCCAGGTTGCGGCGATGCAGCCGTACAGTGCGAGCCAGGCTCATGGGGAACGCCCAAATTGAGTGTTTCTGGTGAGTCTAGCTAAGCTGGTGCAGCATTTCTCTGTCAATTGCTTTATTAGAGTATAATTAGTATGTATTAAGCTATATTAGTATATTATAAAGAAGATTAAAATATATTAAGATAAATAATAACTAATAGAATGCAATTATGTAGCATGAATATTATCTTGATGATTATTAATGTTTTTTTCTATTTTATTAGTTATCCATGCAGCCAACCAAACAATATTTTTTCTTGTATAAGCTCAGTAGACACAACCAACCAAACAGAGAGCAGTTGCATGGCAACAGCCTGACTCCAGCCAGTCTGGCTCTATGATACGAACCATGCTATGTAGAAACACAAACCAAACAGGCCCTGCATGCAACTGCCAAATATCGGCCTATGCTAGAGAGTAGAGAGATGATTGATAATCACGATTCACGGATCCATGCATCACCCGGCCCATGCACGTTATTATTATTGCGACGTTACATCCATACGCACTAGCTGCTAGCAGGCGTACGCGACGGCAACTATCCCCCGTGCGATTGCGATATGCAATGCAAGTGCGCTTTTAACGATCTAACCGGCTTGCACCACAGCACCTGCAGTGCTTCAGTTGCAGATCGACTAACACGTACAGCAGCAGCTCGGTGGGATTTGACGACGCACTGCTAGCTAAGTTGGGGCATCGCACGCCCGCCGCCCACCATTGAGACGTACTCCATGGCTTCCAAGTATAGGTCATTTTTTTATATAATTTTTTACTATACACCTACACGTATATATAATGTCCAGATATCTAATGAAACGACATTTTTTCATGGAACACTGTTGTTCTTATGTAGTATATATTTAATTATATATGCACCACAATATCTCGAATGTGTACTACTACTAGAAGATCCATTTTTCAGAGGAGTTCAAATAAAAAACCCATCAACTACATAATTGTAGATCATGTCAAGATTTAATATTTTTGTATAAAGTTCATCTTCATTCAACTTCACATGAAAACTTTAAGAACTTTTTTATGCAACTATTTCAAGAAACTAGAATGCCTGCCTCTGCTAATATCCATTTTAGAGCATGATATCTTAAGAAGTCCACCTTTGCTAATCAATTAATAGAGAGGATTAACAAAGGTGGGTCTTCTAAAGAGATTGCCTCCATAAATAGTTGATTAACAAGGCGGTCTTCTATATAGATGCTTGCCTCTAAATAGTTAAGTGGACGTTTGACTAAAACCACTGACCATTTATAGAAGCAATTTCCAAAAATACACACCTTATTAATGAGGCAACCTACCTTCTAAAACTATTTTTTTTAGTAGTGTGGTGCTATTATAAGAGTATGTATCCTTGTTGTGGACACTATAATCATTAAAATAATCACTTAACCAACACTAAGACAGAAGGTTGTTATGAAATGTCTTTTTCCCTATAAATTTCTTTAACGTGTCCACGTTTGGTTTCAACTAATTGTTTGTATTTGTTAGCACAGATAGAAAAATCGGCAAGCACACAGATATCATTGTGCTTTCATCCGAGAGTATTCTAGAGCATTGATTTTCATGGAAATGTGAAATGAACTAGCAATGAATCAAAAGCGTCCAAAGAAAGATAAGATAAAATGTTTTTGTGGTTAGAGAGAGATTTCCTTAGGTTTTCTAGGATGGATTAGATAATCAAGGCTCAAATTTACTATACTTACTTCGAGCAGCAACACCTCTCTAACCGTCAAGGAGCACAAGGTTCAAATTTACTATACTTACTTCGAGCAGCAACACCTCTCTAACCGTCAAGGAGCATGGGAAGATATAGAAAGTGGTTTTTATTCAAACGGTTGCATGCCTAATCAGGAAAGCCATAATGTGTAATTGTGTATATTATATAAGGTAAAATTTAGCCTTTATGAGTTGAAACATAAATATAATTATGTTGAATTATTAATGTTTTGATTGAAACTCACTATATTAGCCATTTTAGTATTTCTAGATACATAAATATTAAAATATGTAGACATAAAGTATATATACAGGTGCATAGAAAAAAACTATAAATATACAATCAAAACGTCTTATAATTTAAAATGGAGAGAGGAGCGGCTAAGTTTCCTAATTAATTGTATAGCTTATGGCACACATAAAGGCTAAGATGAACCATGAAAGCCTAGACCCAATTTTACGGGCGCCCAGAAAAGGAGGTCAACCTCAGCCGCTTTACTTTGTTGATGGAAGTACAAAAGAACAACAGAGATATCCCCATTTGAATCCGACCAAACCAACCCAACCCAACCGAAAAGGATGAATGCCATCGACTTCCAAACATGTGCGTCCATGCATGCATGACTCTCCAGCTCGGTCGAGTGAGTGCTTGAACCCCACTCGTTTTTTCGAGACGCAAAAAGGTAAAATAATAAAATTCTCAGTCGTCACTCACTCTCTAGTGTCTCTACAGTACACCATTTTTTCAGCTTCTTGACCCCTCTTCTCCACAAAATTACCAAGAATCCCTCTGCTCTTCATCACCTATAAATTGGCCACCTCGACCACCACTTCTCCTTGCAAGTTCAGGGGCAGTGCAAAGCATCGGCACGATCGAAGTTTAACTAGACGTGCATTGCTACCATGGCGCTCCACTCTGCTGCCGTCGCCGCCGTCGCCGCGCTCTCGGCCCTCCTGCTGCTGTCCTTCGCAGGCCTTGCGCTCTCCGAAGCGACGCCGTCCACGCCGGTGTCACCGTCGGCCGCGTGCAACGCCACCACGGACCCAACCTTCTGCCAGTCCGTCCTCCCGCCGAGCGGCAAGGGGGACCTCTACACGTACGGCCGCTTCTCGGTCGCCGAGTCCCTCGCCGGCGCGCGCAAGTTCGCTGCCCTCGTCGACCGCTACCTCGCGCGCCACCGTCACCTCTCCTCGAGCGCCATCGGGGCGCTCCGGGACTGCCAGCTCATGGCCGAGTTGAACGTGGACTTCCTCACGGCCGCCGGCGCCACGATCAAGACTACGGACACCCTCCTGGACCCGCAGGCCGACGACGTGCACACGCTGCTGTCGGCGATCCTGACGAACCAGCAGACGTGCTTCGACGGCCTGCAGGCCGCGTCGGGGTCGTGGTCCGACCGCGGCGGCGCCCTCGACGCGCCCATCGCCAACGGCACCAAGCTGTACAGCCTCTCGCTGTCGCTCTTCACCAGGGCGTGGGTGCCGACGGCGAAGCCGGCGCACCCGCACAAAGGCGGCAGCGGCAATGGCCGGCCGCACCATGGGCACGGTGGCAAGAGCAAGAAGCCCCCGGCGGTGAGGAGGGCCCTGTTCGACGTGACCGACGACGAGATGGTGCGGCGGATGGCGATCGAGGGGCCAGAGAGCACGGTGGCGGTGAACGCCGTGGTCACGGTGGACCAGAGCGGCGCCGGGAACTTCACCACCATCGGGGACGCCGTGGCGGCCGCGCCGAAAAACCTCAACGGCAGCACCACCGGCTACTACGTGGTCCTCGTGCTTGCCGGCGTCTACGAGGAGAACGTGGTGGTGCCCAAGCAGAAGAAGTACATCATGATGATCGGTGACGGCATCGGCCAGACCATCGTCACCGGCAACCGGAGCGTCGTCGACGGCTGGACCACCTTCCAATCGGCCACCTTCGGTATGACATGCATCCGGTTACGACATGCTCCTATATAGTCATTTGGTAAAAGTTTGGCATATGAAAAAAATGTTACGAATCCAAAATTGATTAAACTATTCGTACTACTATTTAAAACAATATATAAGCTGGGGTGCCAAGTGTGACACTAGGCGCATATACATGGATGAGATAGGGTAGTAGGGGGCTGAAACCTAAAAAAACGCGTCGCTTTTATTTGGTCCCATTCCACAAGGACTTGACAACAGGATGTGTACGAGTTGCTCTGATCCAACTCGATATTGTGGTCTCGTCACATCATTAATCGTGCGCACGATCAAACATATACTGCAAGATATATTATCCATTATTATACTACTGCAACATATATACTGCAATATATATATATATATATATATATATATATATATATATATATACACACACACACACTTCATTAATTAATTGATTGACCATGCATGCATGTTCTCCTTGCTGATCGATGCATGCAGCCGTGGTGGGGGAAGGCTTCGTGGCGATGAACATGACGTTCCGGAACACGGCGGGGCCGGCGAAGCACCAGGCGGTGGCGTTCCGCTCCGGCGCCGACCTGTCGGCGTACTACGGGTGCAGCTTCGAGGCGTACCAGGACACGCTGTACACGCACTCCCTCCGCCAGTTCTACCGCGGCTGCGACGTCTACGGCACCGTGGACTACGTGTTCGGCAACGCCGCCGTCGTCTTCCAGGGCTGCACCTTCTACTCCCGGCTGCCGATGCAGGGGCAGAGCAACACGGTGACGGCGCAGGGCCGCAGCGACCCCAACCAGAACACGGGCACCTCCATCCAGGGCTGCTCCCTCGTCGCCGCGCCGGAGCTCGCCGCCAACACCGCCTTCGCCACGCTCAGCTACCTCGGCCGGCCGTGGAAGAACTTCTCGCGCACGGTGGTCATGGAGTCCTACGTCGGCGCGCTCGTCGACCCCGCCGGCTGGATGCCCTGGTCCGGCGACTTCGCGCTCGACACGCTCTACTACGCCGAGTACAACAACACCGGGCCGGGCGCCAACACCAGCCGCCGCGTGGCGTGGCCGGGATTCCACGTGCTCGGCGACAGCACCGACGCCGGCAACTTCACCGTCACGGGCATGGTGCTAGGCGAGAACTGGCTGCCGCAGACGGGCGTGCCGTTCACCAGCGGCCTGATTTCTTGAAGCGCGGCCGTGCTAACCAGAGCTTCGTCGCATTATCAATAGCTACTCTCCTATTTGTATATGTGTGTTTCTGCAATAATACCAGCCCAGCCCATCAACTCATGCGCCCTTGCTTGCATGTAGCAATCAAACGAGACATAATTAAGTACATTGAAAGAGCCAAATATGTATTAGTTCGTGCGCAAATTTGTGCTACTGTAAACCAAACCTGCAAGTTGTTCACAGAGTAAAGTCCGGTTCACCTCCTAAATTAGTTGATGAATTTGATAGATCCTCTCCGGAGAATGTGCACACCTTGAGTTTTAAAACAGAACAAATAAAATACCCTCTGATCGTTTCAAAATGGTTTTATTAAGGCCCCATTTGGCACAGCTCCTCCACCGGTTTCAGAAGCCGTTTGAAGCCGTTTTGTGCCAAACGGATAAAACAAAACGGTTTTACATGCGAAGCCTCTAAAATCGTGCTCTCACAGAGCTCTGAGATGGGATAGAGCCAAAAATTATAGCTTCACCCAGCTTCACTTCATCCTACATGGCGTTCTGTGAGAGCAAGTTTTAATGAATTGCATATGTGGAGCTGTTTTACCAAACGATTTACCAAAACGACTCCAGCTCCACCTATAAAGTTGTTTATGGAGCTGAAGCCAAAATAAATAGCTCCACTAGTGAAGTGGAGCTACGCCAAACGGGGCCTAAGTGGTCTGGCAACTTGGAAGTAGGGCCCACATGTCATTTAGACTCTCTCTTACTCTAATATAAGGACCATATCTTTTTCAAGCGAAGTAGCATGAATACATATTATCAATGTCGTAGAACTCAATACAATCTACAACTTAATTTTAGATGATAAATTTTCTATTTCATAAATTTTAGAGGTTAAAATATTTCTTTTAAGTTGCTGTATTTTAAAATTTAAGTCTCGCAGTACTTGAAATGACCTTATATATTCTATACCAGTTGTAGTTCACGGTAAGATATACAAATATACAACTTTGTACGTCAACACATTTTTATTTATCAAAGATCACCTTGATGCCCTTGAATAAGACCAGAAGAAGGGTTTTTTATCAACATTTGTAGAAGAAACAATATATACCATTTCTCGACACTATATAGCCTAATAAATCGTTATGCTTCATCAGCATATTTAATTTATTTTTTTCTCTCCTTTTCTAACTCAAATACAAAATAAATCATTCAAATATCTTGAATGCGCAATATCAAATGTATAGAAAACAACATGCCAAAGAGCGTTAGCATCATAACAATCACAAAAAAAGGTGTTGGATGGTTTCATATGACTACAAAAGCATATTTGCCATCTATTGTGAATTTCTATATTATCAATTTGATAAACCATTTGCCTACCAAATTAATTAGCCCATTAACTATATCTAGGCAGGACTCTGCAACCTGATCATATTTCTTGTGGGGTCTAGCGTTCTGTCGACAAAACCGCTCAGCAATGGCACATTAGCCAAGTTGGGATTTGCTAAATTTCAAGTCTCTAAATTTTAGTTTTTTTTTTCAGGTGACAGTTGTCGTATATAAATTTATACTAAAATTTCAGTTTTGGTTTGTTGTAATTCCTGTAGACAAAATCTGTACATTTTTATTTCAAGAATAAAATCCCATTAGATAGAACTATATAAACCTAACAAAATCTGATATATGTTGGTACAAAGACAATTTAACAATTTACAATTATTTTCTATAGTTAGACAAAGACAAAATTTCGATATATTATGTCACAAAGACAAATAACAAATCACAAAAATAACAATATACTTGTAATAATTGGTAGTACAAGAGTGTTGCTTGAAATCATCCTAAATGCAGACACTGAAATATAGGAGAAGTGCACAAATAAACTGTAGGATAAGGACAAATCAAGCAAAAAGATTTATTTCACTGCCAAAAGCCTCTTTACAAACAAATAAAACACTACAGAAATAAGCAGTTTATTCATGATAATCTTGGATGATGGATCATCATTGTACGACATCTATTATCTAGTTATCTGATGTTTACAACGGATTAAGACTTGCAGTCTATCCTTTCCTGCCTTTGAAGGGGTAACACCGTAAAGCTGACTGTACTCATGGCAAGTTCTGTCGTGGAACCAAGGGATGCACTAGAAACTCTCGAGAATTCTGACAAACTTTGTACCAAATTCTTGTGCTGAATAGGTGCGAGTGCCATCTGTGTTTCCACATTGAAGTTAAGGTGCTCGTCTAGTCTCCGGTTGCCAGTGTCAACGCACATTTGTTCAAGCACACTGGCATGGCCAGCGAAGAATTTGATAAGCCGTAGTCCAAGGCAGCTGGAGATGGAGTTGCTGTCCAGTCGGAACTGCAGGCCTACTCTTCTCAGAGTACGTTGCAAGCAGGCGAACGAGCGGCCACTGAGACCAGGGATACCTGGAACATCATCATATTTATTGTCACCAAAAATGCTATCCTCCATGGAGATGGCTGTCTTTGATCTCTGGCGGCACACGAATCGATCCATGGACTTGTTGTAATCCGATCTATCTTTCCTTCCTAAGAACTCACATGCATACCGGGAACCCGTGTCACGGAGAGCTGTTGCAGTGCCTAGCTTCAGTATGAGTTCACCAAGAACAGGGCAGCAATGCAGCAGGTTGGCAATGGCCACGGCCGCCGTCTTGCTCTGGGGAGCATGGACCCCTTCCAGCTCGAGGCGCTCAACCCTGGGGAACGCACACAGGAGCCTAGCACGCCTAGCCTCGCCTGTGGCGGCAATGTCCTTGAGGTCGTTTCCCACCTTGAGCTTGAGGGTCTTGGCACTGGTGAAGTTTTGCACGAATTGCCAGAAAAGCGCGCGTCTCGTTTCTATCTCAGTGTCGCGGCTGTCACTGTCATAGTTATACCGGTGCTGGGGGTCGGGATCTTGCCGGAGGAAGTGCAGGTCCACCCGTGCAACGCCAGGCGTAGCCGATCGTAGTATGAATGGCCGCATGAGACCCTCGTATTTGAAGGATTGCAGCTTCGGCGCATCGATCTCGATGGCCCATCTGCTCTTGCTACAGCGATCTTCTGAATCTTGGATCGCCATGCCGCACAGCGCCAGCACGAGCGTGGTAGCTGCCTGGAATCTTAGGTGGAGCACCGGTGGTTCTGCCGTTGTGGTGTCCTCGTCGCCGCCGCCGTCTTCGTCGTCGTCGAGTTCGTAGTGGCCCGCAATCCCATGGAATCGCGTGGTCTGCTCGGAGTCGGCCGGTGGCGCCACGAAGAAGAGAGACTCCAGTTGCACGGTGGTGAGCTCTGGCGCGCCGTCCAACATGGCCTGGAGAAGCTCGAGCTCAACGGAGCAGAACCGCAGCCGCAACGTGGCCAGCCGTGGGAGTGGGAAGGCGGCCACCAGGGCCGACGACGACCGCGTGAGGTCACACCTGGTGAGGTCCAGCACGCGGAGGGTCTCCGACGGGAGGGAAGGGAGCCCATAGATCCCTGCGTTCCTATCGTTCTCTTCCCGATAGAAAAGGTAGCCTTCGGCGATGGCGGCGACGCGGAGCTCCTCAACGCGGCGCGCCGCTCGGTGGGACACCACTGCTCCGATCAAGTCGACTTCGTGCCAGTCCCTGCTCTCCCCGTCGTTTCGCCCTCCCCCGGACCCCAACGCGTCGCCGCCCTTCTACACCATCGTCAGCGCCGCGATCATGGCCCGCCAACGACGACGCGGCGCCGCACCCCTGCGCGCCCTCCGCATCGCCGTGGAAAGCTACCGCGGTGTCCGCGGCGATTCCCTGACGGTGGACCAGTGGGTCTCGTACGCCGTGCAGCAGGGCGCCGCCGAGGGCCTCGACCTCGGCCTTCGCCTCGGGTGCCGCTTCGAGGTCTGCGACCGCCCTTACGCACTCCGCCGCGGCAAACAGCAGCACATGATCGACGACGGTCGACACCATATGACGGTCGTGCCCGACCCCGCAATTGTGGAGAGTCCGAGGTCAACGATCGACGCGGCGGGATGCGAGCCCAACGATGACAGCAGCGTCGTCTCCTCCTCCGATGACGACGACGAGCGCAGGAAACCTTATTACAACCGGTGGCCGTGGGTTGTGCCGGAGTACACCGCGACGAGGCTGATCTTCTCCTGCGCCCACCTGCGGTCGCTGTCCCTGAGCTCCTGCCGGCTCGCCCCTCCCGACACCGTCAGCCTGCCGTCCCTGGTGATCCTGCTCCTCTCCCACGTCTCCGACCCGGGCAGCGACGTGGAGCGGCTCGTCGCCGGCTGCCCGCGCCTCGCGGACCTGACGCTCGAGGCCTGCGAAGCGGTGACCGCGCTCTCCATCGTCGGTGGCGCCCGCCTTCGCAGGCTGGCCATCCGCTGCTGCCACAACCTGGTGGCCATCGTCGTCGACTCGTCAGAGCTACAAGCGTTTGAGTACAGGGGCGCCGTGCCCGACAGCTCGTTCCTCACCATGCACGACGGCGGCCGCTCCACGAGGATAGTGTACTGCAAGCTCGACATCTGCGGAGAAGAGGTCAAATCAGAGGAGGAGCTCGTCAACCTGCGGCAGTTCCTGCGGCTGTTCGTGGACGCCGAGCACCTGCACCTCGAGTCCGCTCGCCTCGGCTCAGGCCTCGACCTGGACGCGCCGATGAGGTTGGCTTCCTTCTCGAGTCTCCTCCACCTCGAGATGAGGGGATGCCTTCCCGATGACGACGACGACACCGCCGCTGCTATCGGCGCGATAAGCACGGTTCTCGAGCACGCCCCGAACCTGAAGACCCTGTCGCTAGCCTTCCATCCCCAAGAACACAACTCGGATGGCCCGCCCGGCTACATTTGCCGCAGCGAGGAGCAGCTACTTGCCGCGCACCATCTCAGCTACAATCCGTGCTCGGTTCTCGCGACGCCGACCGCCATGATCCCTTGCCTGAGGAACAAAGTGAGGGAGATCAACCTGGTGCATTACCAGGGAGGCACCGCGCAGAGGGCGCTGGCCAAGTTCCTGCTCTCCAACGCGCCGGTGGTCGATAGGCTGTGGTGCGGGTTCGCCGAGGGCCCCATGTGGACTCAGGTTCAGCTGATGCGCGAGATCGAAGGCTGGTTGATGAACAAGTCGGCCGACACCCACTTCGCTTGAGCTTGAATTCACCATGTTCATGCGAGAGCCGTCTTCTCCAACTTCGCGTGTGTGGTTTGTGCTTAGTTAGTTTCTGTGCCTATCGATAAATAAAATCTTTTAAAGGTGCTTTATTTATTTATTTTTTTATTTATTCACATTTCCACTGCAAGGAATTGCTGTTTCCCTCTCCAGCTCGTGCTGTCGTGCATTAGCGACAGAAATAGATGATGAATCTTTCAGTTGACCCTCAACACTTCCTAACAATAACTTAAAAAATTCCGACTATAAGAAATCACTTCGTACTCAGATGGCTGTAGCAACCGATCATTATCACTTCCTGTTCCAAGTTGGAACACAGTATAGCATTTTCTCCGTTTATCAACGAAAACATCCATCGTAGACCCACGGGAAAACCTTGAGCAACATCAAGAACGAAAAAACAATAACAGAACTTATCTCTACCTATAATAATAATAAAATACCAAAATTTTGCCTTTTTCGTCCATCCATTTTTTTGTCCAAGTTTTTGTTTCATCTCCCTCTAACTACTGGATATCGCGTTTATATGAGGCTCGTGTCTAACATGATATATGGAGTTAGGTTCTAAAACAGATTGGTTCCTTAATATGACTCGAACTCATCAGAGTACTAAACTAAATAGAAAAGGACATGAGCAGAAATTAGCTTCTATTATATATTTTATTTTATTTTACCTCTACTTTCTCTAATCTTGTTCTTTCTTCTTCTCTAATTCTAATTTTAATTCTATATTTTATATATCTATATATATATACACACACACACACACACACACACACACACTAATACTAAAGAGGCAAAATTTATCCTCTTTTTTCGTTTGGTCTGGTCTCCCCCCTCACTAATCGACTAATCTTCAATCCCATCGTGCATAAACTTGCTCCGGAGTTAGAGTCCAGGTACAATACAATTGGCAGTGGAGTCGTAGTCCAAGTAGTAATGTGGTATATGGCTTCCCGTCGTCAAAAACTCACCTCAAATTCATTTTGTTTTGTTTCCTTTTTTCTATCGCAATCCAAATTAATTATAAACGGAATAATAGAAGTTGTAAGTTTTTTAGTTTGACGACTGGTTTGACAATGAGTTGTAGACGCAAACAGCTCAAATTCAGCGGCTAAAGAATTTTCCAAATAAAATCTTCCACGCACCAGAGCAAATCAAGACTACCCGGCACCATATAACCGAGGTCAAATTGGAAACACGAACCAAGCCAAAAACAATTGAGACAACCACGCTGACAAAATCAAACTATCTTAACTGGTGATGGCGATCTAGAATAGGCAAGAGACATCAGTCGGACCCTTTCGCATTCACACATCTAACAGAACATCAGTCCGACCCTTTTGCATTCACACGTCTAACAGATTCTCTCCAAGTTTGACACGAGCAGAAGCAGCTAGCTACATCTCCTAGAAAGCAACGTCAAGTTCAAGTCCGATTGCATGGAGCAAGCAAAGGTTGAGTTCAAGTCTGATATGATTGCAAGAAGCAAGCAATGTCGCTGGTGTGTAGTAGCAATGTGTTCAATCCGCTCTCATCCAGTGCTCTCCTCTTGCTCTGCTGCTCGATCTTACTCCAACATGACAGGACATCTCAGATGGCATGTCAATGACATGCAGCCGCCGCCGTTTAACCGGTACGTGATGGTGAATCCTCTCATTTGCGCTCGTGCCTGATCAAGTGATCTGAATATCTGATCGTGCAGCTGATACAGGCATCCATGGATCGCAATGTTCGGCCAGTGATTTCGCACCAATAATGAATAATCTAATGCAGTAGAGGTTATAGACTCTATATGCAACATAATTTGTACAGTCCGTGCCCGTCTATCACACAAAACAGGAATAATAAAAGGCAGGACTTGGGAACAAAAGTATCGCTTTCTAAGCACAAGATCCCAGTATGACATTGCACTTTGGCATGTTCCTACAATTTATCTCTATCTTTAAATATAAAGTGTACTCCGTTCTTCAAATCAAATTGAATGAAAACAAACTTTATCTCAAAGTTGCATATATTGATCTCAAAGACATGTGCAACTATGTAGTTGTTGATTTTTTTTGAAAAAATAATTTAGGGATCAAAGTTCTTAGATTTCGAATCTTATTTCGATGGCCATGGCTACCAAGATTGGGGAAGGGGATTTTTTTTTTTTTTGTATTTTTGGAGGTGCGGCCGAGATACAACTTATGCCATAGCATATTGAAACCATGGTATGGGAGGGAGGAATGCGACTGCTTGGCAATGACAGCTATGCTGTAACATGAAAATAGGTCTAACGTTTTACACGAACCCTGTTTTACTTTATGTATAAAATTCAAAGCAAACAATACATGGTGTCATTGTGTTAGGTAATTTTAATGGAAATCCTCAATGTTGTCAATTACAAATTCAGTGAACAAACTATACAATTATATTTGTACATATAAATTCTTATTTTTAATACAAGTTTCATATATAATGATTTATTTTCTTACCCGTTGCAACGCATGAGCATGTTTGCTAATAGAACTATCAAACGTGACTCGGCAAACTAGCGCTAGCTGTAATGTCTAAGGTAATCGTTGTGCCATTGCAACGCAGAGTCTCAACTGATACCAACAGACAGCAAAAGTTTCGCCAGACGTGAGCAGAATCCAACAGACTACGCAGATCAAGCAATTCATCGTCAATCTCAACCTTTGGTTGCCTGTCGTCTTGTTTTCTGTAAGGTTTGGTTGTTATCTACTTCCTCTTAAGGAAATACGTGCTATGACGCACATTCGCATTCGCGAAAAAAAAAATTCATCCACTGAAGGCAGTATCAGCATGGAGGTCATCATCAGTCTCCTCCACTGAATGTTCCTCCGCTGAAGGTTCAGTATCAGCAACGAAGTCACCATATCAGTCTCCTCTGCTGAATGTTCAGTATCAGCAATGCATGATGCTTTTTTAGACTACTATCTGTCTTTTAGATTATCTTAGTAAGCAAGTTCAGTATCAGCAAGAGGGGTTTCAGATAAAATTATCTAAATAAATCAGAATCATTTTATGAGAGTATTTCTTGCAAACTTTTTTTTTTAATGTAAGCTAGAATTTTATTCTAAAAACTCATTTAAATAAAAAACATAAAACTTGGGATTCATTAAAAAAATAACAAACTCATTAGATTCTGACTTTGTATTTAAATTTGAGTACCATATCTGAATACTCAAAGTTGATTATTTGATAGGCATATGAATAGATATTTGTATACTAATTTACTAAGCATCTGACACTATTTGTGTTCAATTTTAGATCCAAGAAAATAACAACCTATGTTTGTATCCATACATATGCATTCATATCCAATCTGATTATATATCCTAAAAACAAAAATGTTGAGGCTTTTTTCCAAGCTTAACTTTGTTGTGCTGGTGCCTTTTTTCAATAATGATATGATTAAGACGTCTGAATCCATCCGAATGCCACGCTCCACTTACAAAAACAAATCCCCACTGCAGCTCATCTACGCGCCGGACTAACAAACATTGTAGCTCAAACCTAACTTATGAACGTTTAGATAGAAGTCTTGCTAATGCTGAATAGTGTAGTATTTTTCCAACTACTATGGTTTATCATTTACCCATGATGCAAAATGACCATGCTCCATCCTAGCTGTTCTGAACTCAACGAAGATTAAAACCAATAAACCTTTCAAATTTCAAACTAGTGGCTTCTAGAAAAAAAAAGACTTCCAACAAGTTGCCTCCAATAGCTGAAAGAAATCTACTTATAGATATTTTCATATAAAGACTATTTATCTGTCCTATCATCTATGATCTCAAAAAATAAATAAAACGCAAACCTAAGTTAACATAGCAATTAGAAGAAATTGAACAATAGCTTATTTTGCATCAATCAAAACCTCCCCGTGAATCAGAGCATCCAAAAAGAACCTGCTTATCAGCTTAGCATTATCCTATAGCTAAGAAAGAAACCTATCATAGACAAAGATATAAGAAGGTGTGGAATATCAAGGGTGATAGAAAGACAGCCTTCTTCCATCAAAACATCCTAAAACATTTAAGGATCAATCACATTGCTCATCTTCAAAACCCAAATGGAACCATTTCTACAGCGCCCAACAACTAGCCTCAACTCTAAATAGTTACTTTATTGACATTTTCAAAAGCAATAACCCTCTGCACCTCTTAGACAACCTTGATGTCACTCAGAATATAAATAATAACCTTATCCAGCCTCCACCAATCGATGATTTCATCAATTCTATTTGCGGTAAATCTAAACTTCATACTATTTAAGGCGAGGCCTCTCTAGTGCTTAAATTGTTTTTTTATATTTTTAAAATATTATTTTTTATTTTGTGTTTTCTGGATAACTATTTCTAAGTGAACCACCGGTAGAAATCAATTTATACTGGGCTTTGTCGTGGTATATATAAAAAAACTATGGACCATTGATCTGGATGTCTTTTACTACATATTACTTCATAGGAGGCAATAATAAAATTACATTTTATTGTTTTTAATTTTGGAAGGAAATAAAGTGTCAAACTATGCTGTTTATTTTCTTTAGGAAAGTTTGGTACTAGTAATTGTTTTACCGTGATGTACACAAACATGCGTAGTACATCGTGCTCTATAGTGTAAATTTTTTCATAATGTGATAAAAAGTGTAACTTTTCAAACAAAATAATTCCAAATATGAGGTGCATGATGAATCTGTGTATAAATACTAGCTACTAGTATTAGTTTTTTTCCTGACGTGATAGTTAAACGGGTAACACTTTTTAAAAAGATCCTCTTAATTATGTAACACAGTTTTAATCATGTTAGAAAAATATACACACTCAACCATGTAACATGTTATTAGTGTGCAGCATATTTCAGATCGCCAAAGTTCATGGCTAGATTAGCTTAGGGCCTATTTGGATCCATTGAACTAACTAGTTCAACTAGTTGGATTTTATAGACCAGTGAACTAGTACTAGTTGAATCTTGAATTATGCATTAGTTTACCCACTAGTTCATCTACTAGTTTACTTGTTTGGATCTTTATATACTAATTGTTAGTTACCTAGTTACTAGTTTATGAGATCCAAACAGGATAGGTAAATCCTTTTTTTATGCCCCTGGATATTTCTAGGTCATGGCTTGTTTGGTTTGCATGTTTGGGAAGCCTTTGCATGCAAAGAAATAAAAGGAAAGGATCATGCGCCCACTGATCTGTCTCCCGTGATTTGAAGATTTAATATATTTTTCTTTTTTATTTAATCAATTAATTTAAAAATACAAACAAAATCAATGGCTCAGATTCATTTAAAATATTACCTCATAATAAATAAAGGATGTACCTTAGCATTGTCCATTTGTATTAGCGGTTTTCAATAATCCGCTAGTGAAAATGACCTATTTTTATTGGCCTCTTATACTGCCGGTTTCCAAAAACATCAGTACAAATAGATTCAGAACCGCCAGTAAAAAAATCTTCTCTGTACTAGCGTCAAGCGAATGGGTGTCAGCTGACCTGTTTATCAACACGGGCCCCTTGGCGAACCCGCACCACAGCATGTCGATCACCGGCGCATTGGAGAGCATGGCCAGCGCCCTTTGCGCGGTGACTCCCTGGTAATGCACCAGGTTGAACTCCCTCACTTTCTTCCTTAGGCAAGGGATCATGGCTCTGGGCGTCACGAGGACCGAGCACGGACTGTACCTGAGATGGTGCGCATATCAAGTAGCTCCTCCTCGCAACAGCGTCTTCAGGTTCGGGGCGTGCTCAAGGACCGTGCTCATCGCGCCGATAGCAGCGTCGGTGTCGTTGTCGTCGTCATCAGGAACGCATCCCCTCATCTCGAGGTGGAGGAGACTCGAGAAGGAAGCCAATCTCATCGGCGTGTCCATGTCGTGGCCTGAGCCGAGGCGAGCGGACTCAAGGTGCAGGTGCTCGGCGTCCACAAACAGCCCCAGGAGCTGCCTCAGGTTGACGAGCTCCTCCTCTGATATGCCGTGCATGATCAGGAACGAGTCGCCGGGCACGGTGCCCCTGTACTCGAACGCTTGTAGCTCTGATGAGTCGACGGCGATGGCTGCCAGGTTGTGGCAGCAGCGGAGGAACGGCCTGCAAAGGCGGGCGCCACCGACGACGGAGAGCGTGGTCACCGCTTTGCAGGCCTGGAGCGTCAGTTCCGCGAGGCGCGGGCAGCAGGCGACGAGACACTCCACGACGGTGCCGTCATCGTTGGGCTCGGATTCCGCCGCGTCGTGGCTTCAATCGGTCGAGATGGATTTTAGGGACTTCTATATGGTTCGTCGATCAGGGGGGTCTATGCTTTTACTTGGTCATCAATCTGAGCTCTGGTTGGTTTCTGGATGCACAAAATGCGGCACCGACTTAGCCATCAATCAGAAAGTTATTAAGAGTCCAATCCTCCGATGGCAAGTTCCAAGTCCAAGATCCATAAAAGACGGATCATCGGAACGTGAGATCGTATCACAACACAGTTCGAAACACCGCCGATCTAGCGCCGACGATGACGACGGGCGGCGACGGCCACGACCGCTTGTCCGAGCTCTCTGACGACCTTCTCCGGCGCATCCTCTACTTCGTCCCCTCCAAGGAGGCTGCTTTCACCAGCATGCTCTCGCGACGGTGGGGCTCGCTGTGGCGGTCGTCTCGCGCCGTCAACCTCGCCGTGCAAGTCCATGGTTACGACCAGTTTCGGTGTAGCGAATCCAAGTCCGCCTACCAAGAGGCCAGGGAGGCCTTCCTCTCGAAGCAAGATGCCTTCGTCCGCGGCGCAAAGGCTGCGCTCGACGCCGCCGAGGCCCCCCTCACAAGGCTCACCTTCCATGTGGAGACCAACGACGAGAACGAACTCGACGGCGCAAGCACCATCAGCCAGTTCCTCTGCCGCAGCAGGGTCTGGGACGAAGTCGACTTGGTCGGCGCTGTGGTCTCCCACCAAGCGGCGAGCCGCGTTGAGGAACTCCGCATCGCCGCCATCACCGAAGGCTACCTTTTCTATGGGGAAGAGAGCCACAGGAGCGCCGGGATCTTTGGGCTCGCCTTCCTCCCGTCGAAGACCCTCCGCGTGCTGGACCTCACCAGGTGTAACCTCACGCGGTCGTCGTCGGCCTCCCTGATGGCCGCCTTCCCACTCCCACGGCTGGCGACGCTGCGGCTGCGGTTCTGCACCGTTGAGATCGAGCTTCTCCAGGCCATGGTGGACGCCGCGCCAGAGCTCACCAACGTGCAACTGGAGTCTCTCTTCTTCGTGCCGCCACCGGACTCCAAGCAGACAACACAATTTCATGGCCTCTACGCGTACCAACACCGGAGCTCCACAACGGCAAAGTCACCGGTGCTCCACCTAAACTTTCAGTCTGCTACCACGCTCGTGCTGGCGCTGTGCGGCATGAATGTACAAGATTCTGGAGATCGCCGCAGCTGGACCAGATGGGACATCGAGATTGTCGCACCGAGGCTACAATCCTTCAAATATGAGGGTCACATGCGACCATTCATTCTTCGATCGGCAGCACCTGGTGGCGTTGCATGGGTGGATCTGCACTTCCTCCGGCGAGACCCCGACCCCTACCGTCGTGACAGCCGCGACAATGAGAAAGAAACCCCACGCGTGCTCTTCTGGCAATTCGTGCAAAACTTCACCAGTGCTAGGACCCTCAAGCTCAAGGTGGAAAACAACCTCAAGGACATTGCGGTCACAGGCGAGGCTAGGCGTGCTAGGCTCCTGTGTGCGTTCCCCAGGGTTGAGCGCCTCGAGCTGGAAGGGGTCTATGCTCCCAAGAGCAAGACGGCGGCCGTGGCCATTGCCAACCTGCTGCATTGCTGCCCTGTTCTTGGTGAAATCTTGTTGAAGCTGAGCGCTACGACAGCTCTCGGTAACAAGGGTTCAAGTTATCAAAGAGAGTTCTTGGAAAGGAAAGATAGATCGGATTACAACAAGTCTATAGATCGCTTCGTGGGCCGCCGGATATCAAATACAGCCATCTCCATTGACAATATCATTCTTGGTGACAATAAATATGATGATGTTCTTGCTATCCCTGGTCTCACTGGCCGCTCGTTCGCCTGCTTGCAACGCACTCTGAGAAGAGTAGGCCTGCAGTTCCGGCTGGACGGCAACTCCATCTCCAGCTGCCTCGGACCGCGGCTTATCAAATTCTTCGCCGGCCATGCCAGTGTTCTTGAAGAAATGTGTATTGACGCAGGCAACCGGAGACTAGACGAGCACCTTACCTTCAATGTGGAAACATAGATGGCATTCGCACCTATTCAACACAAGAATCTGGCAGAAAGTTGGTCAGGATATTCTAGAACTTCTAGTGCATCGCTTGATTCCACAACAAACCTTGCCAAGAGTACAGTCAGCTTTACGGTGTCACCCCTTCAAAGGCAGGCAGGAAAGGATGGACTGCAAGTTTTAATCCCTTGCAAACTCAGATAACTAGATAACAGATGTCAGACAATGATCCATCATCTGAGATATCATCATGAATAAACTGCTTGTTCTGTATTTGTTTTTTTTTTTTTTTTGTCTTGTAAGAGGCTTTCTCGGAAATCAAATAAATATTTTTCCTTGATTTGTCCATGTCCTACAATTTATTTCCATGGTTGTGTTGACAATATGTATGCATGAGCCTGTACAGGCTGCTTATATCCTTTGTGCCAAGGTTCGGCTTCGAAGTCAAGGCACAACAAAAGAAAACTTAAACGAAGCTTTTAGCTAGAACACACTGCTTGGTGATAGCATTATGAGTTACGGTTATATATAGTGGTTCTAAGAAAAATAGTGTAACTTTAAGAAAAATAGTTTGATGATCACCATCATGCAAAATCACTGCTATATTATATATCGAAAAAACCGTGAGTCAAATCATCTATTATTATTTTCTAGGAAGCAATAGCTGAAATATATATTTAATATGGTAGACAAAGAAATTTTAGATATAAAAATCCTTTTAGATTTAATTGATGCATGCATGATCTATTGAATGTGGTAAAATCATTTTTATCTATATAACTTTATTTAGACATGACACAATTTAATTAATTATCATAAACCACCAAGTTTTTATGCACATGATATGTGCCACACGTATAGGACTACAGGTGCCCTATTAACGTCATATGTGTCCAACGTATATATGTATATTTCGAACACATATGAAATTTATGCTTTATACGAATATAAATTTGCATTCTGATACATATGCTTTCTTTAGTACTACTAATAAATATTTGTGGTTTATTAATATATCAAACGTCAATAGAACTATACACAAAAGTATTTCAATGTATATAGTATTTCTGTATTTGTAATAACGAATTAAAAATATAAAAAGAAAAGAAACGACACAATCAGAAAAGAAAGAAGGAAGGATACAAGGAAAGTGGAAAAGAAGGGAGGCAGTGCACGCAAAGAAGCGGCCGTTGCTCGTTGTCTCCCGTGTGACGGGGATTTTACAATGTTTCCTTTTTCTTTTTCTAGATTAATTAAATTGTGAATTTAAAAAATCTAAAAAATCAATGTCTCAGATTTATTTGGGATTTTACCTCAAAGTATATACTGTAGCATTGCCAAATCTATGTTACTCCCTCCATCCAAGATATAACTAACAATTCCCACTAGATGATGGTGCTTGATTAAGGCCCTAAGGAGGCACGGTTAGTTAAAAAAGTTAAAGAGTAAAGTATATGGACGGTCCTTAAACTTGTAAACGTGTGTCATCTCGGTCCCCGAACTCACAAAGTGTATCGATTCGGTCCTTAAACTATGTCTGATGTCATATTCATCCAAACAGGTTTGGATCTGTCCACGTACTGAGATAAAACTTGACTGCTTGAAATAGAACAATAGTAGGGTCAAATACAAAATCTCCTGGACACAAAAAAATCACTAATAAATATAAACTTCATAAGGGATTATTTTGTAAAAACAATCATCTTCTTCCTCATCCAATCGTGCACATCGGAGCTGTCGCCTGGACGCTTTGCATGTCGCCCCTGCTGACCAAGCGTACACATCTCCGCCGCCTAGACGTGTGCGCACGTTGCCGCACGGCTGCTGCAGGACGTCTGCACAGCGGCAGCGACCTGCCTCACCACCGACACGTAGCGCACTGCGGTCCAACGACGGCAGGGGGTCCAAGGACAGGGACCGCAGTGGCATGGCCTGGCATAGTAGCGGCGGCGCATGCTCTCACGCTTGTCCCCGACGCGATGGCATCGTTGCCCGCAGCCTGCACGACGCCGCGAGCTTGCGCGCTGGTGGCGCCGCGGGGTGCAGCACAGGATGGAGTTCGTCGCTGCGGTCTTGCTTGTGCCGAGCTCGGTGCATCGTCTTCCCTGACGTGAGGAGTAGTTGCAACGGCGCGGGAGCAGCTCGCCTTCACGATCTTGATAGTGCCGAGCTCTCGGTGCTGCGGCTTCCCACCGCGACTCCGCCGACATGGGGACCAGTGCTGGGCGAAGCTCGTCAGTGCGGCCTGACCAGTATCAGGCTCGATGGGGCAGCTTTCCTCGCGAACAGCGGCATGCCGGACTGCCGATGAGATGACGATGGCTATGAGAGGCGAGAAATAAGTGATATAGAGCTGACATGAGGGGTTAACCCCGTTTAGGATAAATACGAGACCCAAACAGAGTTTAAATACCTAAAAGATATATTTTATAAGTTCAGAGACCGAAATGACATATCCATACAAATTTAAGGACCAACCATAGAGTTTACTCAAAATTAAATATGCATGCGTTAGATGAGCCTCAGTATCGTCGACGACAACACCGATGCAAGCACGCATATATGTACATCCTTATCGGGGAAAGAATTCGCGGCCTCCCAGTCACCCGCGACACTGTTCACATATCTCTCTCCTCTTCCCCTCTCTCCTGTTCCTTTGGTCCCGACGCCGCCGCCAGCGACGCCGGCCGCCACCCCCACCTCGCCCGCCGCCTCCCTTCCCTCCCACGCATCCCCTCCACGCAGCCCCGTCTCGCCCGGCTGCGTGTGGGCGCAGGTGTGCCGCCGCCGCCGATGACGCGCCGCCGCCCAGCCGCCTCTGCCCACCTCCATAGCCATATCCCCTCCCTCCCCGCTTCCTCCCTCCGCAGATCCGCTCCTTCCCGGCCTTCCGAGGGCGTGGGAGCGCCGCTGCCGCCGCCGTGACGCCGGGCGCCGCCGCAGCACCTTGGCTGGCTCCTCCGCCGCATCCTCTTCCTCCACTGCGTCCCCCCCTCCACGGATCCGCGTCACCCCGGCCTCACGAGGGCGGAAACAACGGGATCGGCCCCATCTTTGCCGACACCGAACGCCTGGCCAGCGGCTGTGCGCGTCGATGCGGCGGTCGTCCTAGCCGCTTGCTACGTGCGCAGATCCAAGATGGACACGAAGCGATGACATCCTCTCCCACGGCGGCAACGCCTGCTCGCGGCTTGCGGCGGCTGGCCCAGCCGGCGGCTGCACGCGTGAATGTGGCAACTGACTTTCCTGTGCGGCCATATGTTCCTACCCCTTGGCCCTTGGCCCTTGCCGACCTCCTCTAGAGGATTCAAGGAGATTCAAATCGAGTGTCTGTTGCTGCTACTACTGCTTCCAATCAGATCGGAAGGAAGGAAGGAGGCATTGGACCTCGCAGGACCAGGTGTTGCATCTGCGGCTCTCGCCTCCTTTATTTAATCGCCGGCAACAACTCATCTGTAATCTCTCTCTCTCTGTTCCTGCATTGCCTCATTGTTGTCGATCCCCCCCCCCCAACCGTGTGTACAATCTTGATTGTGGTTAGTTTACACAATTTGTACATGTACAAAATTAAACAAGCTGTAATGCCCGGCCTCTATGATTTCTTTTTTTGGCCAAATTGTTTAATCTACAATTTTAAGACAACAATAGATATGATTACAAGAACAAAAAATATGTCATACCTAGAGTCTTTTATTACAGCTGGACTGTTACCAATATGTACTAGCATGATTCAAATCCTTTTGAGGTTACTAACTTTTTTCTTTGATTGACACTTCATAGGAAATTCAGAAATGCAAGCTGTCAGATAGAAGATGGAAGATGCAGTATTTCCACTGTTCCGTGCTCTTTACTGAGGTGATCCTCTTGGTGCATACACATTTTTGCCATGTTCTCATCTCCTTGCATTGTCGATTATGGATGTAGATGTCTGTGCCATGTATCAAGTAATTAGAGGTTCCTATGTATGTGGCTTCAAGCATAAATTAAGCAACTAAGGTAATATCAAGTGCAAAGAAATCTGCAATTGTACATAAATACTCACTATCTAACCTAATTATTTCAGGCAGTGTTTCCTCTATAAAGATATGAATATTGCCATACCATTATTCCTGGGTGTGTGCCACCCGTATCTTGAAGTAAGATAGATTTCAAAGTACTGAGGAGACACGTATCCGAAGTCCTGGAGCCCAAAACAGAATCTTCCAAGGGTATTGTATATTGTGAATGAGTTGACATTAGGTTGTCCACTATACAGGACAATACTTGGTGAATCATTTAAAAAAACTGATATTTTTTGCTTATGTGTATAGTCATTTTGGCGAGAGTACAATGAGTTGGTTGGAGGGCATCGACAGCAAAAGGCCATCGGCTCTGTCTTGTGTGTCTCAGCAGCAGCTAATGGACAAGCAGGCAAGTGCCAGCATGGCAGCAGGTCAGCTATCCTGCTGTTTTTCCCACTAATTCTGATATATATTCATGCAATTTATTCAAAGCAACGGTGTTGTTTCTTCTTTATGCCAACTGTTGAATCAGCAGTTGCCCATTGAATGCCTAATTTTGTATTAGATACAGTTATAGTATTTTTCTTTCCTTTGTGTTCATATTGCCAACATTTATGTTATTTTGCTATGGCTCAATACCGATATTTCAGAAAGAATATGTTTAATACTTATGTGTAAAAAAACTTTGCTCCATTTCCTGCCGCCTATCCCTCAAGTCAAAATTTGTCTTCCGTCCCATCTCAAACCATAATACTCAACCTAAAAATTCCATAACTTTTTTTAACCGAAACAGGGGAACTCCCCTACCTGTATTTTTTTTTTTTTTTTCAATTCAATAAAAGAATGTTTATGTACACAGGTCAGAAGTACAAGGCAACTATGCCTAAAAAGCAAAATGAAGACAAAATCATAATGGATAACTATCTCTCCAACTATTGAAGATTTGCTGTTTTGCAGGATTGGCTTTGGTACAAAACAGGCCAAACTCTTATATGTATCATCTGTGCTTTGGTTGTTATTTTTATTCTGCCTTAAGATTTTTGAAACACTGTTATGCACTTTGTACTCATCTTAATTTATGCATATAACCTATGGTACCACCACAACCAAGCTCGGATAATACTCTGTGTATTTCTCTTTACATGGTAAGTACAATATAATTTATAATGGCCCATGCAACCTGATTTAAATGATGGCCTCCTCAATCTAATCCTTCTTTTCTTTTTTACTTAGTTTATTTGGAAAGCATGGCTACCTCCTTCCTCCTGGCAACATTATCTTCATCAGGGGTACAAGTTGTTCATTCCATTACCTTATGTACAACCAAGATATATGACATCCTTCCTGCAACACCTTTTTTTTGGCAATTATGTATTCATTTCAGGAAGCATGTTGTGAAGTAACCAATGCAAATCCAAGGTTCCTGAGCTACCTTGGCCCCTTAATATGAAATTTGATGGCCACCTTTGTCTATTCACAAATTATATATGAATTTTAGCTATTTATATATCCAATTTTGTTCTCTTCTAGGTTTTTGGCATGCTTCCTGCAATGTGTTCATAAAGCTGAATAGATGATGTATTGGCTATATATGACTTTATTGGCATATTTGCTACATTTCCCCCAAGGCCCCTTCCTGCATGACTGAAACAGGTTCATGGGCTGCATAATTTTGTTTCCATCTTTCTATATGTATCACAATGTTTATAATTTTTTCTTACATGCTAATAGTGGTATATCAGGTTCTCAGAAATGCTGTCTCTGTAGAAATGCTAAGGTCTCTGCACTATAGTATTTTAGATTCATCCTATTGTTTCTTTGGGTTAACGATAGGGCTTTGCAAGTTACAATTAACATTAGTTTGTCATACCATTCAATATTTTATCATCATGGTGCTGGTGTTCGTCTGCAAGCTCTCAGTATAAAGTCCCTTTGTCGATGCTCGCACACCTACTTCATTTCTCAGTTTTATTCTCATCTGCCTCCAGCACATTTCATTTACCTTATTGCCAGCATATGTTCAAATGATATAATGTACATAGGTAACCAATATTGCTACTGTGAACTCAAAGACGATGGCTTCAATATTTTATGATGATTTGGGTTATCTGATGCAGGTGCAGGTGCTTAGTGACCACCATAGTTGGCGACACAATGAGCAAGGCCCCATCATTGACCTATGATTTACAGTGGCCATTTATTTGTATTGTAGTAACATATTAGTATGGTTGTCAAAGCTATTTGATTTTCTTAACTCTGATTAGTATGGTTGCATGAACCTGCTTCTGTCTACATTTTTATATTTCAATGAGCTTCGGCCAACACATTGTTTCCAGTAATCTGTTGGGCCAATACCTTTATAGTTACCTTATTCATGTAAGGCGATACATTAGCATGGTTTATTCGGTTTGATTTGCATTAAGGAGGAGTTGGGTACTGATGTTCTTTATTATATATTAAAGAATTCTAATATACCCTGTTGTTGCCGCAAATTCCAAGCTTCTCATATGCTCTATGAACAGAGGTTTACGTGGTAGTAATTTCTATCCATCTTTTCTCATATTCAAACCAAAATGACCTTTTTCAACGGTTACTTCTATCCACCACAGTACAAGAATAAGGTCAAACATATAGCTCCACATACAAAACACCGAACACATACCCATGACACAGACGCGATAACAAATTGCGCGCGCAGCAACGCGCGCGTATTGTCCTAGTGTAGTTCTTTATGCAGGAAAGAATCGCCGGCCTCTCAGGCGCTGGTGTACTGTTTGGATACTGTTTGACACTATTTCGTGGGCCCACCCACACTATTTGATACAGTTTACAGTAACGTCTGTCACTGTTCACTATTCATGTGGGCCCCATGCACACTATTTGATTTTTTATTTTCATTTTTGCCCAGCTTTATTTTTTCCATGTTAAAGCCGGCGTAGCTCACTGTATCGGACTCCTCCATGCATCTATCTTGCTGTCGTCGCTATGCATCTATCTTGCTGTCGTCGCTACCATTCCTATTAGTGACATGCGGGCCTCATACATACTATTTGATTTTTTATTTTCATTTTTGCCCAGCTTTATTTTTCCCCTGTTGAAGCCGGCGCAGCTCACCGTACCGGACTCCTCCACGCATCTATCTTGCTGTCGTCGCTACCATTCCTATTAGTGAAACCATATTTTATATGTTGGACTCAATGATTCCATGAAATCTGCCATTGTAAAAGAGGATATATATTGTCTTAAAATGCAAAAGAATATCCAGTGTAAAAAAAACACTAGCTTCTAGCATTCAATCGTGTATTTTCTAATTTTGTGTCAGTCGTTCTTAGAGATAACCTTGAGTACTTATTACTGTCTTTTATGTGCAGATACGTATACCATACCATGTTGAAGAAAAAAATAGCACAACCATATACATAGGTTTAGGTCTATTATCGCACCAATAAATGAAGCCCACAAGAACACCACAATACACAAATACACAGGCCAACCATCAACTGCACGCGCGGCATCGCGCGCGAATCTTCCTAGTCCAATTCATGAGCGAACACAACGCCGCCGCTGCAGCCCTTGTCATCCACCACTACGGATCTCTCTTTCTTCTCCTCCGACATCTCATTGGAGACTGATTTTCAACACTTGCTAATCGGAAGAGTGAATTTTTTCCCTCCAGTTGCGATGCACAGACAAACATGCTAATTTGCATTTAAAATATGACACCACTGCAAATTATCAAGTAGTGCCTGGAGATTTATGACGAAGTGGCAGGGTGCTGCAGTTCATGTATCGGATACCTTTGACCTATCCGAGCAGGCAGTCCTGGATGCACTGGTTGGCTCCTCGGTAATATTGACCTAAGTAAACTCGATTAGCGGTGCCGGTTCATATCTCCATCACCAGTCATGTCCATCGCCACGTGTTTGTCGCCGACGTCATCGCTCATCGGTATACTTTTTTCTATGGAATGACGATCCTGTGTGGAGCCAACGACCTTCGGCACTCCAAGGCATCGGCAAGGTCGAAGTTCTTCGCTGGTGTTTAATAAGCGGTTACGAACAACCACCCGAAGGAGGTAGCATCAACCACAGAACAATGATGGTTATTGTTGGTTTGGTACCGCAAAGATTAAACCGACGGGTTGGAGCTCCCGTAGAATTCGACTGTGTCCTACGTCACCTCACTCTGACGTATTTATAGTTGGATGGTGCCATAGGAGAGCTACGCGTGTTCCCTTTACGCCCTAACGCCGGACCCTCCACTCAGCCTATGACTAACCTCTGATCTTGAGGGCAGAGTCGCCTTTCCTGCTGTCCACGAAACCTGCCCCCTTCCAACCACTCCGTGGATCCATTGAGTCGCGGTGCCTGCACTGGAAGGGCGAGCTTGTTCTAAGTCGGCGAACACCTTTTCGCTGAGGCGAAACCAGTCTCGCCAAGCGCTGGGGGAACCGCCGCTTGGCACTGATGAAGTCCTTTTTCGAATCGGTGAGGTCTTCTTCGCTAACGAAATCTGCGCGGCGCCGGGCCACCCTTTGGTCGTGCGCGACCCCTATTCACAGGCGCGATGAGAACCTTTGGTTGCTACAAGGCGATGAAGCCCCCAACACGAGGGTACTCTCCCCCCAACAGTTATTGAGGTGACAGGAAAGTGAAACCATCGACCACCTGCTAATCAGGTGGACCTCGACAATCTTCTGCCGTCCGTGGAGGATGTGCTAGCAGAATGGTGGCTCGATCAAAGGAGTCTCCTAACACAATAGCTATGGAAAGTCATGGACATACTAGCAATCCTAGGCACTTGGTCCATTTGGAAGGAAATGCAATCGACGCGTCTTCGAGGATTTTGCAGTCCTCCCCAGCGGGCCAGCGAGCAAGATTTGTCATGATCACTGAGTCCATGCGGGATTACACATGAGCACTGCATCATTGCGGTCGCTGTGCATAGCGTGAGCACACCACACTGCATTTGAAAAATCCGTTGTGTAATAGGAAATTAACAACGGATAACAGGGTGTGGCAGAACCATCTAAATTATATGACCCACAAGCACCTGACATTGTCCTTAAGACCTCTGTCAGCCGTACTTGAGCACCACATAACCTAGAACGTTCCGTCGGGTGAAACCCCGATGAACCACGCTTCCTCCAGGATCGATACTTACAGAGACATCACAGTATTACAACAGTTTTCATACAAAATACCAGAGTAGCGGAAGACTTACAATAACTTAATTTACAAAACTTTTGTCAAACTTATACAAACCAGAGTAGCATTATTACAACACAGCGGAAGTATCATTACTTAACTTTATTACAATCACCCAACAAAAGGTGCCCTGCCCAGAGGCCACACATTCTACTCCTCAGCAGACTCTTCCTCGACCACCGTCATGCAACAAGGGCCGTAGCACACTTGTTCACACGGTTCACCTGCAACAGGGGTTTAACAAACCCTGAGTACAAAAGTACTCCGCAAGACTTACCCGACCAAAAATTGGGGAGAAGACTCAGGAATGCTGGCTAATAGGAGTCAAGGTAAGGCTTTAGCAAGATCAAATGACACCTTTGCAAAAAGAGACTAAGCCAGTCCTTACTTTACTACATCAAGCACTTGTCAAACATGTATCGGATTTAAAACTTTCCATCATCAACTTCCATTATTACTACGATGCTGGTGCTAGGATCAAGTCTCCCATATCGTGGAGCAACGACGATTCGAATCGCTTTATATACCCAGCTGGGGCTTCCTAGCCACACGATGTATGCAGGACCGAACATCTCACATACATCAACTCACGCTTGCATTTCTCCGCACTGAACGGGTCCTAGCCACGAGAGTACAAAGACACCACCTTCCTACGCCGTCGGTCACAACCGTCGACGGGTATACTCGTAGTATGGGTACACGCTACTTCTCGTCCCGGTGTCCGTTCTCGCATGGATCATACAAGGGAGCTTACCGCCATTAGCATGCGACTAGTACTATCCAATAACCTCATGATCCAAGGGCCAAGGCAACGAACGGTGCTTAACCGACTCACAAGTGGACGACACTACACCAGGCCACTAGCCCCTCCTGGTGCAAGTCACTCCACCCGGTCTCAATTTACTCATCATCATGCTCTTGTTGCGTACCCTTGACCCGATCAAAGTGAAGGGATACCAGCAAGTAGCATGCATCAGGTTTTCGTAATTGCCCTCGACGGGGATATTGTTATCACATCTTTAAAAACATTTCATAAAGCCTATGCTTTCTGCAGGGCTAAGCATACACTAGCATTTTCAAAATCAAAACAGGTATCCAGGGTTTATATCAAGGTACGGTAAATACATCAATTAAGGATATCACACAACTCCCCGTTACCTAATGCATCACATCATCAACATACGATATAAAAAGCTTTTTGAAATACAAGGAAGGGTCCAATGCATCCGGGGCTTGCCTTGGGGGCTTGACGGTTAGGAGCAAAGTGATGACACTTGTTGAGATCGAGACCAACCTCTTCACACCGATAACCTTCCTCCAAGACGGGAGTCGGATCAACTACACGATTGAGATGCATGATTACAAAGTGCGGTAATAATAGAACATGCGATATAAAAGAGCGCAAACAAACCCTAGAATTTAATAAACTCATTTTAATCGTTCACATTAGGGTTCTCTAATCATGAATGCTCATGCAATGATGATGATGACATGGCAGGTTTAGGTTAACGTAACACCGGGGTGTTATATTATATTCCCCTTAAAAGGAATCTCATCCCGAGATTCAAAGCTTAGGGCTAAGTAATGGAAAAGGAAACGTGTCAAGCAAACACATCTTACATGGTTTCATAAGGGAGGTAGAAAGGTTCATATTACAAGTCTCATATTTTCGGAAAGTCACAATTCTTAGAAACGAACCGTGACTTAGGAGAAGGATGGAAAAAATTCCGGGAAAAGCTCATTCAAGAATTCCTCTGGGAATACGTCGGGAAACTCATAGACCACAGGTATATCCTTGATTTCCTGCACTGAGGTGGCATGAACTGTCTCCACTGCTCTCTTAGAAGTTGGGAATTGAATAAGAAGTGGGGACTGGTTATTAGGTAGAAATAACTTAATGGTTCTATTCAGTGCATCAATCACAGCGCCATAATGGCGTAACCAATTCATCCCAAGGATCACATCTATAGTCTGCTCCTTCAGTACTATCAGATCTGTGGGATAGAGATAACCCCCAAGAGATATAGGGACCTGATATACCATTTCCCGTGTGCATATACGCCCTCCCAACGAGTGCACCAGAAATTCATCTTTGATTTCTTTTATGGGGATTTCATGTTTTTCAACGAAAGTACGATTGATGAATGTATGTGATGCACCAGAATCAAATAATGTAAGTGCAGGATGACTGTCGACAGGGAACATACCCATTAGAACGGGTTCTCCTGCAAGAACATCCCCCGTTTGGACATGATATACACGTCCAGATTTCTTCCCGGCATTCACCTTCGGGACATGCTGCTGTTTTACCCCCGCCTTTGATTCTGCTACTGCTGGTTACCGTGTGCTTGGCCGAAAGTTGGGATCACTCGTCTTTGGATAAGGACAATATTGAATGAAGTGTCCGGACTCTCCACAGTTAAAACAGGGACCTCTACTAGTAGGCGAAGCCTGGGAAGCTGGTGGAGTGGGAGTTTGAATACCCTGGGTATTCGGCTGTTGTAGATAGGTTGTGGCAGCAGGGTGAGTGTACACCTATTGCCTGTGGGCTTGCTGCTGCTGTGGATAGCGGCATGGCTGGTGGGTATGCTGAGTAGGGTGGAATATAACCTTCTGGCGTTTCTGGATTCCGCCAGAAAGGTTAGAGGAAGTACGCCGTTCTTCACTCTTCTGTTTAAGCATGGATCTTTCATAGGATATTGCAATATCCACAGCCTCATAAAATGTGGCATTCGGATTTGCAGTAAGATGGGTTTCAATGTCACTCTTTAAACCCCTAACAAAACATTTCTTCTTCTTACTGTCAGTGTCCACATGCTCAGGTGCATACTTGTGATAGATGACTAAACAAGTTCACATATTGCACCACCGATCGACCACCTTGCTTTATGGCTAGAAACTCTTCCAAATTTTGCTTGCATCACCCCGTCGGAATGAAGTGCTGACGGAATGCATCTTGGAACACGGCCCAAGTAACTTGCTGTCCGACTGGCTGACGTGCAAGGAAGTTTGCCCACCATGCAGATGCAGGGCCTCTTAACCGTTGAGCGGCAAACTTGGGTTTCGGCAGTGTCGGACAACCCTCTAGCGGGTCAAACTTTTGATTTATGATACGAAGCCAATCATTAGCTTCTAAGGGTTCCTCAAATTTCTAGTGAAAACCGGGCGGACGGGTCTCTATAAAGTTCACATACGTAATCTCGTCGTGATTACGACGGCCACAATTCTCATATGGTGCATTCTGATTTTGCTGACCCATTTCCCGCAACAGACGGGAATTCTCAGTGGTGGCATTTACTAAAGCTGCCACGGCTTCACCCAAGGACCAGAGGTCTTTGGTGGTGCATGCGGGACCGCACCTTCCTCGTGTGAAGAGTCAGCGCTAGTATGGTCAGACATCTGTTATAGACAAGATCATATTTATTCACAATCATCACACAAACTAGCCACATGCTATTCTGTAGGAAGAATAGATAGGACCTATAAGATTGGGATCCTTAGGGCTAGCAAGAATAGGATTGATTTTACTTAGCCCAACCACTTTTAACGGGGGTACAAGTTTAAACATGTGAATTAAACATGATGCATGATCGAACCTACGGATCAAGCAAAAGACTTTTTAAAGCAACATAAGCATGCTTTTAATAATATAGGGCAAAAAAGAACAACATGATACTCCGCTTAAGACTCTTTTAAATAGCACCTAGAAAGGCTACTGGAAAGAATTAAGACGGAGCAGAAGCAATTTGGACCAAACCACATTTTAACTTTTGAATCCAAAACATTTTGAAGTTTTCAAAAAGTAATACTATGAATATCTTTGTAAGTACCGCTCTGATACCCTCTGTGGCAGAACCTTCTAAATTATATGGCCCACAAGCACCTGACATTGTCCTTAAGACCTCTGTCAGCCGTACTTGAGCACCACATAACCTAGAACGTTCCGTCGGGTGAAACCCCGATGAACCACGCTTCCTCCAGGATCGATACTTACAGAGACATCACAAGATTACAACAGTTTTCATACAAAATACCGTAGTAGCGGAAGACTTACAATAACTTAATTTACAAAACTTTTGTCAAACTTATACAAACCGTAGTAGCATTATTACAACACAAATGAAGTATCATTACTTAACTTTATTACAATCACCCAACAAAGGTGCCCCGCCTGAGGCCACACATTCTACTCCTCAGCAGACTCTTCCTCGACCACCGTCATGCAACAAGGGCCGTAGCACACTTGTTCACACGGTTCACCTGCAACAGGGGTTTAACAAACCCTGAGTACAAAAGTACTCCGCAAGACTTACCCGACCAAAAAAATTGGGGAGAAGACTCAGAATGCTTTGGCTAATAGGAGTCAAGGTAAGGCTTTAGCAAGATCAAATGACACCTTTGCAAAAAGAGACTAAGCCAGTCCTTACTTTACTACATCAAGCACTTGTCAAACATGTATCGGATTTAAAACTTTCCATCATCAACTTCCATTATTACTACGATGCTGGTGCTAGGATCAAGTCTCCCATATCGTGGAGCAACGACGATTCGAATCGCTTTATATACCCAGCTGGGGCTTCCTAGCCACACGATGTATGCAGGACCGAACATCTCACATACATCAACTCACGCTTGCATTTCTCCAGACCAGAACGGGTCCTAGCCACGAGAGTACAGTACACCACCTTCCTACGCCGTCAGTCACAACCGTCGACGGGTATACTCGTAGTATGGGTACACGCTACTTCTCGTCCCGGTGTCCGTTCTCGCATGGATCATACAAGGGAGCTTACCGCCATTAGCATGCGACTAGTACTATCCAATAACCTCATGATCCAAGGGCCAAGGCAACGAACGATTGCTTAACCGACTCACAAGTGGGACGACACTACACCAGGGGCACTGGCCCCTCCTGGTGCAAGTCACTCCACCCGGTCTCAATTTACTCATCATCATGCTCTTGTTGCGTACCCTTGACCCGATCAAAGTGAAGGGATACCAGCAAGTAGCATGCATCAGGTTTTCGTAATTGCCCTCGACGGGGATATTGTTATCACATCTTTAAAAACATTTCATAAAGCCTATGCTTTCTGCAGGGCTAAGCATACACTAGCATTTTCAAAATCAAAACAGGTATCCAGGGTTTATATCAAGGTACGGTAAATACATCAATTAAGGATATCACACAACTCCTGTTACCTAATGCATCACATCATCAACATACGATATAAAAGCTTTTTGAAATACAAGGAAGGGTCTGAATGCATCCGGGGCTTGCCTTGGGGCTTGACGAAGTTAGGAGCAGTGATGACACTGTTGAGATCAGGACCAACCTCTTCACACTGATAACCTTCCTCCAAGACGGGAGTCGGATCAACTACACGATTGAGATGCATGATTACAGTGCAGTAATAATAGGAACATGCGATATAAAAGAGCGCAAACAAACCCTAGAATTTAATAAACTCATTTTAATCGTTCACATTAGGGTTCTCTAATCATGAATGCTCATGCAATGATGATGATGACATGGCAGGTTTAGGTTAACGTAACACCGGGGGTGTTACACAGGGTCATGTCAAAAATGCATTTCGTGAAAGGAAAAACAACGGCAAAGAAACTCTGCAAAACGCTAAAAACGAAAATAACAATAAATATAGTCTGATTGGGTCCTTGCGTTTGGTAAAGCTTTTGCTGTCTGTTGGTTAATATAAGTCGGTTTTAGTTGCACCATTATTTGAAAAATAGATTGATAGACAGGAACTGCTAATGATCGGTTGATGGAACCACATGTTGTATGAAGTGATTTGTTGTGGTTAGATGTTTCTGTTCTCAATAGAAAGATGCATCAATTAGAGAGCTCCCATTTCAAACTCTGTCACTGCCTCACAACTGTATGAGCTGGAGAGAGAAACAACGTTCCTTGCTCTCGCAGGTTTTAAATCTCCAACTAAAGTCATTTGGCAGATGATCTCTGAAATAGTTATATATAGCTGGAGCAAAATGGAGCTACAACGGCTATAACCACAAAGTTGTACATAAACACAAATAGCTTGATCAGCCTCAAATAGCCGCAACCAAAATAAAGACCGAGAAGCTAACTACAAAATAAGCACAAACCACACACATGAAGATGGAGAAGATGGTCTCGCATGGATTCAAGCGAAGTGAGTTTCGGCCGACTTGTTTATCAACCAGCCTTCGACCTCGCGCATCAGGTGAACCTGAGCCCACATGGGGCCTTCGGCGAACGTGCACCACAGCTTGTCGATCACCGGCCCGTTGGAGAGCAGGAACTTGACCAGCGCCCTCTGTGCGGTGCCTCCCTGATAATGCACCAGGTTGATCTCCCTCACATGGTTCCTCAGGCAAGGGATCATGGCGCTCGGCGTCGCGCGAACCAAGGGCAGATTGTAGCTGAGATAGTGCGCGTCAAGTAGCTCCTTCTCACTGCGCCAAAAGTCGCCGCTCCGGCCACCCGAGTCGTGTTCTTGCGGATGGAAGGCTAGCGACAGCGTCTTCAGGTTCGGGGCGTGCTCGAGGACTGCGCTCATCGCGCCTATAGCAGCGCCGTTGTCGTCGTCGTCGTCGTCGTCGTCGGGGAGGCTTCCCCTCATCTCGAGGTAGAGGAGACTCGAGAAGGAAGGCAACCTCATAGCCATAGGCACGTCCTTGTCCAAGCTAGAGCCAAGGCGAGCGGACTCGAGGTGCAGGTGCCTGGCGTTCACGAACAGCCACAGAAGCTGCCTCAGGTTCACGAGCTCCACCGCTAACGTGGCCTCTCTTCCGCAGATGTCGATCTTGCAGTGGGTGATCCTCGTGGAGCCGCCGTGCATGGTGAGGAACGAGCTGCCGGGCACGGCGCCCCTGTACTCGAACGCTTGTAGCTCTGACGAGTCGACGGCGACGGCCGCCAGGTTGTGGCAGCAGCGGAGGGCCAGCCTGCGGCGGCGGGAGCCGCCGACGATGGAAAGCGCGGTCACTGCGGTGCGAGGCCTCGAGCGTTAGGTCCGCGAGGCGCGGGCAGCTGGCGACGAGCCGCTCCAGCTCGCTCCGGGGTCGAGACGTGGGACAGGAGCAGAGTCACCAGGGACGGCAGGCTGACGCTCTCGGGCGAGTCCAGCCGGCAGGAGCTCAGGGAGAGCGATCGCAGGCGGGCGCAGGAGAAGATCACCCTCGTCACGGTGTAGTCCGGCAGAGCCCACGCGCACCGCCGGCCATAAGTTCCCTAGAGCCCGTTGTCATCAGAGTGAGGGGAGGGGAAGCTGTTGTCCGCCTCAGCCATGTCGTGGTCCTCATCCTCCTCCCGCACAGGCATATAGGTGTAGGCTCCACCATACTTCAACACCGGACAACTCGGCATGTCGTCTTGCTGTTGGCCGCTGCGGAGTTCGTAACGATGGCCGTAGATGAGGAAGCGGCACCGGAGGCGGAGGTCGAGGTCGAGGCCCTCGGCGGCGGCCTGCTGCACGGCGTATGAGACCCACTGGTCCACCGTGAAGGAATCGCCGCCGATACCGCCACGGTAGCTTTCGACGGCGATGCGGAGGGCTCGCAGGGGTACCGCGCCGCGTCGTCGTTGGCGGGCGATGATCGCGGCGCTGACGGTGCTGTAGAAGGGCGGTGACGTATTGGGGTCCAGGGAAGGGCGAAACGACGGGGAATAGCCGCCATCCTCGTCGTCGGGAATCGCGCTCTGTGGCTCCTCGAGGCAGGCGGTGTGGACGGCGGCGAAAACGTCGCACCACCGCGACGATAGCAGCGCCGCGCGCGCTGCCTCCTTTGCCGGGAGGAAGGACAGGACGTTGCCGAGCGCGTGGTCGTTGAGCTTGCTCAGTGTTGACGGTCCTTAATGCCTATTTTATACCATCAACTATTGCTCAATATAACATGATATTAACCATAAAGCATAGTTGTAGGGTTTGATTCTAATGAGTTCCACGAGTTGTGTTGTTCTTGATCGTTTTATAGGTATATCCAATTTTGCACAGAATAAAAGTATCTTAAATGGGGAATTGGACTGCACCAATGCGACGGGCTCGTCGAGACGATCGAAACGGACACATCATTTGCTATATTCGGAGTCCGGAGTCAAAAGATATCAATTCTACACCGAAACCAACACTAGAAGACTCTAGAAGGCACCAGAAGACGACGTACCGAAGGTGGGGCCCACCTGCTACAGGGTGGGGCCGCCCGGCCACACCCCGGGGCCGGCCGGCGCCCTCTGGAGCCCATTTGTGGCCCGCTTCAACGGACGGCCTGCTACCGCCTTAGGGTTTGCATCTCCACTATTACTGAAGTCGAATTAGTCCCACATCGTCTGTCTAGAAGAGGTGGAGGCTTTTCTAGACTATAAATAAAGAGGTAGACCCCCCTCCCTGAGGGCACCACATTATTATGGAGATGTAGAGGCGTCCCTCGAATGGATGACCTCTCATCTCTAGAGAATTAGGGCTAGACTTTCCAATGTAGTTCTAGTTGAGAGTTAGGGAGAGCGGCGCTACGCCCGGGTTCCGGAGGAGTCTTCGGAGAAGTCTTCAGAGTTCTGGTATATCTTTGTATTTATTCTTGTAAGACTTATGCTTTAATATATTTTGTCTTCTCTATTTACTTTTATGCATTACATTTGATTAGTTAGTATAGTTGTTATACTTTAGCATAGGATCTTCGCCTGTATTAGGTGCTCTAGTTATCACGTGTGATTAGAGTAGTATTCTTTAGTGTAGACGTGGTGTCTAGGCTAGGGTTTACCTGAGATTGCGCCCATCTCTTACGGTTAGTTGTGGTAGCCTCTAGAGGTGACAGCTCTTTTGGTCTTCGTATTCCACCACGTCGGAGTTGGTGTTTCGTAGAGCTTTTGGCAGCCTTACCCAGCTACCTTCTTCCCAGTCTTATTCGAGAGTTGGATAGGTACTTTGCTGCTCCAAAGTGCGATTGTGTGATTGCTTTATTTACCATGACTTAGTTATATAGAACCAAAGTAATAGAGAAGTATTCAGGAACCTTAAACTCTCCCGTTGTCCTCTCACTTTAGCTATCTATCTTTTATTATAGAATTCTCTTGTGTGTGTCATATATACATAATTCATATCATCTATCATTTACCCCCTACTTTAGTCTAGTTGGTGTATTAAGTTAGTAGATACATGATGATGAACTATCAATGTCTTTAACCAATGTTTCCCAGTGGTAAAATATAAATAACGATACCTAGAATACTCCCCTTAAAATGCTACAATGGTTTTACGTGCGCTTGAATCCTTTATAATTTAATTATGCATAAGAAATACCAACAAGCATTTTTGGCGCCGTTGCCAGGGATAGGATTTATCTCTATTTCTAGTAACGACGTTAGAAGTGTCAACAAGCATTTTTGGCGCCATTGCGGGAAAACAATTGGCGTAGAGATTTTGATATTGATCTTGATATCTACTAATCTAGTCTACTACTACCTTTAGTAGGATTACCCCTTGTTTTGTTGAGTTGTGGAATAAGCAGGATATCAACCGTTCCAACCTTCTAGCGAAATTCTACAAGAACAAGACATGAGAGATATTGAAGAACTCAGGGGTGCCCGAACATTCATGATCCATCAACAATGAAGCCCCCGCCATCTCACGGGTATGTATAAACATTTATATATATTATTCTAACCATGTGTAGATTAGAAAAGAAAAGTCATCATCACATGAATTCTAAGTTTATCATATGTGATGAATAAAGATGCTTTAAGCGCTACTCACAAATACCACTGTGAGTCATGGTAGTTATGATCAAGAAAGGTGAGAAAGTCTTGCTCATAGGCTTTAAATTTGATGAGTAGTTATCCTGTTGCATTCCACTCTATGTTTACTTTGAATAATCCATGCATCAACCCCATCTCATATTAAATCCATAACATGTTCAGTTCCTTGCACATATGCATATCACTTTTATCTCTATCTAAAAAAAAATAATAATATATATATATTCTCACCATACATGATCATGTTTTTATCTCTATTTGAGTAAACCTCTAAGTGCTTTCATGCTATCTTTGTTTGCTATTGTATGCTTAGGTTTTAAAGTATTTTCATACACCTTTTAAATTAAGCATGGTGCTTGGTTTAAACCGCCTTCTTAAATTATATTAGACATGGCGTCTAGTTTGGTTTTTTGAATCATAAGATGTATTGAGTTTACTTCTAAAAAGCTTTTAAATTAAGCGTGGTGCTTAGGTTAAAATGCTTTCCTAAATCAAATTAGACGTGGTGTCTAGGTTGATTTTTGAACCAAAAGTATGCTCTAGTGGATATTGGATATTTTGTTAGACTAACCCTGCAGGAAATTCCTAAATTCAATTCGGGTAAGTCAAGAGATGAACTCACATTAGAGATGAATCAAAGCATGTGACGATGTCCAATAATTTTACACAAAAGGAAGACACAGCTCATTCTCCATGGAAGAACTGTAAGTATCAAAGTTTATATATTTAACCCTTTGTTGCAAGTACCTTTGCCTTGAACCATATAAAAGTGCAGCTATCAATAAAAATTGTTAGAAGAAATCTATGCCAAAGTAATTCTAAAAGCACATCCTTTTATTAGCATAGATGAAATTTGCATAAATTATATGGACCATAACCCACATTCCAAACTTGTTGCAATCCTTCGGGTATGTGTCCACTAACACTTATACAAAAAAAAAAGAATAAATGTCTGATCATGGTTCGAAATGAAAAGAAAGAAGAACAAATGTATAGAAAGGATTAAGATGGAAAGAAATGGATGAAAAAACACTTCAATGCCTTCTACACTTTACCATGATATTGGACCAATCACCTTGCAAGACATAAGGTATGTTTATCCAAGCCTCATGTAACTTTAAACTATATTCAATATCTTATACCATGTTGTTAATCCATACCTTATGTCATGCTTAATTTGCTAAAACTTAAAATAAATAAAATACTCTTTTGGTTCACCTACATATTCTTGGTTCTATCTCTAGTCTTTTGAACTTCCTTACTCTATTATAAGTATGCTTTAGAATATTACTTAAACACTATAACATCAAAGCATATTTGTATAAGAATTTGGCTGTATATATAGACTATCCTCTCCTGTATAAAAATATTTAAATCATATTAGGAGATTTCATAGAATCAAATCGAGATTAGAGGTATTCTTCAAAATTATATCTT
Source organism: Chrysopogon serrulatus (assembly GCA_015844335.1). Taxonomy (NCBI): domain Eukaryota; kingdom Viridiplantae; phylum Streptophyta; class Magnoliopsida; order Poales; family Poaceae; genus Chrysopogon; species Chrysopogon serrulatus. The sequence goes on along the minus strand of JADLZL010004899.1, from coordinate 17,858 downwards.
CGCCTTAACTTTGTTGGAAAATTTGAAGTAATGGTGAATCATTTAAAACATGAGCTACAGATTAATGTTTAACTACTTGGCAAACACTATCCACACTTTAAATAGATAGTATATTCCTTCGGGTATGTGTTGTCTACTAATCCCTTGCAGAGAAGAAATAATGAGAGAAGCAAAAGTTTAAAGGAGTGAGAAAGAAGTACAACATAGGAGACAAGATGCTAATGATCAACTCAAAATACAAGGAAGGAAAAGACTATTGAAATTCATCTACCTTCTACCACATGGTGTTATCATGCTCCAGTAGTAAAGGTAACATATTAAAGATAAGTTGTCATCATTTTCTCTTGATCTTGGAGTATACATCATAGCACTATTCTCTTGATTTCAATCTTAACCAAATGAGCTCAAATATGATATATCTTATTTTGGAAGATGATAGTCATCATATTAATTTGATAATGATAAAGATGAACAATCCTTCCATAGGTTAAGTAACTCCACTCTTTTATCTCATAAGCTTAAATGCAATATTTATACTTTTGATATTCTCACCTAAGATGTAAATGAATAATGTGAAAAGACATCAATCTTATTGTGCCTAAGGTTAGAGAATAAATAAATTTCTAGTTCTGTTGGTGTTTTCCCACCAATAGAGCTTCTGCACTTGATCTCTACCTTGTCTTTATGAGCAGAACCCACTTCAAGCAAAGAGTGGAGAGATTCCCTAAATTCTACAAGTGGGAGTTCTAAACTAGTAACAAGGATGCACATAAGATTGGCTTTGAGATGCTAACAAAAAGAAAGGAAGAAGAATTGGCACCACCATTGGAAAAGCCACTAGTGGAGACACCACCTCAATCCTCATCTTTAGAAGCAAACCGAAGTACTCGATCAATGAACTACTGCAAGGAGGAGTCCAGTTCGGAGGATTCAAAACATCGAACCCTCGCCGTGAGGTAACATCGGTAGTTATTCATATTTACTTTCTTACATTGCATGATTTATTTTCTCTTAACCATATTTAGTTTTCTACATTAGTATTACATGGGAAATAATAAAAATAAATAGATATGCATTAGGTTGCATTCATGCATCTTAAAAAAAACATTAAGCCCCATATGAAACCCTTATAGCGTAAAAGTTATAGGAGCTCTCACTATGGTGGCCTATAAAATAAAAATATATATCATATAGTTGCACTTTATGCATATAAACTCATAAAATCTAAAAATATTAATTGAGCATCCTACCCAATACTGTTATCATAAACATACTTTAAAACCTCCACAACACCCAATCCTCTAAAACGGCTAACCACTAACGTTTTATCCTAATACCGTTCCACGAGTTCTGGTGTTTTGTGAGAGCTTTTTGCAGGATGACTCCAAGATCTAGCTCACTCAGGAATCTTTATCTTCATCACTCGAAGCACATCTCTCCGACACACACGGTGACCTGCATTGTGAAGGAAGTAACTTCTTGAGTGATGAGATTGAAGTATTTCTAGCAACACTTGCTCTTACAAACATGAGCTCCTCTATGAGGACCACTCAGCTTTAATGCTCAACTACGACAACATCCAGCTTGGGGGAGATCATCCTCTAGTTATCAGGTAAGTATACCTATACGATTATCGAGTCTATCTTATAGTCATAAAATACCAAAAATATGTGGGCACATGAAGGTCCACGTCTATAGAGTCTTTTGTGAGTCTATTAGTCTAAAAAGAAATAAAAAAGATGGATAATTATTAAAATCAAATAAAGATACTTTAGCTATTTAGAGTGTGATCATAGATTCTGTCTAGTTTATTAAGAGTCAAATAAAAACTAAAGAACAATAAAATTTTGTCTTGGAGATGATGAATAGTTGCTCTGTCATAATTCCTTTCACGTGCCTAGTTTTTAACCTTAAATTCTTCTGAGTTTTAGATATGACTGTTTTGATATAAGAATTTACTCTGAACCTGAAACTTGTGGAGGCATATGCTTAAGCTAAGTCTAGGTGATTGAGGGATATGATATGAGAAAGACTGAGCTACTATTTTTCTTATTCCTAACGATACTAAGTTCTGGAGATTTATCTTTTGAAAACTCTAAAAATCTTACATGATGAGCTCTTGTATGACAAAGTTTGAATTCCTACCAAAGCCATATATGATATACATTTAGATTAGGAAAACCTTTGCTCATTCATGCTGCTTGCTTTGCATTGAGTTCAGTCAACCTTTGTTGTATACCTTATGAGAGTCTTGTCATGCTTTTAAAATCAAGATCACACTCACACACTCCACCAACATATGCATTGCTCCTACCGTGGGAGTAAGCGCAATTATTTTCCACTTTCATCCAGATCTATTTTAACAAAAATGTTTTTCTCCTACACTAGGAGTAAAACACCAAATATATATATATATATATATATATATATATATACCTATAGGACAACCCCTTGTTTAATGCTCTATGTTCTTATTGTTATCTCTCCAATCATTTATTGTATTCAAAGGATGCATGTGGCTATGCAAAAAAAAAGTTATTAAAAAAATAAGAGGGAGTTAAAATGCTCGCCTCCCTAAAAAAGAAGAAGAAAGAAAAAAAAAAAAAAAAAAAGAGAAGAAGAATAAAGATAGCCTATGTTTTTCCTCACGAAAGTTCTAAGTCTAAGAGAGAGAGATTTATTTCTAAAGAGCAAAAGTAGAATTAGGTTTAGCCACCATATATTCACCCATCCACCATATTCCATACACATGCACATCTTGGTTTGATTGTATGACTTGACTCTCTTTGGATGCATTGTTTGACTTTACAATATATGAATTGCAAGTATGCTCGTCCTTATTTAATGCCACTCCTATGAGCTCCACTATAATAATTAGTTGTAGGAGGGCATGACAACATAAATGCCTCAGTGAGATCCACAAGTATCACATACAATAAGAGACTTGAGGGTGTCATACAATTAAGCTCTGAGTTTTATTTCAAAAACTTGCAAAAGCTCTAGAATATTGGTTGAGTAAAGAATTTGAGACATAGTGCTTGACTTGATTATTCTATCTTTCAATTGCTCAAGACCCATGTGAAAGTTGAAAAGCTCCATAGTTAATGGTAAAATGGGTAAGTTTCAAAGTTAGAGCAGTTTTGTCTATAATTCAAAGGAGAATTTCAGTTTGAAAGCATGTGTACTTTTGAGAAGTGAAAGCATTGTAGCAACTCCTGATCCAAGTTTAGTAGTTAGGCTTTGCTAAGGGACTAGCAAAGGGTAAGCTTGGGGGAACTTGTTGACGGTCCTTAACGCCTATTTTATACCATCAACTATTGCTCAATATAACATGATATTAACCATAAAGCATAGTTGTAAGGTTTGATTCTAATGAGTTCCACGAGTTGTGTTGTTCTTGATCGTTTTATAGGTATATCCAATTTTGCACAGAATAAAAGTATCTTAAATGGGGAATTGGACTACACCAATGCGACGGGCTCGTCGAGACGATCGAAACGGACACATCATTTGCTATATTCGGAGTCCGGAGTCAAAAGATATCAATTCTACACCGAAACCAACACTAGAAGACACTAGAAGGCACCAGAAGACAACGTACCGAAGGTGGGGCCCACCTGCTACAGGGTGGGGCCGCCCGGCCCCACCCCGGGGCCGGCCGGCGCCCTCTGGAGCCCATTTGTGGCCCGCTTCGACGGACGGCCTGCTACCGCCTTAGGGTTTGCATCTCCACTATTGCTGAAGTCGAATTAGTCCCACATCGCCTGTCTAGAAGAGGTGGAGGCTTTTCTAGACTATAAATAAAGAGGTAGACCCCCCTCCCTGAGGGCACCACATTATTATGGAGATGTAGAGGCGTCCCTCGAATGGATGACCTCTCATCTCTAGAGAATTAGGGCTAGACTTTCCAATGTAGTTCTAGTTGAGAGTTAGGGAGAGCGGCGCTACGCCCGGGTTCCGGAGGAGTCTTCGGAGAAGTCTTCAGAGTTCTGGTATATCTTTGTATTTATTCTTGTAAGACTTATGCTTTAATATATTTTGTCTTCTCTATTTACTTTTATGCATTACATTTGATTGGTTAGTATAGTTGTTATACTTTAGCATAGGATCTTCGCCTGTATTAGGTGCTCTAGTTATCACGTGTGATTAGAGTAGTATTCTTTAGTGTAGACGTAGTGTCTAGGCTAGGGTTTACCTGAGATTGCGTCCATCTCTTACGGTTAGTTGTGGTAGCCTCTAGAGGTGACAGCTCTTTTGGTCTTCGTATTCCACCACGTCGGAGTTGGTGTTTCGTAGAGCTTTTGGCAGCCTTATCCAGCTACCTTCTTCCCAGTCTTATTCGAGAGTTGGATAGGTACTGCTGCTCCAAAGTGCGATTGTGTGATTGCTTTATTTACCATGACTTAGTTATATAGAACCAAAGTAATAGAGAAGTATTCAGGAACCTTAAACTCTCCCGTTGTCCTCTCACTTTAGCTATCTATCTTTTATCATAGAATTCTCTTGTGTGTGTCATATATACATAATTCATATCATCTATCATTTACCCCCTACTTTAGTCTAGTTGGTGTATTAAGTTAGTAGATACATGATGGTGAACTATCAATGTCTTTAACCAATGTTTCCCAGTGGTAAAATATAAATAACGATACCTGGAATACTCCCTAAAAATGCTACAATGGTTTTACGTGGCGCTTATGAAATCCTTTATAATTTAATTGTGCATAAGAAATACCAACAAGCATTTTTGACGCCGTTGCCGGGGATAGAATTTATCTCTATTTCTAGTAACGACGTAAGAAGTGTCAACACTCAGGAGGTCACCGCCGCCGGAAAACGACTTGATTTTTCTTTTCTTGGTGAGTGCGCCGCCGGAGGACGACGCTGCGTGGGAGCAGTCCATGCCCGTGCCCTTTGGATCACAAACCTCCTATGTATCTGCTCTTATTGATTTTAGGGCTAGCTGCCCTTATATTGTTATTTTTATGGATGTTCCATCGATCAGGGTCGGTGCATTTACTTCGTCATCAATCAGAGTTGGTTTCTGGATGCACAAAATGCGCTACCGCCTTGGACTTGAGTCCAATCCTCCGACGGGCGACGGCCGACACCCATGATCCACAAAAGACGGATCGTGAGATCACATCACGATTCGCAACACAGCCAAGCGCCGACGATGACGACGGGCGGCGACGACCGCTTGTCCCAGCTCTCCGACGCCCTCCTCCAGCGCATCCTCTACTTCGTCCCCTCCAAGGAGGCTGCTTCCACCAGCGTGCTCTCGCGGCGGTGGCGCACTCTCTGGCGGTCGTCCGGCGCCGTCAACCTCGCCGTCCAAGTCCACGATCTCCGACACGGACGGTATAACCGATCCTACTCCTACGAAGAGGCCCGCAACGCCATCTTCTCATGCCAGGAGGCCTTCGTCCACGCCGCCACGGCTGCGCTCGACGCCGCCGAGGCCCCCATCACAAGGCTCACCTTGCGTGTGGAGACCAACGGCGGCGACGACGGCCCCCTCAACCAGTTCCTCTGCCGCAGCAGGGACTGGCCCACGCGGCGAGACGCCGACGTGGTCGGCGCTCTGGTCTCCCACCAAGCGACGCGCCGCGTTGAGGAGCTCCGCGTCCACGTCTCCTACGGCGCCCTCTACTTGGACAAATTAGAGCCCCACAGGTCCCTTGGGATCTATAGGCTCGCCTCCCTCCCGTCGTCGGACACCCTCCGCGTGCTGAACCTCGCCATGTGTTCCCTGGAGGCCGCCTTCCAACTCCCACGGCTGGCGACGTTGCGGCTAAGGCACTGCTCCGTTGAGGCCGAGGTTCTCCAGGCCCTGCTGGACGCCGCGACGGAGCTCACCGCCGTGCAACTGGAGTGTGTCTTCTTCCTGTTGCCTGCGCGGTTTGCCTACGGGCACCACGCTAATGCTGAACTCGACGGGGCAGAAGCCGAGCCAGAACCACCGCCGTTGCTCTGCCTGAGCTTCCAGGCGGTGACCACGCTCGTGCTGTCGCTGTGCGGCAAAGATTTAGGGGATCAACGAGGCGACACCAGCTGGGCCATCGACATCGATGCGCCGAGGCTGCAGTGCTTCAAATACATGGGTGTCATGCGAGGATTCGTTCTACGACCCGCGGCAACTGGCGTTGCACGGGTGGATCTGCACTTCTTCCAGGACTATGACAAGGTCCAAAAAGAAACGAGACGCGCGCTCTTCTAGCAGTTCATGCACAACTTCACCAATAATGCCAGGACACTCAAGCTCAAGGTGGACAACGAGCTCAAGGACATCGCCGCCGTTGGCGAGGCGATGCGCGCCAGGCTCCTGTGCGCGTTCCCCAGGGTTGAGCGCCTCGAGCTGGAAGGGGTCTATGCACCCAAGAGCAAGACGGCGGCCGTGGCCATTGCCAACCTGCTGCATTGCTGTCCTGTTCTCGGTGAAATCAAGCTCAAGTTGAGCACTGCGACAGCTCGCCTCGACAAGGATTCACGGTATGGAACGGCGTTCTTGGAAAGGAAAGATAGATTGGATTACAACAAGTCCATCGATCGCTTCGTGTGCCGCCGGAAACCAAAGACAGCCAACTCCATGGAGGATAACATTTTTGGTGATAAATACTGCTATGATGATGTTCCTGGTATCCCGGGTGTCAGTGGCCGCTCGTTCGCCTGCTTGCAACGGACTCTGAGAAGAGTAGGCCTCCAGTTTCGACTGGACAACAACTCCATCTCCAGCTGCCTTGGACTGCGGCTTGTCAAATTCTTCGCTGGCCATGCCATGGTTCTTGAAGAAATGTGTGTTGACGCTGGCAACCGGAGACTGGGCGAGCATCTTAATTTCAAGATGGCAGTCGCACACATGAATCTGGTAGAAATTTCACAGAAATTTTCCAGAATTTCTATTACATCCCTTGATTCTCCAATAGATCTTGCAAAGAGTACAGCCGGCTTCACGGTGTTACCCCTTCAAAGACAGGAAAGTATGGTCCGGAAAACTTCATCCCTTGAAAATTAAGATATCATGAATAAACTGCTTTTTATACTGTTTTCTGTAAGAGGCTTTTGGAAATAAAATACATCTTTTGTTCTTGATTTGTCCTTGTCCTACAATTTTCAAGATTGTGTTAACAATGTGCATGCATGTAAAGGACAGCTTTTACAGGCTGCTTATATATACTTTCGTCAATGTTCGTTTTAGAAATCTAGAACACAACAAAAAAAAAAACTTAAACGAAGCTTTTATCTAGAGCACTGCTTTGTGATAGTTAGTACGTATTGAGTTACAATTATGGTGGAGTGGTAACGGCGGAGGCAGGGGTGGGCCAGCAGGGGCCATGGCCCCACCCAATGCTGGTGCAAAAAAACTAGTAGTACTTATGTAGGAAAAAATCTACTTTTGCTCCTCTAACTTTCATAAAAGTCTGATTTTCCTCCCTAAACTTTAAAACCAGACAAATAACCTTCCTCAACTTTTTAAACCATACGCTTTTCCTCCCTGGAGTGGTTTTGATGGTGGTTTTGCTACAGTAACAGTGGTTTTATCTTTTTTTATTTATTTTGGCTAAATTTTTTGAAAAATCCTAGTAAATCACAAAAAAATCGTAAAATAGTAAATTTAATTTTGTTGGACTCCACATGAGTAGATATACATAGTAAATATATAATATAGTATGCTTTAGTATAAAGTTTTTTGCTAGTCTTTTTCTTTTTTTATTTATTTCGGCTAAATTTTTAAAAAATCATAATAAATCATAGAAAAATCATAAAATAGAAAATTTAATTTTGTTAGGCTCTACATGAGTAGGTATACATAGTGAATATATAATATTATATGCTTTAGTCCAACAAAATATTTATAGAAGTTTCATTTAAGAATTATTTTAATTAATTACAAAAAGACATAATCAAAAGCTATAGCAAGACTTTTTGTACTAAATATACATATTATATGTTCGTTTGTAGATATACTTATGTATGTGCTGTGTATGGCCCAAGAGCAAGAAGCAAGGCCCATGGTACATGTATGTATTGTATTGTACTATTATCTATAGACTGGAGAGAGTTGAGAGCCCAACCGTCGGAGTCCAAGGGTCGAGCCGCCGAGGGCACGCGCACTCAAGCACGATCACGAACAACCCGCAGTGCCACCGGGCGCAGGTGCCGACGCGCCGCCACTGCGCTGTCCGGGCGTCCGGCCTCCGGCGTTCGATTTCCGATCTACAGATCAGGCATAGCACAACAGCACGCAAGCAGACTTTCAGGCAGCACGCACACGCAGGTATGTTATTCTTTGTTCAATTCAGTTTTGTGTGTCCATTAGTATGCCTAATTGGCTAATTAAAATTTTATTTTTTACAATAAAGGATCGTCAATTCATCATCATGAAATTTAAGAGGACAACAATTGAAAATTTTTACAAGAGAGGCACAAACACTACTGATGTTTCAATAGATGAAGGGCATGATGACCTTGAGCCAGAGTCTCTAGAGGATGAAATAGCTAACTGGGCTGCAGAACAAGAAAATGAGGAAGAGGAAGTCCAGTGCAGGCGCCATTCAAGGTTCAGTGAGTAAATTGTGCAGACAATAGTGTGTTGAATGTAGAGCGAGATCCGGATTTGCGTGACTAAATTCGGACTTATCCTCCAGATAAACAAGAACAAGTTATCAGAGCATATATGAAGCATGGTCCATATCAATTTTATTATTAAGGATGTGCACCCTTCTTTAGGCCAGTGACTCACCCACGGAGGTTTCATTCACATTGGTTCAAATCTTTTCTTTGGTTAGAATACTACCCACATGATATTTTCATGGTTGCAGTTGATCAACAAGTACAAGAGTTGAATTGTAGATTCAGTGAACAAGCTACAGAGCTTCTCACTTTATGTACTTCTTTGGATCCTACAGATTCATTCAGCTCATTGAAAATTGAAGATGTGTGTTCTCTGGTTTTAAAGTTCTACCCTGCTGATTTTTCAGAGCAAAAAAGAGATATATTAAGACAACAGTTACAACATTATGAACTTGATGTTCCTACAAATCCTAGATTTTAGAATTTAACAACCATTGCCGAGCTTTGTCGTTGGTTAGCTGAAACAGGGAAATCAGACGACTACTATTTGATCGATAGGTCTGTATTATAAAATATTTAGTTGATCATTTTGTCTTTAAAGAATCATAGTCATGCTTATTTGCTGATAAGTTTTTTTTTTCCCTGGAAGGTTAATCCGGCTAGTGCTAACTCTACCAGTTTCCACAGCAACAAAGAGTGTGCCTTCTCTGCAATGAAACTTGTTAAAACCAGACTACAGAATAAGATGGAAGATGGGTTCCTGAGAAATTGCTTAATAATTTACATTGAAAAGGAGATTGCAGTGAAGTTTACAACAGATGAACTTATTGATGACTTCGATTCGATTCAAATGCGCAGAGCAAAATTTAAATGAAACATGTTAGTTCCTTTTACCATTTATGCTCACCGTTCTATTTTTCATCACAAAATTGTCTCTACGTACATAATTAATTATTGAATAGAGATTTCGGTGTTTCAATATATAATTAAACTCTGCTTATACATATATTTATATTGTCATATTGGCATTTATACTATACTATACTATACTATATTTATTTTATTGCTCAGTCCCTAATATATATAATTTCTGGCTCCGCCACCGTGGAGTGGTTCTAAGACAAATAATGTAATTTTAGAGAAAAAAACAAAATAATATGGGTTTGATGATCACACTTTCTTGGAAAATCACTGCAGTATTATGTTCAGGGTAAATGGCATAGATTTACTCCCTCATATAACGATTCTGAGCGGTTAGATTATATTTCAAATATAAGGATTCTCAAGATATTGGTGCTTGATTAAGGCCTTAATCTTGGTTTTACATTGATTGAGGGGTACGATATGCATGCGTTAGTTGTGCCTCTGTATCCTGGTGATTGGTTGATGGACATCACAATCATTTCTCTTCTTCCTTATGGTGTTCTATAAAAATGTTTGAAATCCTTACTAATGTCCCAAATGGAGTAGTTAGTTAATCCACCTGGAGTGGATGGTGCTTGTGCATGGTCTCCGAACAGAGCACTGTGTCATTCTTAGTTTGCGTCATTCTTAGTGCTAACTGAGCCAAGTCATGTCTACCTATTGCACTCTCTTCAGACATAACCTCGGAGAGAATATTGGTAGGGTAACAGCTTTGGCCTCTGCGTGATCATACACTTTTAAGTCCCTGTTTAGATGCAAAGCATCTCCCTGTATCTTGTGCGACCCCTCACAATCACGATATTGTAGTATTACTACTAGAACTACACGTCTCCAGCGGATCCTTTATCCTCAATAAAGTACCCATAACGTAACTTGGAGGAGTCGATTTTTCTTCCTCCAGCACATCAACTTTTCCCATTCCATTTTATTGATGATCACACTCAACTGCTTAGTAGGCTTTCAAGTCTCAAGTGATCAAGGAAGGTGGCCCTCTGTACAGCATGCTTGTAAGAACCTTCTACTGAAATCTTCCTTTTAAGTTTTTTTTTCCCCTTTAGTTCTACACAAGCAAATGAAGTGCAAAACCATGTGCCTAGATGAAGGGACAAATCAGCTGCTAATCGTCACACAGCCAACGTCACCCTCACCAAGTGGACTTGGAAAAGTCAATAGAATAGAAAAGTCCAATCCCTTTCTCGGACCCCAGCTGCAGAAACCAGTGTTCTTGCTCCATGCAGCGATGTGGTAGACAGGAAACATGATCCCTTTACCCGACGAGACAGAGGTTCCACTGCAGTGTGCAGTCCCAACGCTACACTCGCTGTTGGATGAGAGCAGTCCCACCAACACCTATCCCCGATGATGACCACCAGCAACACTAATTTGTTACATAATCCTACAGCTAGCTCCGTTCAGCACAAAAGCAACCGGCTTGCAGAATAGGATAAAACTAACAACGGCAAAGACACTTTGCAACTTCCCAAGAATTACTTGTTAAGAAGCCCACGGAATCCCCAGACAAAACAGTCACTCAGGACTTAGATTTCTTTGTGCAGCACATTGAGAGTCACATCAGCAAGGCAAAAGATGGAAGCTATCAAGGCTCTAATCGAGGTGGGAACCAAGCAACAAAAGACGAAAACTGACAAGGAAGTTGCACAGGAAGAAGCAATGCTCATGGCCTGAGCACAAGCATTATGCGAGTAGCAGTGGCAAGTTATCAGTAGTATGTGTTTGGTTAGGTGGTGATTCCTCTATCTAGGTTCTTTCTCTGTAAATGGGATAACATCGGCGGAGCCTGGGGGCAATTTGCCAAATCAACATGTACGCTTACTTCTTCTTTCTCTCGATAGGATAAAATCACAAACACACCTCCATGTTTAATTTGAGCCTGATTGGTTGATTGCCAAAATTTGCCATGCCAAAGATTTGGCAAGCCATGATTTTGATCAGTAGTTGGTTGGCTACTAAAATTTGCCAACTACTCACATTTGGCTTGCCAAATCTTTAGCAACTTTTTTACCCAAGATTTGGCTTGCCAAATCCTTGGCATGGCAAATTTTGGATGTCAACCAAGCAGGCCCTTCCACGGCCAGCTTTACTGCTCTCTGTATGCTTTTGTCCTCATTGAGCCAACAATTGCAAGGCAGCTCTATGCTGAACTGCTCTGGCCCTCACATAAATCTCGGTGGCAGGGAGCAGATCCTACAGTGCCCCACTGTGGCCTTGCCACTGCACGCAACAAGGAGAGGTGGAGATCACAGAGGGGTGACCCGGAAAAATTGCACTAGGCAGGTGTCGCCCATCATCTATGATGACATGAACACATAAGGCGTTGGTTTAGTGACCGTAACACTACAAGTGGCCGACTGTTAAATTGAGCTGGAAAATCGCTTTAACTCCGATCCTTATATTTGAAGATATAGAGGGCGTTCTACCTGCATACTAAAATTTGGAATTTTTTTCTAGATGGAGGTAATAAGTTCGGAATCAAAGGCACAGAAAGAAAGAAGTATGGAGAGGTGCAGTGATTGAATATATGAGAATAGCCGAGGACGTACCAAACACACTACTCAGTGGCGTAGCTAAAGGGTGGTCCATGTGGGCCACGGACCACCCTAGAATTTGAGCAATTGTATTATAAATATTTAATTAGTAAGTTATTTTAAATAATTTTTAGAGTTTGTTATTACTTTAAAAATACTTACAATACATTTTAAATGTATGTATCTTAAATTATATATTTGACAATGACATACTACATTTAGGCCTTGTTTTAGAGCTTTGTTCGGCTTTGGTTTCAGCTCCTTTATGCACTAGAGCAAGGAGCCCTTTTTACTTCTTTTAAAATAAATCAAGATTTATTAAAATCACTATTTTGTTTCATTGGTTCTATCTCTTCTGTGTATTGTAGCAAGGAACCGATAATGTTTATTGACGTGTCAAACAAAACTTATAAAATATTGAACCACCCTAAATGAAAATCCTGGCTACGCCACAGGCACTACTGCTGAAATGTTTGAATGAATTAAAATATACTAATATCCCCAGATGCCGATCCGCTCTGTACCTGATCGTACAAAACCCCAGAGGCCAGCAGGACATGATGAGGACGACGGGCCGGGAGGACGATCTCGATCAACGACGACTAATTAATCTAATTAATCTAGCCCCTCCACCGAAGACGAACAAATTATTAGACGTAACTCGTGGAATAGGGTGTGTCGCCGTGTCTCTCTCGATCGTCCCATGCAGTGCATGCAGACAATGCATGCGTTTTCTTTTGCTCCAGACGCTGTGTGTGCGTGCACTCGTAAACTCTACACTAGCTTGGCCCTACTCTACTCGCTAAATCCGATCGCGTTAAATCCGATCGCGTCGGTTTCAATCAGCACACGGATTGACGGATATCCGGCCGCACCGCGCGCATGCAGGTAGATTTCGTGGCTTCCGCGACCGGCCGACCTCGTCGCGTCGTCGGCGATGGCCTTTTATTTGTCGCGCTCGCTTTGAAAAATGGATGTGACGGCGGGGGCGACCGAGACTGTTCCATGGCCGTCGACGATGTTGCGTGTCGCTGTCCATGTAGGAATCGGTACCATCTGAGGAAGGCACATCTGACTGCGGCGACGTACGGGTACGGCTCCATCGGAATGCATGGCAGTGGAGGAACGGAAGACATCGATCGATCTTTCTGTGGATTTGATCTGATTTGATTATGGAGAGATGCAAGTGCAGAGACTGGTGTCCTTTGGAACCGTAAAGGACTTGCCTAGACATGCAGCAACCAATTCCAAGCTAGACGGCTACAGATAGCTGCTTGCTTTGCTTGTGGGTGTGTGTGTGTGTCTGGATAGAGAGATGAGCTGTTGTTATTTGGAGCTACACACTGATGTGTGCTGCAGCTGTGCTGAAACTGACAGCATGGAGTACACATACATAGTAGCTGAACTGCACGCATGTTTCCTCATGAACTAATAACTACTCTAACATCGTCATGTTCATGATAAGCCGATCGAACGGGACGGTAGGGAAAAGGATTGTGAGAACTGCATATAGTTTCCTGTGTGGTGGAGAACCATCGCGGCGAGGTCCGGCCGCTTGCTGATGCCGCTGGTACTAGACTACATATAGTGCTGGTGCTGCACTGCTGCCACAGTATGTATAGCTTTGTAGGAACTGCTGCATGAGCATGACTGATCAACATCTATCCATGGAGGCATGACAGTGTAGTACCAAGTTGTGTGTTGTGGGCCGGCAAAAATGGGTGGCCACCATGCATGCATGCCCTTCCATAACTTTTGCTACTACTGACCTATAATAGTACCTAGCACTGTGTCAGGGTGTTTGTTTGGTATGGATTCTTCCTGTTTCAAATGGAATCTTTGCAAGCACAAGTTTCACTTTACGTCAGCTAGTTGATGGGTTCACTAAAAGTAAAATTCCACCGTTCCATTCATTAAAGCACGCGTAAAGCTAGTTTACTTGCCGGGTCCTTAGCTTACATACATAATCATTATGTGTTGGAAATGCAACATATTAGAAATTTGTGGAAGAATTGCATGCGCTGGCATCTTTTTAATATTTTTGGTTAAAAAAATATGTATATCCACTTGTACTTCTAATGAAGCTGTGTCATTTCATTGTACAGTAGATTGCACAAGTGCAACACAAAGCATCCGTGCACGTCACATTAATTTATTTCATTTCTTTCTGGTCACCACGTCAGTAATGCCCATATATATACATCAACATGTCCAGAGCAGGAAGCGAAATTTCGCTTGAATTAGGTACGGTTGCGTAGGATATTGAACTTCCATCTCTCAAAAAATTTGACCAGCCACAATAAATATATTATTTTGCCTTTGTTTACAGAATCATCACATTGTCGTATGTTAAAATCCACCGACTAAACTTTTACTAATTAAATTTAGCTGTTAGGGATGCAAGCGACATAGCTAAAACTTTGGCTGTCACTAAAGTTTAGCTTTGAAATTTTAACTAGCTCAACTTTAAGTATATATACATGTTCCAGATAAAGCATATAGTTCCAATAACCAGTTCACCAACATTAATCATGTGTTCATGAAATTATAAACATAGTTAGCAAAAATTGAAAAAATTATTATGAATAGTGGTTTGTAATTAAACTATGCATTGGTTCAATATACATAGGGCTAAGCATGCATAAGTTGTGTGAGCATCAGCGCCTATACTGTGTAATTTAGGAAAAAAAAAATATGAGTGGGACCATAATGATGTAAAATACCTTGGCGTTAAGTGATAGATAGAGAGCAAACAAAAGCTAGCTCAGCTGATTACATTTCTTGTGGAAAAATATGTTTCCACTTAAATTTAAGTCAAATACCCATATTTTTTTATTTACTTATTCATTTCAAATTTAATGGTGTTCCTGCTCGTATATATAGGGTGTGTATATGCTTTCATATTAGATGAGTGTGTGTGTGTGATTCGTCACTATCGAAATCCTTAAATTCTAATTTGAATATATGAACAAACTTAATTACTATTGATTTGGAAACAAAGTGATATTGAATCAGATGATTCATCAGCCTCCATATCTTTAAATCTAGAATACTGAATATACGAACAAACTTAATTACAGCCAAAAATTATGTACTTCCACATGGATATACTGCATATTGTCACAAAATTCAATAGTCATAGGTATCACACGTACATAGAGAAGAAGACTCATATCGAGATATTTATGTCGTGACACCAAAAATTATGTACTTCCCATGGATAGCAATCACCATACCGCATATTGTCACAAAAATTCAATAGTCACATATAGGCATCACAAGTACATATATAGAAGAAAGACTCATATATCGAGAATATTTATATGACTCGATTCGATATACCTAATCCCAAAATCATGCAAAAATATACCGTAATAATCCCAGACAATTATAAGAACCTAGCAACATAACAGGACATTCGGAGGAACCGACGATCGTCTCACCTACTACCTATGCTTTTAATTTCCAGCTGGTGGTGGTGGTCAGTCATCTGGAGCATGCACACACTCATGAATCATCCATCACTCATCACCAGATGTGCTGCTAGAGTGTAGACAAGGACACCGACGCCGAAAGATGCCTGCCGACGTCACCACCATCCGCCGCTTACGTGCTCCACCTGCTTGCCAGGCAGTGGCAGAGCAGGTCCGACGTCGGAGCACCGCCTCATCACATCACACGGGACAGTCCGCGCCGACGCCGCCGCCGGCATCACCGTCCTTGGCGTCGTCGTCCCTGGACTCGTCATCGGCGGCGGCCGCCGCGGCTGTGGGTGCCACGACGCCGGCGCGGCAGAGCGGGCACGTCGCGTGGAGCCGCAGCCACGCGCCCACGCAGTCGGCGTGGAACCGGTGCCCGCAGCGCGGCAGGAGGCGCGCCGAGTCGCCGTCGCGGAGCTCCACGATGCACACCGCGCACTCGGGGCCTTTTTTCTCGCCTTCGCCACCGGCGCCGCCGGCACTGCTGGAGTACACGTACACGGGCAGCGTCGAGGCCACGTCGTCCACCGGCTGCGGGCCGTCGTCCTTGCTGCGGCGCTGCCGCCGGCGGGACGCCCATGCCCATGGGGAGGCCACGGGCAGGGGACGCGGTTGACGACGCGTCGTCGTCGTCGTCGTTGTCTTCGCCGGCGGCGCCGGACGGCCCACGTTTCGCGGAGAAGTAGCGCCAGAAGAAGAAGAAGATGAGGAGGATCATGAGCACGTTGATGCCCACGACGCAGGCCGTCAGCACCGGCCCGTGCGGCGCCCAGTGGCTGCTCGTGTCCTCCACCGCCGGCGCCGACGACGCGGCCGACGGGCCAAGGCTGCCGCTCCCGACCGTGGACATGGCTTCTGCGCCGACGAGATGATGGTGTTGCACAACCCAAACAGAAACTGGCTGCCAATGGTGTGCATAAACCACGGAACTTAAAGACGATTTAAGAAACTGTCAATATGTCTTCTTCGCAATAAAGAAGATAATCAAGTTTGCAAATCGAATTGGGAAGAAAAAGATCACAAAGATCGATCTCCAAGGAAGGAACAAAATAATCGCAAATAAACGAGAGAGATATGAACAGGGGGACGGAAGAGGAAAAGCAGGCAGCAAATGAGGAAGGTGGCGTGGAGGAAAGCGGAAGAGAGGTTTATAGAAGGTAGAAGCGGGGGAGGTGGTAGCGTCGTTGGCTCTTTTGGCCTCTTGGCTCTTGGGGGGTGTACAAGTAGAATGGCGCTGAGCTGGTTAATTAAAGGCCAAAACGGTTTTGACTGGATGGTTTGTTTGGAATTAAATTGCATGCATCCAGGGTCCAATTCTCAGTCACACTCTACCCTTTGCGTATATGAAATTAATCATTTTGCAAGGCTGGCTGGCTCTTCATGCTCGATGCATCACGCCATGACTGTGAATGACTAGTAATAGAGCTTGCTGTCATTTTATTTACTACTAGCTAGCAAGTAGGCCCGTACTGTATGTGGCCATAGAACTCAATACATCTTATCTTATAATTGGATTTTGTGTCATTGTTAAATTCGAGTTGTTACTTGTATGAGCACAAATCATAAGTCCAGACTCATATATAACACATGGAGGGCGTGAGCGTATTTTAAAAAGTAAAAAAAAAAGGACAAAAGAATATCCATTTGCTCTTTAATATTTGCTACTAGGCTAGCAAATAGGACCATGCATTGCACAGGGAGGCAAAAACAATCAAACTTAACATTCATGCATGGTAGACAATGACGATGAAAATGGTACGCACTATTTATATTTTATCTTTTGTATAAAATTTCTAATATATAATTTATTCATAATAATATGGCAATATCGTATTCAAAATAAATTGCAATATTAGTAGACTTTTTTCTGGTCACAGAGCTCAAAAATATTGAGGTGTATATATATTAATTTTAATTTTTCATATAATCCATGTGTTGCTACAGATAAAATTGAGCTTTGTGATTTCCTCTAAGGATTCATTAAGATAAGTAATTCAAATCTATGATCAAAGATTGAATTGTCTACTCCATGAATCAAGAGACATATGTCAACAAAGATGCATCTCTTGAACTTTCACATGATCACAGAGATCATAGAGATACATTTATTTACACTGAATTAAACAATAAACTATACAAGATTTTTAGTTGATAGTATGATTAGATGGACTATCGAGTGCTCTATGTTTTTAGATTTTTTAAAAAATAATTTTTTGTTTCGTATCAGAACAATATCAACAAATTAGGGGTGAAAATCAGAACAATATATATCAACAAATTAGTGGTGAAAATTTTTGTTTGCTATATATTTTTTTTCATCAAAACTCACACAATA
>JADLZL010004898.1:0-24969 GCA_015844335.1 Chrysopogon serrulatus | reverse complement strand
CAAACCTCATCCCTCACTTTTTTTATGTCTCTTGATTAATCTAGAGAGTGATTGGGAGAGCTTCGAGTGCATTTGCCTTGTGATTGAGCATCTAGTGGCACTAGTGAGCGTTCTTGCTGCGATTGAGCTTTATTACTCTTGGTGGTTGCCACCACCTGGAGACGGTTGGAGCAGCGAGCCGGAGTTGAGCAAGCTTGGAGGGTGTTCTTGGCCACTCGGGAGGTATTGATTGTGAAGGGTTCTTGACCTTGTCCTATGGGGGTCGCCAAAAGGTACTCTGGTAGAGATGCTGCGTGACTTGTGTTGCCCTATGCTGTAGTGATTCTTAAGTTGCGGGTTGGAGGCTTGAATTAAAATGGTGCCAATTAGTAGAATCTAGTGGGGTGTCTTGCGTCTAGCGAGGGTAAGCGTGTTATGGCTGCGTCAACTTCGGTAAAAACTCCGATGTTCATTTAGAGTTGATCATAGAGGATCATATTTGGATTTCATTTGGTAGTTGGATATGCGCGTTTCTTATTGTTGATCAAGAAGGTGATTGGCGACATCGAAGGCATACGATTTGCATCCTAGGTTCTCACCTTTGTTGGCGTTTCTAGCGTCATTACTAAAATAGAGAGATAAAGCTACACTCTAGCAGCCAAGCCAAAATGCTCGACCATTAAATTAACTTGTCATTGGCAACTAGCCACCTATTTATCACTATCATTCCTAAGCATGAATTGTTGTCATCCTTAATTATATTGGGTTTAAGAAATAACTATAGATTTATCGTTTCAATATGACTAGGCAAGTAAATAAAAGATATGAATATAAAGATAAGAATATAAACTAACCGGTTCTCATGTTTTAATGAATAATTATCTGGTTATAGCATTTTACCTAGGAGTTCTACGCTAGGTTGTCGATTTATATTTATACCGCATTAGGAAGGTCTATATGTAGGACTTATAACTATAACTTATACTATTGATGTGAAAGATAAACCATAACTAGAATCCTACTCATAACAGGGATAAGTCACGTGATAAAAGATATATGATAAATAATGATCACCATCATAAATAGATAAACATCGAGCTCTTCTAGTCATAAAGAATAGCTAGCCAATGGATAAACTTCGAAATAAATACTAAGGTAATTCATAACTACATCAATGAATAACTCTAATTAGTGTAACTACATCTAGCAATCATTGTTAAGTTAACCCTACATCATTATCACATGTAAAGGGCATCAACTAATGAGGGTATTAAGACACAAGGGTCACCTCCTTTGTGACCCGTGCCCATGCTAGTCCTACGTGCGGGGGGTGGACTATAGAGGAACCAACGCAGTTTGTCACTGCCTTGACTACCACACGTCCCGAAGACGCCGGGGTGCACTTCATGAATAAACAAGATATCTAGACACCACGTCTACATATTGTCTACCATCTACCCATCGGCCGATTAGGTAAAAACGCTATCTGAGCAATTACATGAATTCAATAAGATCAAACCAACTATCCTAGACATATAATCAAAGTAGACAATGACTATTGCAATTAAGAATATATAAGAGATTAAGAATAATATTGCACAATCATAATATTGAATACAATAAGAGCAAAGTACTAGAACTATAATCAACTCCATGCTCTAGGCAGACGCCCGGGCTCCTGATCCCGAAAGAACTATAACTCTTCTACTTCTAATCTAACGGGCTAAGGCTATGAACTAGAGAGGCTCGATGAACTAGAGAAGGCTCTTGATGGCTTGATCTCTAAATGACACGATGCCTCCAGGGAGAGGGGGCTCCGCCTTTATTTATAGCCCTAAGTGGGATCGACGTGCACCGCAGGATCAAACCGACGTAACCAAGGGCCAAGATGACTCTGAGGGCGGTGGAGGAAGCTTCCGGAAGGGAGGCGAAAACCCTAGAGTTGGAGCATCGCCTAAGCCCATGGTGGGGCGGCCCGGCCAACCCCTGGCGACCCCTCGCCCCTATTTGCTTCAGTGTCTTCTAGAGTCTTCCCATGTCCCGTTTGTGATATTTCGTGGTGGATAAGTTTCGTGGTAAATATGCACTTGAATCCTCTTTAAGCTTTTCTCGAAAAGTCCCCGAAAATACAAAATATGCAAAACTTCGTGGAAATTGTCGGTTAAAACCTAGACTAGTGTGTAATCATGTATCCTTTTCGTGTCTAAAGTTCTAATAAAAGTTGACGTAACCACCGTCAACAATTCCCCTAAGCTTACCTTTTGCCACCCCTTAGCAAACAAACTAAGCTTAAATACTGATATATTTAGATCGGAGTTGCTACAATGCTTTCATTACTCAAAGGTACACAAGCTTTCAAAAATAGAGATTCTCCTCCTGATTAGATAGTAACCGCTCTAACCTTCCAACTTACCCATTTTTTACCTTTAACTATAGGGTTTTACAAAATTTTGCATAGGTCTTGAGCAATCGAAAAGGCGTAATAATCAAGTCAAACACTATGTTTCAAATTCTCCACAGTACCAATATTCTAGAGTTTCTATAAGGTTTCACAATAAAACTCGTGAGCTTAATTGTATGACACCCTCAAGTCTCTTTAATATGTGGTATCTATGGATCTTATCGAGGCATGTTGTCATACCCTCCCTATAACTAATGATTATAGTAGGGCTCATAGGAGTGGCAATAAACAAGGATGAGCATACTTGCAGTTCATATATTGTAAAGCCAAACAATGGATCCACAGAGTCAAAGCATACAATCAAATTAATATGTGCATGTGTATGGAATATGGTGGATAGGTGTATATAAGGTATTTAGTGGCTAATTCTAATTCTACTTTTTGCTCCTTGAGGATAAATCTCTCTTTTGATCTTAGAACTTTTCATAGGGGAAAAACATGGGCTATCTTTATTTGTTTTCTTTTCTCTCTTCTCTCTCTTTTTTTTCTTTTCTTCTTTTAGGTGGGCATCTAAGTACCCATTGTTTTAATTGCTAGGACACTTGTCCTTCTTTTACTTCCTCTCTTCTTTTTTTCAATAACTTTTTTTTGCATAGCCACATGCATCCTTTGAATACAATATGATAATTAGAGAGATAGCAATAAGTACTTAGAGCAATTAAACAAAGGCTGTCCTATGGGTTTATATATATTTTTTAGGTGTTTGACTCCCAATGTAGGAAAAAAAAAAAATAATTTTTAGGTGGATCTAGATAGAAGTGGAAAATGATTGCACTTACTCCTAGAGTAGGAGTAATGTATATGTGAGTAGAGTGTGTATGTGATCTTGATTTTTAAAAGCATGACAAGACTCTCATAAGGTATATGACAAAGGTTGATGAACTCAATCAAAGCAAGCGAAGATAATTGTGAAAAAGTTTTCTATCTCTAAAATATCATTTTTGGCTTTGGTAGGAATTCACACTTTGTCATACAAAAGCTCATCATGTAAGATTTTAGGTTTTCAAAATAAATCTCTAGAACTTAGTATCGTTAGGAATAAGATAAATAGTAGCTCAACCTCCATGAATCATATCAATCAATCACCTAGACTTAGCTTAAGCATATGCCTCCACAAGTTTTAGGCTCGGAGTAAATTCTTATATCAAAGCAGGTCATATCCAAAACTTGGTAGAACTTAAGGTTGAAAACTAGGCACTTGAAAGAAATTACGGTAAAACAACTATTCATCATCTCCAAGACAAAAATTTTAATGTTCATCGGTTTTTTTTCAATTAACTCTAGCCTAGACTGACTCTAAGCACACTCTAATATAATTAATACTAACTAAGACTTCTTTTTATTGGTTTTAGATTTTATTTAACCCACAGACTTATAAAAGACTCAACAGACGTGGACCTTTATGTGCCCACATATTTTTTGTATTTTATGAATATATATAACAAGTAAATTTAATAATCGCCTAGGTGTAGTCACGATAACTAGGGGATGCTCCTCCCCCAAGTTGGATGGTTGCAATACTTGGTGTAAATGTCCTTTAGAGTGAGCTAACCCGTAGCAAGACCTGGGTGGGTGCCATAATGATAGACTCTCTCCTTGCTATGATGTTATTCTGCATAAATACTCTCCACAAGAAGAAACCAAAACTCGAGGCTCGAATTTGTTAATGGGTTAGCGGTCAGCTAGAGAGTAATTGATCACCTTTATGAGCTAGCTTTAATATTATCTAATTTAAACAAGATTTCACTTTTCTCTTTATTTTTGAATTTTCTATTTATGATGTAGGAATTTAAATATGAATGCTATATTTTTGTCATTTTTATTTTTATGCCACCACAGCGGATGTTTCTTCGAAATACCATAGGATATCCACATGGGGCTTTGTGATGCCATGAGTAATGCAAGAAATATTTTTGTTGTTTTTATATCTTTTAGTGTGTAAATAAAATTATGCTACTAAATAAATTGCAAATGCATTTAATGAGATAACTACCGTTCTAACCTTATGGCTAGGGTAATTTAATTTAAAGTCTACCCTTGAGGACTTAGATAGAGGAGAACACTTACTCAAGTGGGTTCATTGTCCGAGGTAACCTCGGTCAACTCCCCGCTTTTCATGCCACACGTACCTCCCTTCCATCTTGTTTTACTCTCTTTTGCTTCTCTCTTTTTACTCCAGCTCCGGCTTTATTCTCTTTCTTCCATGCTTCTAACCGTGCCGATAACTAAGGGATGCTCTCCCTAAGCTAGATGTTTGCTTATGGTTGATCGTTGAAGCCGAGTGGCCCCTCACAGAGAAGCTCATGCTTATAAGAGCGAGTGTTGCAAGAATACTTCAATCTCATCATCCAAGAAGTTACTTCCTTCACACCGGGAGTTAGTCAGTATGTCGAGGAAAAGTGTACTTGATGATGAAGATGAAGATTCCTAGGTAAATAGGCTCTTGAATCATCTGCAGAAAGCTCTCACAAAAACACCAAAACTCATAGAACGGTATTAGGATAAAACATTAATGATTAGCCTTTTTTAGAGGATTGAGTGTTGTAGTGGTTTCAAATTTTTTATGATAGATAGCAGGATGCTCAATTTAGATTTTATAGGTTTTACATCTGCGAAAGTACGGATGCATGATATATTTTTTTTTCTATAGGCCACCACGGTGAGAACTCCTATAGCTTTTACACTACAAAGGGTTTTTAGTATGGGGCTTAATGTTTTAAGATGCACCTAATGTAGCCTAATGTATATCTATTTATTTTTATTATTTTTGATGCATTGCTAATATAGAAAAAGAAATTATGCTAAAGAGAGAATAAATCATATGATGCAAGAAAGTAAATATAGATAACTACCGATGTTACCTCTCACGGTGAGGGTTCAATCTTTATAGTCCTTCGAACTAGACTTCTCCTTGCAGTGGTTCGTTGAGTACTTTGAGTTGCTCTTGAGGGTAAGGATTGATGTGGTGCCTCCACTAGTGGCTTCCAATGGCGGTGCCACCTTCTTTCTTTCTTTTGTATGGCCTCTCAAGGCCAATCTTATGTGCATCATTATTATTAGTTGAGAACTTTCACTTGGAGAATTGAGAGGATTTGTTTCCTCACACTTTAATTGAAGTGTGTTCTGCCTATAAAGACAAGATAGAGATCAAGTGCATAGGCTCTGGCGGTGGAAAGACACCAAACAGAACCAGAAACTTATTCATCCTCTTACCTTGGGCACAATAAGATTGATATTATTCATATTATTCATTTCTATCATGGGTGAGAGAACTAGAAGTATAAATATAGCATTTAAACTTATGAGATAAAGAGTAAAGTTACTTAACCATTAGAAAGACTGTTCATCTTTATAATGTATCAAGAATAATAGACGAAGTGTTTATAGCTTACTTAGTTAAGACTAAAATTAAGAGAATGGTGCTATGAATAAACTTAGAGAACAAATCATGTTAAGTTTAATCAGGTTGATCAAATTAAGTTGTAACTACAACATGGTTGTATTTTCATTTATTGCATACTAAGATCAAGAGAAATTAATGACCACTTATCTTAAGATGTTACCTCCATTATTAGAGCATGATGAAGGGTAAATGAAGTTCAATGGTCTTCTCTCTTTTTTTCTTGTATCATGGGTTATTCATTAGCATCTTGTCTTATATGTTGTACTCCTTTCTCACTCTTCAGACCTCCTGCTTCTCTCGTAATGTCTTTTCTGCAAGGGGTTAGTAGACAACACATACCTGAAAAGAATATACTATTTATCAAAGTATGGATAGTATTTGCCTAAGAGTTAAAGATTAATTTGTAGCTCGTGCTTTCAATGATTCATCACTATTTCAAAACTTTTTTTCATCAAGGTTAAAGCAAGGATATTATTTTGAAGCATACCTTAACCTTGAATTGATTCTACAAATAGTCTTCTGATATGATTTAAACATTTTTTTATATAGGAGGGGTTAGTCTATATGTATAACTAAATTCTTATATAAGTATGCTTGATTTTCATAATGTTTAAGTAATATTCTAAAAACATACTTATAATAGAATAAGAAAGCTTTTTAAGACTAAAGGTATTTATTCACATAGAACCAAGAATATGTATGGTGAACCATAGGAGCATTTTATTTTATATATATATATTAACAAGTTATGTTTGAGCATTGAGCATGGCATATGGTAGAAATGACCAAGACAAATTAGCAACATGGTATGAGATGTTAATTGTAGTTACATGTTGCATGAGGCTTGGACAAACGTACCTATGTCTTCATCTTTCTCAAAGTGATGACAAACTTACTTGGAAGAGGTTCATCTGTTGGCGAGAGCTTATGGTATTCTTTGAACAAGGCCTTCCTTTTGTCTTCTTCGCCTTTTCACCATTCAATGAAACTATGGAAGATTACATGCTCTTCACTCATCAACCTTTTTTTGATTTCTTGGGTCTATTGGAGATGCAATAATGTTCACTTGAAAGCTTTTTCTCCGATAGATTAAGGTTATTCTTTCTTGCAAAATGTGAATGGACACATACCCGAGGGAATAACGAGATTAAAATACAGATTGTGTTGTCTATACTTTTTTATTTTCTTTTATGCTAATCAAGATGATATATGGTTTGAGATTATTTAGCATAAATTGTGTTTATCATGTTTTATGTTGTTGTTGCAATCTAGCATGGTTCAAGGCAAAGATGACTTGCAACAAAGATAAATGAATAAATATTGATAGTTCTTTGTGCAAGTCATTACTTACCTTGATTCATCTCATATGTGAATTCCTTTCTTAACTTTACCCAGATTGAATTTGAAAATTCTCCTATAGGGTTAGTTTAACAAAATAACTAGTATCTACTAAAGTGTACTATCAGCTCAAGAATCAACATAGACTCATGTCCAATTTGATTCAGGGAAAGGATTTTAACCTAAGCACCTTGCTTACTTTAAAAACCTTTAAGAAGTAAGATCAAAACACCTTATGATTCAAAAATTAAACTAGACACCATATCTACCTTAACATAGGAAAACAGTCAATGCTCAATTTCAAAGGTGTATGAAGTTGCTTCTAAACCTAAGCATACTATAGCAAATACAAGTAGCATGAAAGTACCGTAGAAGTTTACTCAAGTAGAGATGAAAAAGCATGATTATGGTGAGTTTTTTATTATTATTATTTATAAGAATGCAAGTTGGGATGGATATATAAATGGAACTAAACATGTTATGGATGAAAACTTCAAACTAAATGAGATGGATGTTTGGATTGTAAAAAGTAAACATGCAGTGGAATGCAAAAAGATAACTACTCATCAAATTTAAAGTCCATGAGCAAGACTTTCTCACCTTTATTTGATCATACTTACCATGACTCACATGCTGGAATTTGTGAGTCATGCAACATCTAGAGGTATGTTCTCGTCACTTGAGATATGAATTAAAGGTGTGACAGAACCGACCAATCCATCCGAGATTAAGCGTAACTGTCCCCGTTAATAACGTTGACACGCAATACACCAACTAGACTTCTCAAATGAACCCGGGAGATCCGAGTGTCACGAAGGACCTCGTGAGAAATCATTCTACAAATCATTCTAGGATCATGATTAAAGGTAAATCACATATCGCTACGTAATTATACTGATTCACTACGAAAAATAAAATATAATACACACTAGTTCCTTATGATAATACAAATATAGCCGGTTCAAAACATTACTACAAACGTGTGTCCTTTATTTACAACCAATTAAATGTAATGCAATAAGATAGATTGATTGACATCACGAGTTTTATTCAAGCCTCCTTTACAAGCATTAGGTCTAGCCTCTATGGTGGTAGATGATAGATATCCATCCGGCCAAGCCCACGCTTTACTCATCCACGTCATCCGCAGGATTATAAACCCTAAGGCGTAATGCAATAACCTCATAAAGCATGTCACCAGCAATGATGGGCCTTCCAAGTGCTCACCACAGAATTGACTTTGACAATTGTACTCATAAGACTACCCGAAACGTCAGGGAAAATTCATCAAAAGGCTCAAGGGTACATGACAAGTATGAAAGAAAAAAAGTTTGGGGGCTAGCAAGCTTTGTGGAAAATAGGCGTTACTAACTTTGATCCCTTTGCTATTTCAATTTGTTAAATGTCAAAGTTACTTTAAACTATTTAATTAGAGCTACCTTTGCTTTGGCTATAGATTATACTTTAAATTTATAACAAACAATTCTACTAAACCAATATTCTGAGTTTTTACAGTTTTTGAAATAAAACCTCAGTAATATAGTCCTTCAATCTCAGCATTGGTATTTGTTATCATTTCTTAACTAATTTCGTCTCATAGAGTGGCAAAACAAGGATGAACATACTCTACTCCAAATATTGAGTTTCTCACTATCAAACCAAGGGAGAGGTATATGCGATTCGGTGGTGGCTAATCGAATACACCCGACTTAGAACTTTCAAGAAAGAAAACATGGTAATCTAGCCATTGTATCCACTTGTCCATTTTTTTTTTAACTCTTTCTTTTTTTTCAATATATTATTATTATATTTTTTTCATAGCATCTCTAATTGGAGAGGATAATAATAATAACTTAAAGCCTGGGCAAGCCATCGGATTTTAAGGTCTCGATGAGTGGAAAATTTTGCTCTATTTGAAAGATAGAATCGAATCCGGTTGACAAAACTCATGGTGATTGAACAAAAGTTTTTCTAGTCTAAATGCAGCATCATGTATGGCTTTTGGTAGAATTCAAACTTTGTCATACAAGAGCTCATCATGTAAGATTTTTGAATTTTTTAAAGATAAATCTCCGTAACTTGGGTGATCGCTTTAGAATAAGATAAATAGTAACTCGATTTTCCTGTCAGGCAATCACTCAATCACCGAGACTTAGCTCGCTATTATGCCTCCACAAGTTTCGTGTTCGTAGTAAATTCTTATATCAAAATAGTCATATCCAAAACTCGTGAGAATTTAAGGTTGAAACTAGGCACTTAAAAGGAATTACGACAGAGCAACTATTCATCACCTCCAAGACAAAATTTTATGGTTCTTTAGTTTTTATTTGACTCTAATAACCAGACGTAATCTATGATCACACTCTAAATAGCTAAAGTATCTTTATTTGATTTTAATAATTATCCATCTTTTTATTTCTTTTAGACTAATAGACTCACAAAAGACTCTATAAACGTGGACCTCATGTGCACATTACTTGTTATTACACTTTTGGTATTAGGATAAAGAGTATGTGTATATCTCTTCTCCGGGAGAATTGATTTAATTACCACAAAGAATCATCTATCACTCATCAACTAGCATAATCAAATTGTTATCACTACACAATAGAGATGCCGAGGATCAGTGGGGTTTATGATCCAAGGTCTTCATTCACTTTTTTAAAAAGTCACATATGACCATATAGGGATTACCTTTGTTTGGTTGTATAAAAACTATACACACATACATACATACTTATGCACTTTAATAATTAAGATACAACATATATCAAGGCATCAATTATCTACTTAGAGCATTAATTAAATAAATAGTACTTTTTACGACATTGACATTGAAACAGTGAAGTATAAACCTAGAACATTTAATCATCACATACATGTGATCATACCCCCCCTTTTTTTCCTTTATTCCTAATTTTAGAAATAAGGAATTTATAAAACATTCTCAAATTCTTTTCAAACTTTTTGTACAGATTGGGACTATCATGAAATGGTTGTAAAATAATTTTCATGATTTTTGGATCAATATTTTATTCTAGAAAAATCAAGGAATTGTCCATTTATTAATTAAAAGGGGTAATTTTAGAACATATAAAAATTATTGTTTTTCTAGGTTTTATATTTTCCCACATAGATTCCATCATAAGGAGGCTACACAAAAATTTTTAGAATTTTTGGAGTTCAAATTATTTTTCTACAAAAAGACAAATACCGGCACTATTTGGAAATTCAAATAAAAGTGAAAACGGCGCGCACAAGACAACCCTTCCCGCCGCCCGACGGCCGACAGGTGAGCCCCACTGGTCAGCGCCACGGTGCCTCCGCGCTGACCGCGGTGGCGGCGTCGGTTGACCGGTGGTTACTCGCCGACGGCGAGGTCGCCCGCCCGAACGGGGCTCCACCGACGTGCTTTCGGGGCAACCTCGCATAGCGTCGTTCTATGGTGATGGTTTGACCTTGCGGTAACTACGGCGAGCATCCCGACAGCTATGGCGGCACGGCGGCGCCGCCAAACAACGGCGATGGCCCTCCGTTGGTTTTTCGGTAGTAACAAGGACGGCTACGGCTTTCTCCCTCTTCCCCGAACACCCTAGCCTAGTTAATCGAACAAACATGGCTCCTAGTGAGCTCGGTTGCGGTGATGGCGGCACGGCGGCGCAAGGCTCGTCGGCGCAACACGTTCTGACCATTAGGGCACGATAGGGTTTAATTAAAGACTTATGGAGCTATCAGTGACCTTCTAAGGACATGATGCTCACGTTAGTTACGACGGAGGTGGTACAGAGGCGGCTGGCCAGGGAAGATGGCGTCTCCGGCGGCATGAACGCGGTGGCGGGAGATGTTCCGGTGATCCTGCGCGTGGTAGAGATAAAAGCGTTGGGCCGGTTATGATCGGGGAGCTCAAGGCGATTCTAAAACAAAGAAATAGCGGCGTTAATTGACCCATCCGAAACGACGACACGACGGCGGAGGTGAGCTTTTTCTATGCGGACTCCGGTCCATTTATTAATTAAAAGCCGTGAGGAAGACAATTATCATAGCTTGGGCGGATTAGTCGGTATCAAGCGGCGGCGTTGGGTCAATCGGCCAGCTAGGATGTAGCGGGGCTGGTGGCGAGAGGGAATTGGACGGAGCGCTTGACGAGGGTGAATTTTGCGATGAAGTGGGTGTGGGCGATGGTGAGCAAATTGAAAAAAGGAAGAACGACGGCCGGCGTGAGGTATTTATAGGCAATGTCAAGCATGGGCAAAAGCAGCTAGTGAGCTCGCTGAACTTCGACCACGCGGGCGGGGAACTCAAGCACGGCTGTGCTTGCGCCGGGCACGGGGGAGCCGTTCCCGTGTCGCCGGGTGAACGAGGGAGGAAGGAATGAGAACGGCGGCGAGCCGCGGTTGGTTAGCAACGGTATGGGCGGCGGCATGGGCGCGAAATGGCTTCTCCATTCTCCCCGTGACCAGCGACTGGATTGCTCACCGACGCCTTGGCGTGGCAACGGCGACCACGACGGCGGCCACGAAGACGCCAACGAGAAGGTGCCTCTGCCTTGTTGAACTATCAGAGCCGACCGAAACCACCTATTTCTCCTTTCTCTAACTCTCTGCTTTCGGGTTACCAAATTGCAAACCAATTCCACCGTTGTGCTCTCTGATGTGTGGACTACAACTTTGATTAAAGGTGCAAGATCAAAAACTAAATGGTTTGCAAACTACAAAGCTCTACATCACCTTAAAAACAAACTGTCCTAACTCATTCAGTTACATTCAGTTAAGCAGGGTTCCAAAAATATTGATTAGCTATGTTAGGCAATTAATTAAGAACCAAAACAACTATAATTAAGCTCAACTAATTCCATGGTATGAAAGTATAAACTTCCTACTATCTAATGATGAATTGGTTTCCAAACTTTGGTTCATAAAAATTAAAATTACATGGCCCTGAATATTGAACTTAATTACTGCAATCCAGGACTTAGAATTTTTCTAAGTCTTTTGCTGATTTCATTTCAAATTCAAATTTAAGGTCATTGTTTGAGCAGTTTAGGGTGGGATTTAGCCTTAGACCCTTAAATAAAAGTTGTTTCATATGTTTTGTACTACAACTTTCATTTAGGGCTTTTACCCAAAAACTGAATAAATCACACACTTACATGTTAAGCTACTTAGTAACTTGATATTAAGCATAATGGACATTATCATCACATGTGAGCATGTTTAGGCAAAAAGTTGTATATAAACCCTATCTCAAACATAATTCTAAGCATGTTTAACTCACTTTTAAGGTTGTTACTCAAACATATACCTTGCACACATAGAACTTGCAATAGCTTTTGCTTGTAATCAAATGCAAAATGATGCTTTATGCAATAATGCAAATGCAATGCACTTGATTAACATTTAGAATGTTATAAAAGGCCCGTGGACGTCGACCTCTTTCTCCAACATTGGATTTGTTATGTTTCTTTTTATTTTGTGGAGGCATGCCGAAAGGTTAAGAAACCGATCGTTTATTACCCCGCATAAGATATTAAAGTAGACAAACAAGGGTAATCCTGCTTGAGCAGGGGTTAATGGTTATCTTGATCACATAATTGAGTATAAGTCTATCAATGTTCCTTAATTGCCTAGCTACCTTCCCCGGCAATGGCGCCAAAAATGCTTGTTGACATTTCTAACGTTATTACTAAAAATAGAGATAAACCCTACCTCTAGCAATAACGCCAAAAATGCTCGGTATTAAATTAACTTGTCATTAGCAACTAGCCACCTATTTATCACTATCATTCCTAAGCATGAATTAAGTTGTCATCCTTAATTATATTGCTTAAGAAATAACTATAGATTTATACGTATTCAATATGACTAGGCGTAAATAAAAGATATGAATATAAAGATAAGAATATAAACTAACCGGGTTACTCAAGTTTTACGGATAATTATACCGTTGTAGCATTTTACCTAGGGAGTTCTACCAAAGTTGTCGATTTATATTTATACCACTAGGAAGGTCTATATGTAGGACTTATAACTATAACTTATACTATTGATGTGAAAGATAAACCATAACTAGAATCCTACTCATAACAGGGATAAAGTCACGTGATAAAAGATATATGATAAATAATGATCAGTCATCATAAATAGATAAACATAGAGCTCTTCTAGTCATAGTAATAGCTAGCCAATGGATAAACTCAGGAATAAATACTAAGGTAATTCTATAACTACATCAATGAATAACTCTAATTAGTGCAACTACATCTAGCAATCATTGTTAAGTTAACCCTACATCATTATCACATGTAAAGAGGCATCAACTAATGAGGGTATTAAGACACAAGGGTCACCTCCTTCACGACCATGCCCATGCTAGTCCTATATATGGAGGGTGGACTACAGAGGAACCAACATAGCTATCACCTGCACGGACTACTACACGTCCCGGCATGTCAGGGTGCACTCGCAGATAAACAAGATATCTAGACACCACGTCTACATATTGTCTACCATCTACCCATCGGCCGATTAGGTAAACGCTATACGAGCAATTACATGAATTCAATAAGATCAAACCAACTATCCTAGACATATAATCAAAGTAGACAATGACTATTGTAATTAAGAATATATAAGAGATTAAGATCAATGTTGCCTGAATCATAATATTGAATACAATAAGAGCAAAGTACTAGAACTATACCGAACTCCGCTCTCGACATGACGCCCGTGGGCTCCGGATCTCGGCCGAAGAACTAGAACTCTTCTACTTCTAATCTAACTAGGCTAAAGCTATGAACTAGAGAGGCTCGATGAACTAGAGAAGGCTCTTGATGGCTTGATCTCCAAATGACTTGATGCCTCCGGGGAGGGGGGTCTCCGCCTTTATTTATAGCCCTGGG
Organism: Chrysopogon serrulatus; assembly: GCA_015844335.1. NCBI lineage: Eukaryota > Viridiplantae > Streptophyta > Magnoliopsida > Poales > Poaceae > Chrysopogon > Chrysopogon serrulatus. The sequence goes on along the minus strand of JADLZL010004898.1, from coordinate 10,890 downwards.
ATCAACGTCGCCGCAGATCAAACCGACGTAACCAAGGGCCAAGATGACTCCTCGTAGGCGGTGGAGGAAGCTTCCGGAAGGGGGGCCGAAACCCTAGAGTTGGGCGCCGGCCGGCCCATGGTGGGGCCGGCCAGGCCCCACTGGCAGCCCCTCGGGCCCCGGTTGCTTCAAATGTCTTCTAGAGTCTTCCCACGTCCCATTTGTGATATTTCCGTGGCGTATAAGTTTAGTGGTAAATATTCACTTGAATCCCTCTTTTAAGCTTTTCTGGAAAAGTCCCCGGAAAATACAAAATATGCAAAACTCGTGGAAATTGTTAGTTAAAACCCTAGACTAGTGTGTAATCATGTATCCTTTTAGTGTCTAAAGTTCTAATAAAAGTTGACATTAACCACCGTCAACAACCTTGCGATTACATTTGTCCTAAGTAGCATATTAGGTTATGTAGCATAGTTGAATTGCTAAGGACCCTACTCTTAGTGTTCCTAGTGTATTAGGTTTGCTAGAATTGGTTAGGTTGGCTTGCAACCCCTACTAGGCTAGCGCAACACTTGCTTCGCCATTTATTATTCTAACCGGTTTGATTAGTGCTTTGCGAGGAATTTTTATAGGCTAATCACCCCCTAGCCATTTAGGACCTTTCAGCTACTCCATAGGATTCATAAGGTTAGAGCAAATTTTATTGTCCTGCAAAGAATGCGGACCTAATCAAATCATAGCCGAATTGAACTTTCCATTCATTTACTTGTAACTAGGGCGTTTCAAGATCATTGGCTGATAACACAAAAACATTTTGGCTTAATCTTATCTGGTGGAATTTCTACTGGTTAATGCCTTTTGACATTTCTCTTCCTCTATATAGGTTCATGCTTCTATTGCATATGTTCATGCTTAGGCCTTTGCAAATGTTGTTTTCTTTTTTGTAACAATAACATCACATACATACTAGGAATAGATCGCTTATTTTCTCACTAAATTTTCAGATAGTTTCAAGTTTTATTTTGGTTCATATTTGATAGGTACATCGAGCAAGGCTTAAAACTAAATTATCAAAGACAGACGTTGCTGTCAAGGTTCATAATATGCATTTGTGTTCTGTAAACAGCCATTTGAAACCTCAGGCTTTTCATATGTCATAATGAATCGAGAATTGACCAAATTCAACATCTAGGAGTTGAACATCTAATGATGGTGGAATATGCAAGCGATGGCCTTGTTTATGCAGAAGTATAACATCGCCTTTGATCTAATCTTTGTCACCAAAGCGATGGAAAAGCAATGGCCTTAATTTTTCATGATGCTATTACTGCCTGCTGCTAGACAAATGTCCATTGAGAAATAGGTAGGAAATATGTTACATTTTATTTTATTGCACTTCATCTACTCCCCGAGTGCTAGCATAAGTAGCAAAGCAGAATCTGTATCGATAAGTGAAGCAAAGTGATGTGATCATGTGACTTTGCATAGAGATATGTTTACTTCATTTTCTATTTTTGTATTTCACATAAGTTACCCAAAGCTTGGAGATCATTGACAATAGATATTCTTTTATATGATAATATTGTATTTCTATCGCTCATTTTTTAAACTATGCACTATAGTATCTTTTTTAAATATTGCACTAAAATTAGACAAACATGGCTTAGAAATGTTGTCTTATGTTTAAATGAGGCACAACTAGACTAATATAGTTGACTTCATAGCATGGGCACACTGTTACCACTGCATAAAGCCAATATTGTTCTAGAATTAACTTTGGATTTCATAGCATGGGTATACTATTACCACTGTGCGGGATCAATATTGTTTTAGAATTAACTATGAATTTAATGTGAACCGTAGCGTTAGCACGCGCAATATACTAGTGTAAACAAAATGGACAGGGTTAACGCGCGACGTGTCACGTTATTTGTCGAGCGCGCGACCCTAGAAGACCAATCATAGCTGCACACCATCGCATGGTCCCGCGTGACCCCACGTCCTTAGCGCAAGCTGCAGACCCCACATGGGCCCCGCGTGACTCCTGGTCTCTAGCGCAGACCAATCAAGTTCGACCTCCCTCATGCGAGATCCGCACCCGCATGCCCCCCGCATGCATCCGTGGATCGCCATAATGTTCTCCCACGCAGATGAAAACCAAAAATTGCTATAATTTTTAAATGATGGTCTATTTTTAATTTCATTTATATTGAAATAATCTACGTGACAAGATAAATAAAACTAAATCTCATTTACCTATATTTCAAAAAAAATCAGTAGCAACTTATGAGTAAAAAACTATAAAAGAAGTTGCTACCATAAAATACTAAACTTGCTACTCTAAAGTTTTTACATGTCATGTACATGAACTTTTACCATACAAATATAATAAATTTATTATATAGTATTTATATATACTAAGCTCTAAAAAAGAGTAACAGATCAAAACAAAACTAGCTGCAACCTAGTGGGATTAGTTATCATACAAAGCATTACAAAAAGCCAGAAAACATGACCTCTCGCCAAATAGGGGCTTATTTTAAAAAATGAGGGTAGCAATAGAAAACAAGACAAGCTACAATCTCAAATTATTTGAATATTCATTGCATAAGTTGCTAACTAGAAGGGCAAGTTATTATAAAATCAATTGTATAAGACGAAAACATAACTAACTGAGACTCGGAGAGACACTTATTAAAAAAGAACAAAAGTAGAGACAAAATACGACAAGTTGCACTTGGGGGCAAACAATTAGAAGAAGCATTGAATAAATTGCCAATTTAAAAGATAAGTTATTATACAACTAATATATAATATTTAAAAATACGTTCAACCTAAAAGGGAGACTGAAAACTAAAAAAAGATTGATAGAAACTAAAACTTTAAAATTTGAAAAAAACTAACTGAAAACTGAAAAAATTCATTTAATAGAAAAACAAAACAATGAAAAAAATGAATTAATGAAACTAAAAAAGTACTCACAATAAAATTTGGAACTAAAACTAGCATTTTCTATTTTCAATTTGTAATTTTAGTATTTATTTTTTGCTTTGTAATCCAACTTCTTTGTTATTGTTGAGATCTTAAGCTCCCCGAGGCGATTATATAACTAGCTGACAATTAAAGAGACATTTATTAAAAAGACAAACAGTAGCAACCCAAGTTGCGCCAAGAAGGGCAAATTATTGGAAAAAAAAACATTGGGCAAGTGCCAATTTAAAGAGTAAGTTAGTATACAATTAATATATAAGATTTAAAAACTATGTTTGAACCTAAAAGAGAGACTACAAATCGAGACTAAAAAACTAGATTGAAACAGAAACTAAAAAAATGAAAACATTAACTAAAATCTAAAAAAATCATTTAACTAAAACTAAAAGGAACAATGAAAAAAAAAAATGAAACTAAAAATATTGATTGAAACCGAAACTAAATAATTTTTTAAAAAAACTAAAAATTGGAAAAAAAACATTTAACTGAAATAAAATAAATAATGAAAAAAGTTAAACAATGAAACTAAAAAAATATTCACAATAAATAATGAAACTGAAATTACCAAATAAATTAAAATGGCAAATAGAAAACGAAAACTAAAGGAAAAATAAAAACAAAATAAATAAAAAATAATGAGCAAAGCAAGCCAGATCAGTCGAACAAGCAAATGGGCCAGTCCATATACAGTCTAGATGCCAGTACCAATTGCATCTTGCACGTGGCTAACAAAGCCCTCCAACCTGCTTTTTGCGCCATCAAGCTGTTCACACATATATGGGCTGGCTGCCTTAACTCTCTCGCATGTGGCTAACCAGGCCTCCAGCCTGCCTTTTCGCGCCGAGCTGGTTGCGTGGTCGGCGCAGAGCGCGACTAGACGCGCAATAACATTTCCGATACAAAATAGAAACCGTGAGCTTGAAATGTGTGCATTGCGGGTGAAAAAGGATGGACGAGGTGGGTCTATAGTCATCCTCAGACTGTCAGGCTAGACATTCCTTGAGGAGCGGTGAAACATCCTCGATTTTCCACGAAGGGAAAATCCACAGAATAAGATATAATGTGACAACACCAAAGAATGATTCCATCACATTATCATATATCAGCGGATATCACAGTCATACATCGTAAGATTACAAGTTTTACATGATACAACAACATCTAAGAACACATATATTACAGAGTAATTCTAGCGGAAGTATATCTAATCGTCATCAGAGTTAGCAGAAACGGTCGTCGGGTGAAGGCTCCTCCATCACGGACATTATCAGAGTAGAGTGTCAGCGGCGTAGATTCCATCTTCTGAACCAAACTTGAGCGCAGGCACGAGACCTCCTAATCCATCACTATTCGACATCTCCGAGAAGCAATAAATCGCACACCGGCGTGTGCGTGCCATGGTCGCAAGACCGATGAGCTTTAGTGAAAAGATAAAACAAGGGATCCGGGCGATCCTAATATTTATCGGGTTTGCATCCTTAGTGCATGCAAAATAGTAACTAGTAAATAATATAATAGTTCATCAAGTTTTATCACATTCCCAACCACACACATCCACACATCTATCCATCATCCATCCATCCATCCCAATCCATCACCATCTCACCACCACCACACCACATCTCACACTCAGGTCGGCAGGCCAACTCCCTCTCGGCCTGTCTCAACGGCCCGTAGCCCCCAAGGCTCACGACTGGCACACCACATACCCAAGGGGGAGAAAAGAAGACTCATCTCCTATCTAGTGAAGCAGTCCCCGTGAAAGGTCCATAGCCGACGAGTCAACATATGTATCGACGATCAACCATAACACTCTGCAGAGGTTTGCATGCCCACAAGATTAGCCATCCTTGGAGCCCGGATCTCCTAGGCGCAATTCCGGCCGCTTGCTAGCCTAGAACGATGCCACCCTACCCTCGACCTGAACACCCCAAGTATAGTTTGGAATGGTCGATATTGTGAGACACAAATGTGACATCCCGAATGTCACAAAGAACCGTGTTGTCTCGGAAGGGTATGAGTCCCTCATGCCCGTACCTCCCTACACACTTTCGCCCAATAGTAGTGGCACCGCTCTACCAAGTAGTCCAAATTGCCTCTCATTCCCATAAGAGAGCGAGTGGTATGCAAGGATTCCCTGTGGGTCCGAGTACTAGTAAGTCCTTAGGGTTTGACCAAGCCGTAATGTCTTCATCGGGTTTACCATTTTACGTGCCACCACAACACCTCCCCGTCCCCGGGCTCCGCCCCTCGAAGGCTCACACCCGTGATCCCACCTCATCACATCACATCACATCACATATACCCGCCACAGTATTCACTCATAGGATGCCCAGTGTCGCATCACACGGCAAAGACTCGCCACCGCTCGTCGATATCCCAGCTCGGCCGACACAACCCTCACTCTCCACGCACCCCAAGACACACGCAAAGACGCTCCCAATCCACCACGTCCCGGCATCCCAAGCCAAACCATACCTGGGGGTTCACCACCAAAGATCACATCACGTATACAATGCGAGTGGAGTTAAAGTAAGTATGGTGATATAAATGCAAGCAAGCGGCATTGGTAGATATAAGTAAGTGAGCGTAAGCGCAAAGTTGAGTGACATGGTAGACGGGTTGCAATCAAGTAATAAAGGCTCAGGCAATAGCATGCATTCAAATACTAGCAAAGGAATAAATATAAAGCGCTAGCAGTTCTAAATATTATGCAATGCCTAATAGGATTCTCTAAAAGAGGGTGCTGCCATGACACCTGCGATGTCGTGGATGTAGTGGTACACTTCTCCAACCGTTGTGGTAGTCAGTCAACGGGGTTTCCTCAGGTCCTTTCGTCGTCCACGTTCTCTTCCTCCAGCGGGTCCCGGTTCGAGCGTCGTTGATCACGTAGCAGCTACTCCGCAAAACGACACGCAAGGCAAGAGAACACACAATACTCGAAAGGACGACCAGACGTAGGAAGATCCATTAACACAAGAGACATTAAGAGGTACATGACTTAGCCCTCTCGGCGGATGTCCGAATCCTCGGGCCAAAGAGATAAAAGTGGTGGTATGCTACGCATATGCTGAGCGGCCAAGCCAATATGGCTTTAAATATAAATGGTTTAAGCCGAAGCTTATCCTTAGCATACACCACGGCTCACGTTCTTTCGATCCAAGCGTCACGAGGTTGGCGGGAATCGAAAGACGGGCCTAACAGAGAGTAAAGAACGATGGGGCTCGGCTCTTGTAGCCTTTACCCGGCAAGTCACAATTAAGCTTAAGAGGCAAATGGAAACTATCGGTACTATTGTGAATTGGCTCTTATGTACTTCAACTGACCCGCTATGGTATCCAAATGGTAGAAGAGGTTGATGCAAATAAATAGCACAACAGGTATGAGTCCACTCGATCCACACGACACAGTAACGTCGGGAGCCGAGAGACGAGGGGCTAGCAAGGCACATCCATGTCATGTTCTCGGTCACATCTCCAGCGAAGATGGTTTCACTCGATCGATCGGGTCGACTCTCACAGTTCGGGGCATGACATCGACCATAGCCTTGCTAACTAAAGAGAGATAGTCCGATCTTTGATCCATTCGCCATGAACAAGACGGGATCAAACAGAGCGGGCTATCAGGGAGAGAAAGGCAAGATCAATCAGCGAGTGTTGATCTACTCCTTCCAACACATATGTCACTGTATCAGACGAGCGTCAGACAGGAGTAACATACCAAGAGTACAAGTGCGCAAACCACCCATCGGGTACCCGACCTAGGTGCACTGGCACTAGGGCATCTCTTGGATTCGTAGCGGTGCGGTTGTCACCGTGAGAATCAAAGAAACGCAACGGTCATATAGGGTACAAGCATACAAGGGTTTGTGCACGAAGAGCGAATGAAAGGCAAATGAAAGGTATAGCTCCATAGTCATGGCGAGGCGAGCTCGCGACCACAAGCTATACTAGCGAGTGTCGGCATCCGTCATTCCACGTTCGTTGCCCCTAGATCATCTCCCATAGGACTAGGTCACGAAAGACCCGATGTAAGCGGGTAAGATCCGCATCGAGACTGATATCGATATCGAGTCCTTCACGACATGTCCTAGGGCCGAAAACTGGAGCTAACGTTCGTAGCACTCTGGGGTCAACTAAAAAGCGAGGGTCGAGTTACACTCGGCATTACGGCCATGGCGAGACGAATCCCGCGATCGTAACATCCGAACGAGGTACGATCCCTCAGCCGGCTCGAAGGCTCGGCGTACAGATACTCACGCAGACGTCCAACAATAAGAACCAATGACACAAGAGACAAATCAACTCGATAAAACTGGAGTAGCACAATTCCATAGCATAAGATGAATGGGTCCTGTATTTCAAAGATATATACAGAGAGGTCATCAGGATGGGGTACAACAGTATCGACGTGTATATAGAAAGTAAAAGAGACTGAGGGGGCCCGGGGGTCACGGCTTGCAATGGACAAGGTCACAGGGACTCTCGATGGCCCATCCTCGCATCTCGAGGTGGCCGGAGCGATGGCGACAAGTTAGGGTTTCCACAGATCCGCTAAAGCAACCGAAGGGGGCATTCCTGCAGTCCAAGATGAGTAGCATCGTACTACGAGGTCCAAGCTACGGCTAAGCGTCCAGAGTTCCGGGGCTCACGTCGGGGTCACGGGCGGCATGTCCTCCCCGGTGTCTCGGACGCCGTGGATCCATTCGGCTATGGTCGGTCACGTGCATGTGTGTGCTAGTGCATCCGTTTGGCAATGGCACAAAGGCCGGTCACGGCGTTTTGGGAAGCTCACCAACGGTGGAGTTGTTCGGTGCTTGACGAGGCGGAGGCGAGGAAGGCGAGGTTGGCAAGGCTTCGACGGTGCGTTGCCGGAGGAGTAGGAGGGCCGTGGCCAGCGGTAGCCACTTGTGGCCAACTCCGGCCGATCCCCGGCCGGGCTGGTGGAGGGGCCACGCCTACCGCTGGCGGCCGAGCTGGCCTGACGTGGTCGTTGGTGGCCTGTGGAGGCGAAACGCCGGGTCGCGACAATCGCTGAAAGCCCCCGCAGTTGCATAGAACATGGCACGATGGCTGGTCTCAGACGGAAACGTGTACTGGTTTGAAGTATGAAGGACAAGGGCAACGCCTTAGGCATGGTGGCTCACTGGTGGTGGAATAGTAGGGCGTCATGGTGGGCAGTTGGAGCGGCGCGTTCGCTGTGGGTCGTGGGCGCCCAGCGTGGTCGTGGTGCTCGCTGGAGCGCTACAAGGGCGGTGTCGTGACGCCCCGTGCAAGTGCCCCGCCCATGGCCGGGTGGTGTGCCGCGGCTGACGGTGCGGCGCCCGGCAGCCGCAGCTTGGCGACGCCGCGGTAGAACGGGGGCGCGGGGCGCGCGGGCGTGGCGGAAATGCAGTGGTGCGACGCCGTGGCGCGGTGCGCCGCGCGGTGGTGGCTCGGTGTCGGTGCCGAGGAGCCCGCGGTTGTCGCGGGCGCGGGAGACGGAGTCCGCCGGCCGCCGCCGCCGCACCGCCGTCGGGCGATGGCGTCGTGTCGTCGGTCGGTGGCTCGGCCGGCCGCGTCATGGGCGTGGTGGTGGCTCGCCCGGGGCGGAGCTCGGGTGACGCCGCGGCGCTCGGCACGCAGGGCGCCGCGTATGGGCCCGGGTCGGGCGGGCGTTGATGATGGTGACCGTGGACGCTGGCCGGGTCGCTGAACGCCGGGGCGTGGCGAGTCTGCAGTCTGCGCGCACCGGGCGTAGCGCGACCGGGTGGCGAGGGCGCAGACGCCAGATGGTGCTCGGCGCACGGCAAGGCGTGGCGCGGGGCGGTATTGCGAAGCGGAGGAGGAAGAAGAGGAGTTCGCGGCGGCCGTCCCGAAGGAGGAATGAGCGGAGCGCTGTGTCATAATTTATACGGTGTAGGTTAGGGGGGACGGCCGGTGATTCAGCTTCCGCCTCGGACGACACGCAAGCACGCATCTAGGGGCGAGGGTAGGTGAGGCGCGGCTCTCCCCGTCCGTGAGCGGCGGCGGGCGGCCGCCCAGAGGAGCGAAGCGCCCTAGGGTTCCAGGGGTGCTGGGGCGTCCATCATGGGCCAAGCAGGCCGTTTGGGCCGCGCGGCGCTACCGGCTCGGGCTGCATGGGGAGCAGGAGGGAGGAGGGAGGCCTGGACGGGCTCGTGTGGGCCGCTAGTGGGCTTCGGGCGATTGGGGAAAGCTGGGCCTGCGTGGGCTTCACGGAGGGATAGGATGAAGAGGAGGCCGGGTGGATGGGTCGGGTGGTTCCTTTTCCAATTCTATTTCCTTTTCTATTTATATTTATTTAGTTAATGGTCTCCTTAATTCTTGCTAGGGTTTGACATGGTTTAAAAGAAAGTTTAAGAGAGAAATTAGTGATGGTTGCAAGAAATGGTTTTCCCTATTTTAGATTTAGGGGAAAATCGTAGAGGATGTGAAGTTGGGTTTGAGAGGGATGTGATTAGAGGGAAAGGATTTCGGAGAAGTTTTTGCTATGGCTTGTGCTCTCCGACACGAAACACGAAACCAAAAGAGGAACTCCGGCAAAACATCTACAATCAATTCTATATGATGCAACGTTCCGCTAGCAAGTCTTCCCGACGTTGGACCTAGGTTTGACCTAGCATCTACTTGCTCCACACAATTACGGAAAAAGTTTTAAAAAGTTCTTATTTTCGGTTTACGGAAAATCCGAGTTGTTACAAGCGGATTCAGACTATCTTTAATAGGGAAGGCAAAACGCAACCCAAACCTAAAATACATCTCCTAACAACAAAATGACGCTCCCACGGAGGAGGTAAACCATACCCCCCCATTTTGCGCACGAGAGAGTCGAACCCAAAATGTGCATTGCCTTTCTTGCGAACACAAATCTTTGGCGCCGATGGCGAGATCTCGCCGGGTGAGATGAGCACGGCGAAGATGATCGGCCTTTCATGCGGCCATTGATGCGCCCCCCACATCGGGCCGCTAGTTGTCGACCGCCGCCAAGGGAGAGAAGTCGCCGCGCAGGGGGAGGATGCCGGGGATAGGAAGAAAAGTCAGCCGCTCGGAGATGGGGATGGAGAGCACGGTCCCTGGGCCGCGATCACAGTGCCCCGGGAGAGGAGAAACCACCGAGATGGGGAGGGAGCCGGCCGCCTCCAATTGGCCGACGGGGAAGGCTTCGCTTCGGCCTTGTGAAGACAAGAACGGGCGAGGCAAGGAGCGCCACGGAGCGGGGCGCGCCCCAAGACGACGCGGCGGAGGAGTGGCTACACCGCAGCACGCCGGCAGGGCGCGCGGCGGGCGGGGCGCGCTGGCCCATCACCGCGGGCGACGACGGAGGAGCACGCCCACCGCACGACACGGAGGAGTTACCGTGAGCCGTGGCAAAGGCGAAAAGCTATGGAGGAAGGCACAAAGGGATTTGGGTGCTCATGCTTTGTAGAAGACGAGATTTGGGTCCATGACCTTTCAGCTGTATGACCTATATTATGAATGGGTAGGGTATTTTGGGTTGTCTACTACTCTCTACATTCCAATTTATAAGACATTTAATTTTTTTTTGTTACTAAATTTGACCATTCGCCTTATTCAAATTTTTTTATAAAATATCATTTCTTTTAAAGTGGTTTTTTATTAATAAAAAAAGAAATTTAATAATAACTTTAATTTTTTTATATAAATTTTTAAATAAAAACGTGTGGTCAAACTTGAGGTGGAAAAAATCAAACGCTTTATAATTTGGGACGTAAGAAGTATGTTGAAGGCCACGTTTGGTTTGTTTACCTCGCCTGGCCTTGCCGCGGCATAGAAAATGAGAAAATCGCTTGACCGGGCGAGCCGAAACCTATCTCGCACACAAGCGCCGCTGGCTCAGGCCCGAGGCACACTAGCTGAAAAACCAAACACGTTTCCTGACCTAGCTGGGCAAGGCAAGCGG
>JADLZL010004897.1:0-73832 GCA_015844335.1 Chrysopogon serrulatus | reverse complement strand
TTAATCAAAGGAACAGGGGGAAAATCCATGGTAGCTGACATGATCTTTTAGTTTTCAAAAGAATAATTAAGAACTTTGGAGAACCAGCTCTCAGATATTTATAAACAAAATTACATTAGTCTCAACTAAATGCATAGGCACAGTTACATTGTGACAAAAGACCAAGGTCCAAGAGAACCGGACCTGAACAAACAAATCTAAATTCTTGTGGCAGTACATAGCCCATGCACTATCGACCTCTTCATGAAAAAGGAAACCTACATCAAGGATCTTAATAAAACCTAAAAAGAGAGAATCCTTCACCTGGAGCACAAAAATTGCTTTTGATGCCCTCAAATTCCAATTCCCTGCATCTATAACAAACAAACAATAGCAAAAAAAAATGGATCAAGCAAATTTAGGGGGGAACAGAGAGAAAAATGTTGCAGAAAAATCATAATATATACTAACCTTTGCAAGAAAGCAGATTTGCATAATATATACTTAGGAAAGTATGAGCAGCGAGAACAAAAGGAGAGCCAACACTGTGTCCAAACTAATCAGCTAAGGAAGCTATAATTTCAGATATAAAAAACAACTTAAAGGTTGCCCTTCATGAGAGCATTTTAGTAGACTAATAAAAGAGAGGATGTGATATTCTGTACACAACAAATTTTCGATTAGGCAATGGACTATTCTTTGCATAGGAAAACCAAATTGTCGCAATCCAAGCCTTGATGGCGACCTGCAATTATTTGACATGGAGACACTATTCAATTTGCACTTTCATTTTATCCTTTTGGGAAGTATGGACATGGAACACATCCTCTGGTCTACCAGATTATCTTTCTCGGAACCTTAACGTTAAGGTTACTGGAACCCATGTACCAAATGATCTGCTACTAAGAATGTTTGCATGAGTACAAATTAACTGTAGATTGGAATTAGCTATCATAGTGGAGGAAAACAATCTTAGTTCAATGCAACATGTGTGAACATATGCCCAACAAAAGATGACTGAAACTGGGTAGCAATCAAATAACCCTTAAGTCTAAATTCAGTTGACGTGTTACTCTCAAACCAAGAATAGAGCATCACAAAGAACAAAGGATTTTTATTTTACTCACAAAGCTGCTATAAATAATTAGTGTTTCTAGGAACAACTCTCAGCATGCATTTGTATTAGTTGAAGATCTGTTTTTTTTTTTTGTCTTAATTAGTAAGAACCACAACATGAATTGGAACTGAATGCAAAGAAGACAAGTCAGTCTGTTTGTCAAATTGTATCGTGAACTCACATTTAGTCTTCCAGTTGGTACATTGATTACGGATTTTGGATTACCATACCACATCTCTGGAAACTATGCCAAAAAAAAATACCGAGCATAGATTTACAACATTTCGATTTTAGAACGGCATGGATTAGATATAACATGGCACTTGAAGTTTATGACAAGGGCAGCATACAAACTATTATTCGAGCATAAGCTAAATATAATTGTTCTGCTAAAGCTAAATCTCCTAGCAAGGATTGTACCATTGCCTCGAGTAAACAAAAACAGCAAATTACGGGCAATATGTCACATCTCAAATTCCAATCAGAAACTGACCACAAATTGTTGAAGATAGTTATTCAAAATCCAATATCATCAATTCTCTTTTATCTTTCATACAATCACTAACATCATTTCTGTTGTCTTGAAGTTGCATGATCTTTTGTTGATGTATCAACCGAATTTCCTGACCACTTAGATTAGGTTGGAGATATCTATATTCGGAAATTTGCTTAAATTTACTGAGTGAATGCAAATATAATAGAGTCCATACTTGGAAAATAAAGGGAACATCTGTTCAATTACTATTACTGAAATTGCAGTCTCAAATGAGCAGAACTTAAGCCCTCCCTTTTAACTGAGTCTCATTGGGTAGCAAATAGCATGTTAAAAAAAAATGGAACCCATGTTTGCAGAGAGAATTCTAAGCTTTATTACCGAGTACCTCGGTAGATATGTCAGAATTTCCACTCGAAGCCATGTACACCCTTGGCCGTGAGCTCCCCGAGATGACCTCGGTAGCCGGCTGCGCTTCGGGCGCAAGCCATGTACACCCTTGGCCGTGAGCTCCCGAGATGACCTCTGCTGGCTGCAGTTCTGGGCGCAACACTAAACAGAGTCGGTGACACAGAACCTCCAAACCACCATGAGAAGGGACCTCTCTGAGTGCTAATGATCATACCAACGGTTAGACACGAAGCATGAGACCTAATAGAATGTGAAAGAGCGTATTGTATGAAATCAAAATTGGAGCCTTGAAATGAGCTTGATGAATGGATGCCATCAATATCCACTCAGCAATATATTCATGTTGTAATAAAATAATCAACTATCACATGGATCAGCAAAAAAACAACCTGGTTATGAGGAGTCCATAATTAAATAGCCATGTTTGGATAGGGAGAGGATGAGAAGAGGAAGTAGATGCAGGTATTGCGAAAAAAATGGACATGTCAGCTGAGACTCAAGAGTGGAAAAGAAACTGAACTAAGGATAATGGGACTTGATATGGTAAAATCTAGATGCCAAGCATGCACCCTATGAAACCTTCTTTAAAAGCATCAGGTCCTATGTTTGAAAAAAATTCTCAAACATATATATATATGCACCGGATGTACCTACAATGAGTATTTGACACGGATAATTTGGATCAAATCACAAATAATTGTATTTTGTCATTGGCAACATGAGGTGATCTTATTGTGAACTGAAAAACATATTTGATGGTCGGTACAATATCTGATTTAAGCGGCAGTGCTACACAATTTGTTCATCTATTTCTATCATAATAGAAAATTTTTTATGTCACAGTATTGAACAATCCCCAGCAGGTTAGATAACATACCAGTGTGGGGTGGCGTAGCAAGTGCAGGTCAGATTTGCTTTGGTGGTGGTTTGTAGACGATATTATTTTCCGACCACGAGAAGCACAAAAACAACGAACTTCATCCTATTGGCACAAGGAAGTTTGACACGATTAATGAATATAGATAGATAGATTCTCTTAGCTAATCTAATAATAATATTAAACAGAATTAAACAATACATGCTATTCTAATTTGGTAGTAGGAGAAAACAAATGCTTACATCAACTCCAGAAAAGATTTGCAAGGAAAAAATAGCATTATGTCGAGCATCTTGCAAACCGAGCTGGGCATATGTAGCTATGTCATGAAGGGTCGAGCAACATTAGTGAATAGCTATGGCAAAGAATAATGGAAACAGCATGCATAAGGGGAGGGTTGAACATGCATAATAATCACCTTGCTAAGAAGCCCTACCTGTACTATTCTGAAAAGACCACCTTTTTTCAAAAAATTCTGAAGATGTAGCTTCCTGCAATCAGACACGTGGCGCTGGGTTGACCTAAAGGCAACCCCATTGTCATGGTTAGCAGCAGTCATCCTTAAAGGTACAGAGTGAAAATTTTAACATCGAGCAATCTCTTTTTTCTTACCTCTGAAACATACTCACAGGGAAGCAATCAGTTTGCTTTCAGTCAAATTTTTCTCACGGTCTTCAACCTTTTAAATGGCAAAACGAGAATATGTCAATATTTTTACAAAACCGCACAACAGTACTCATGAGATACAAATCTTCGTGCCTACAGATTTTAGTCCAAGACTATCGTCACTCTAGATAGAAAGGGCATCCGGAGCTGCAGGATCTCATACTCTAGTGTTGTGATTCACTACAATCTCGAACAGTTATGCAGGAGCATCTGAGCTCAAGTGTGGGGAACCCCATTGTCATGGTTACCACAAAGTGTGGGGAAGCACAGGTAAGATATTATTTCAATTTTTAGAGGGAGCAATCCAGATTGTTATTAGTACAATATTTAACTGCACTAATGGAGCGCACAAAAAAAATTTGTGCATTCCATTTACATTTGTTGGAGCTAAAAAAACTACAAAACAGGGAGCTCAAGAGCATAAATCATAGAAACAGCATATGGACGATACAAAATTTGTAAAGCATAATGACATGAAAGGCAACCAGCCCACCTAAAATAGCAAAATTGAGGAAAGCACTTCACCTTTTTTAGGAGGAAAAAAGTAAAGGAAAAAAAGACTAAAGAGGTAAGTAGAAATAGACAGGCCTAAAGACTTACCAATATCTTAATGTCATGATCTCCAACAAGGCCAGCATATAAGAGCATGCTGATATCCAAAGGAGAAGGTAGTTCAATCTGTCAGGTGCACACCTTGTAAAAATAAAGAGAGAAAAGCTAAGGATAGCCATAACGCTGAAGAGAAGACTAAATAAATAGAGAACCTAGAAAATGGAGGTTCGATAATTAAGATGAATCTATGATACTAAAATTATGGCTATGAGGTTGATAAGGTCCTTTGAAGTCAGTGTTGAATAGAGAAGAATAGCTATGAAGAAAATATAAACCCATATGAACAACAGCAAGACAATGGAAAATAAATAAATCTAGGTATGAAAGGGAATCATAATTTGACATATCAAAGGTAAAACCGAGATGTCTAAATTTACACACAAGGAGATATTTTTGAGGGAAACACCTAGACTGTAAATGAGGCCGATAAAAGAAGTGTTCAATGACAATTAGAACCAATCAGAACCACGAAAACTAAACTTTTTCTCGCTACAAATATATACTTAAGAATAACTTAGGAAGCATATTAACACTCTTTGCAATAAAATTCTAAGAACAGGCAGTCAGTGTAATAAATTTTCATTTGTTGGTAGTCATCTAATATAATGAAATGTACTTACATTCAACAATCCCCAAATCTGCACAGCCCATTGACTTAATACATAAGAATCGAGACATACACGGATGAGCAGAACCTGCAGGAAGAAAAAATATCAGGCCATGAGGCTAATCCCTTGGCTAATGAAAGTGCAATATCAGGTCAGTGTAATTGGTTAATGTGTCGGTTGAAGTTGGTAAAGACCAGTATGATAATACTGGGAACCTATACTTGGGATTAGTACATTAGTATTGGTATATGCAACGTGCAAGTTCAGAGATGATGATCTTAACTTATGGCAGGCTACTGCTAGGAGCTTGAGGGACTAATCAATAAGAAGGCAAAGCAGAATTTGTAAAAATGCTATACAATTAGCAACTGCGTTTTTTTCATAGTACAAGGAGGATCCACTGCAGGTAGTCTCATCCTTGAGCTTTTGTCATAACTCTCTTAATTATCATGGACAAAGATCTGGAAAACCAATGTAAAAAAAAAAAACTAATAGCCATCAGTAAATAGAGAGCACCCATGAGTACAAAGTCGATTAAGTACAAGGCAACCGAAAAAATTCATCCATATGAAAACTAACAAAATATGTCAATAGAAGCACTAATCTGATGTTGAAGCACTGAAATATCAATTAGAAGGTGAAAAATCAAAGAGAGGAACTGTTGATTAGATTTTGCATTGCCCTTTGTGTCCGAGGTAGCAGGTGCTCACTACATTGAAAAAAGAATAATTTTATCAGGATTGCATATCATCCAACAATATAATGACTAAATCTAAGTATCGCATGAGACTGAATGTTCTGAAGCTAGCAATTTGTACATATGGGCTAAAAAATTTCTTATTACAAATGAGGCATGAAGCAAGTTATGAACGTGTAGAGCAAGGGCCCCTCGATTCTTACTCATCGATCAGTTTTGTCTGCAGCATCAAATGGATTGTATAGGTATGTGAAGAAATAGACCACATATAGGGATGGAGGAGAAAAATCACCAGCCCACTACACATACCAACAAATGTAAAATTTGAGCCGAAAATAGCGCGTGCAAAAAAAAAAAAAAAAAAAACTGCAAGAGAAATAAAGAATCAGATTCAAGAAGCACAACAAATGCATTATAAGAATCAATGAATGCTTAGAGAGAACAACAGGTTGTTGCTCGTTGTCCGACAGTGTAATCCTTGGGAATAGGGCATGCACTCTTAATGAATAGCATATAATTTGAAGTCACAGGCAATGACCACGCAGACAATGATGAGAAGCAAGTATAAGAGTGCAAAACAAAAGGCAATGATTAGATAAGACAAAGGAAGAAATCATCACAGCAATGGCATTAGAAGCTCAGATCTCATAATGAAGAACTAATTCCAGCCATGTAGTATGTTACCAAATAGGCAATAAACACCGGGTGTGATCGGTGGCTCCAAAGTACACAAAACAGAAATCGGCATGCCAAAATGCAACGAAAACGAAGCAACCAATGCACCATTGCTTCAGGTACCATGGGATAGGCAGAAAGAGATGCCAAAAATGGTATCAACACTGACTATGATCATTGCCTCAAATGGCCAAAATCAATTTTGCTAACTTGAATATGCCGGCCGACGGCCAATCCTAGCAGGATTGTAGGGGTTAAAACATAATTTATGATGCAATCGTCACAGCGCACGCCCATTCCCTCAAACAAAAATATAGCCATCATCACTGCACATGACCCAAATTGAAGCAATAATCCAAAATCACCAGCACCGGGTCTCAATTTTTATCTCATCACATGAAGAAATAAAACAAATATGACTAACATGGTCATGTGCTCAGATCTATGGCACAATACCCATGCCCGCTTTCGATCCAAATGAACCGAAAGCGGTAACAGCGTACAACACCAAAAAAATAGCAGGAAACGTGTAGATCAAGAAGAGAAAGGGGAAGAACAAGAGATGTAGGACAAAATTCACCTTGCCTCCATGCATTTGCCAAACCGAGAGAGGAAGAGAGATGAGCGCACGGCACGGTAGGGGGCAGCGGCCGCCGTTCCAGAACCGCTGCCACCGCAGGGGCCTGGGCGCACCTGGCGGGCGCGCCGGGCTGAGGCCAGCCCATCAGGGGGGGGCTCGCCAGTTGCACCACCACGCCGAGAGAGAGAGAGAGAGAGAGAGAGAGAGAGAGAGAGGAGAGAGATCGAGAGAGAGAGAGAGAGAGAGAGAGAGAGAGAGAGGCGAGGGAGTGAGAGGTAGCAAAGGCAGAGAGCCGAGGCCCGGCCGCGCTGGCCGCGCACACAACGGCGCGACGCCGGTCGGCCAAGGCCGAGCCACCCTCCCGCTGCGCCGCCACGCCCGTAGAAAGGAAGAGGAAGGTGGGGGTGGGGGCGACGGCAGGGGGGGGGAGGGAGCCGCCGCTGCCGAGCCGCCCCGCCGTTGCGCCGGCACGCCCGTCCAGAGAGGGAGAGGAAGGTGGGGGCGGGGCGACGGCGGGGGGGCGGAGCGGGGAGGCGCCTGACATGGACCTAGGGTTTGGGAAAGAGGAAGAGGGAGGGAGTAGGGTTTACCAGATTCGCGGAGTAGGCAACCCCACGGCAAGGAGGAGGCACCGGGGGCACGCCGGGCGTCACCGGGCGAGGCACGCCAGAAAGCGCTGCCGCCGGGCCGCGGGCGCCGTCCGGGCCCACGGACGGAGCCCCCGCGGCAACCCGGTGCCATCGCCGCGTGGATCCGTGGCGCAGGTCGTCCGCCACGGCGACGCCGACGGGAAGAGGAGGTGGAGGAGGGCGTCGCCGGGCACGCCGTCGCCCTGCTCGTCGCCCCGCGGGGGAGTCCGGGGAGGGAGGGATGGGAGGGTCGTGCCTTTTTTTTTTTTTTTGGCGGAGGAGAAGCCGAAGCTAGCTCCATATATATTGGCTTCCCCGGATTCGATGAGAAGCCGAGTAGAAGCTGCGGACAAGGACGAGAATCCGCTTCGGCCGAATCCGCTTCAAGCGATCGTGACCGCTCATCGGCGGAATCGACGGCCGAGATTTTGAAGCGACGTGGCACCTGGTTCTTGCGAGGAGTCTCTTCCAATTTAAACTCTTAAAATATGTCCTCCTACATTGATTCGTAGCGATAGCACGTATTGTAAGACTCTTTGAATTATTGCCCCAAGTGCCAAATGCGTATTGCTATGAAACGATCATTGGAATTATTCAGTTTGTTTATGGGTAGTTTCTAAACAACTGGACTGTTATTTTATTTAGGTCTTATAGATCTAACTATATTAGCTGTATGAGCCATGTTTTATACCCGTGCTTGTCAAAGACTACCGGTTAAACTATTAGCCGAGATAGTAGTTTTACCAACCACATACTAGGTAACAATTAGTATGAGCGCTTAATAGTTAGATTTGTTTGGCTATATGTTAGATTTCTTACAATGTGTGCTAGTGCGGCGTGGTTACGATTCCACTTGGGTATGTCGTCTTATGAGACAGAATCATGGTAAAAGAAACTAATGACAATAGGTTGGATGGTACTGGATTTGCACGCCTTAATTTTTTCTTTTGTTTGTCAATGCCTCTAAACACCTTCTTCTTTGGGTCCGTGTGTACTCCAAATTCGACAAAATACACAGCAATAAAAATCGTGCATTTTGTTCGATATCATCTACTGCTACCATTGCAAATTATAAGACGGGTTTTTTTCTCCTATCTTTTGTTGTCCTGCCCTTGCGCCTCCCCCCTTCCTATCTTGTTGCTGCCTTTTCCCTCATTCGCTATTCAACATGTGTTCTCCTATGTTGTCACCGTCTAAATGGCATATTCAATCGAATAAGATGAATGTATTGGAGTAACAAAAAAAGTTTAATTTTTATTTTTGCACGAGAATGCATACCAAATAGCTCAGAAATTTGGGTTCGTGTGTACTCCAAATTCGACAAAGTAGCAAAACGACAAAAATCAGAAGCATTTTGGAGTAGTAAAGGACTTTTTTTTGCTAGCATTTAATATAGAAAAATATATAATAAATCATGCGGCTACCAAATAGCTAAGTACTAAACAGCAGATGTCTTCGACAACCAGGCACGCAGTACTTACTTAATTAGTTTACTTAATGAGCAGGCACTTGCATATTATTTGCATTAAGGAGAAATGGAGTTTACACGACGCGTCCTTATGTGTGCTAGGTGGGCAAGAGGATTCGCGTCAAACGGTTCACGGTGCTGACGGTTATCTCTGCCGCTCTTGACTAAGCCACCGCGAGCTTTCAACGAAGATTTTGAGTTTAGGTATCACGGCTCTTTGGCTAGCGCGGTGGCCCATAAAAGCTGGCATGTGTGCAATTTGCTCGGCAGAGCTCACTAGCAGGGGACGGATGCAGAGGGCAGAGCCCGCCAGTCCCACTCCCACGACGGCGTCAGAGTTTGGATGAGTCGGTAACTCACTTTTTTTTTTTTGGGTATCCTTTCAAAAAGGAAAACTCAAATTTTGTGGCCGCGACAGACTTCTTGTAACATAAATACTGCTTTCTCCTTTAATATAATGATGTTATGATGATGCACAATCCTCTCTGACATCTTGTTTTGTGGAGGAAATATATGCTCTAGAGAAGATAACTCCGTGTCAGGCTAGATTCCGGCATTGGCTCGATCCCCTTGTTCGTTTCGTTCCTTTGCGACTAACGCCATGCTCGGTTGCAATGAAAATTCGGATTAAATTCTATCTGGCGGTGCGATCGGATCTCGCTCTCGCCTATCACGGTCCCCCTGCCGCCACCACGTACGGCCGAGCGCAAAGCCCGATGGCGCGCGCCGGACAAACGGAGGCGATGGAGGCGTTAAATGTTAGGGCTCTGGACTATCGGCGTGGCCTCGTCGCCCGGCCGTCAACCTAAAACATAACTAATTGCATACGGTGCTTGTTTTATTGTAAATCACGAAAAGAAATCTTACACGAATTTCTTTTCAATCCCCGGACTTCGTCATCCTCTATATCTCATACTTTTTATATCCCGATCGATTTTTACTCATATCTATCCTAAATCCCATACAAACGAAAGTGGGACCCACGGCCCAGTTTTTCTCTCTCCCACCAATGCAACTTTTTTTCTCCAACCGAACATGGCGTAAGCAGCTTTGCGACGCCGACGACCGGCGGCGGTACGGTGCCTCAGCGCGTCCGCGTGCGCCTACGTGTTAATTTTGTCGTCGGATTATTCTATCTGGCGGTGCGATCGGATCTCGCTCTCGCCTAGCTGCAAGACCTCCGGCGGTCCCCCTGCCGCCACCACGTACGGCCGAGCGCAAAGCGCCGATGGCGCGCGCCGGACAAACGGAGGCGAGCGCACGGGCGTGGCCTGAGGGCGTCTACGTCTGGGCTCTGGACCGCCAAGGATATATCGGCGTGGGCTCGTCGCCCGGCCGTCAACCTAACGCCACACATACACAGGATTGCATCCGGTGCTAATGCTATATCTGTCTGTCTCTGTCGAGAATCTCTCTCTTC
The DNA here is from genome assembly GCA_015844335.1 of Chrysopogon serrulatus. Lineage (NCBI taxonomy): Eukaryota > Viridiplantae > Streptophyta > Magnoliopsida > Poales > Poaceae > Chrysopogon > Chrysopogon serrulatus. The sequence continues at coordinate 63,600 of JADLZL010004897.1, read as the reverse complement.
TTTTTTGACAAGGGTGTCTGTCTACATACATATTGCCTCGTGTGCCTGCTGCCCGTGTACTCGTACTAGGTAGCCATTAATCTTGTGTGTACCAAAAAGCGCGACGGAGAAACCGATCGAGCAACTAGAACTCAGCGTTGTCTTACCCGTCGGAAGAATCTATCACATACCTAGACGCTGACGCACGTGTGAAGTAAGTAATATCCACGGACGCTGGCCAACTGCAACCACAGCAGCACGTACTACGCCATTTCGGCATGCGCCTTGTTCAGTTCGTGGAGAGAGGTGAAATTCGCAACTGTAGCACTTTTATTTGTATTTGGTAAATATTTTTCCAATCGTGGTCCCAACTAGGTTCAAAAGATTCGTCCCGTGATTTACAATCAAACTGTGTAATTAGTTATTTTTTTTACTTACATTTAGTGCTCCATACATATGGGTAAAAACTAGATGTGATGGAGAGAGAGTGGAAAAAAAGTGCAAGTTTTATGGGAAGTGAACAAGACCCAAGGCCCATGGTTGGGAAAAAATCAGCAAGAACAACAGTCCTCTCGAGCTCAGTGACCGGCAGGCACTGCTCGTTGTCCTGAGCTTCCTCCAACTCACAGCCGCTAGCTGATGTGATGGTACCGCACGGCGACTGTAGAAGGTGCATGCAGGTGGCCCGTGAGAGACTAGTAAACGTGGTGGGGACGACTGGGCAAGCGACGTGCAGCGTACATTCAGTATGGCCTAAACCTAAACATTTGGCGCGCCTCTATAAATGCACCGGCCAGGAGCAAGGCGAGGCGAGGCATCATCTACGGCGGCGGGTGAGAGAGCGAGAGTGACCCAGCAGCGAAGAGCGAAGCCTACTAGCTGCCTGCCCAGATGGGTGCCGGTGCCAAGGACGAGGAGGCTGCTGCCGGCGGCCACCATGGCCATGGGAGCTTGGCCACGGAGAAGAAGCCGCCGCCGCAGCAGGGCGGCGCCGAGTACGCGCAGGACGGGTCGGTGGACCTGCGCGGCAACCCCGTGCTCCGCTCCAAGCGCGGCGGCTGGACCGCCTGCTCCTTCATCGTCGGTACGTGCCTAGCTGTTTCCTGTTTCCTCTTGGGCTCCTCTCCTCCATCGTCGACCCGTGACTGATCGATATGCTGCTGCCTCTCCCGACTGCCTGCAGTGTACGAGCTGTTCGAGCGGATGGCCTACTACGGGATCGCCTCCAACCTCATCATCTACCTGACGGACAAGCTCCACCAGGGCACCGTCGAGGCCTCCAACAACGTCACCAACTGGTCCGGCACCGTCTTCCTCACGCCGCTCCTCGGCGCCTACGTCGCCGACGCCTACCTCGGCCGCTACTGGACCTTCGTCCTCGGCTCAGCCATCTACCTCCTGGTACGTCGTCGTCATAGTACCCTTTATGGTTGCGTTACAAAGAAAATCGACCTTAATTTGGAGAGTCCTCCATTGCCATGGCTTGGTTTTACTTTTACCACGCTTGCTTTGCCTTGCTCTTGCTACCTCGTTTTCCGCGCTTTCCACGGTTCATGTCGATGGCCAGCAAGACTGATTTCCCATGCTAGCAAGGCTGATCTCGCCATCGCCGGCCGGTACAAGGACCGACAAGGCTACCAAAAGCTTCTACAGAGTTCTGACTGAGAACAACAGAAGAGCAGAATGGCTCCACCGTGGCTCATAGATGCTCATAGGTACAGGGTCCGCCTCACCAAATTAAAATGGGACTGTGACACTGTTTTTTTCCTTCAGAAAAGATGTTAAGAAATAAGTAGAACAAGAAGACAGGATACCATAGGCACTTCAGAAAACTTCATAGAAATAGCTGCGGTTTGCGGTCGTATCATTGCAAGCAGGCAGTACTGACTACTGATTCTCCTTTTGCCCTTTTATATAAAGTCCCCAAAACGGAACAACTATGCAAGTAGAAAATGTTGCAAGAGACCCGATCTGTGAAATAATTAATTAATGATAATAGTAGGCTAGTAGCAGCATCATCGTCGGTGTCTCGGTGAGGCCATCGTACTCTTCTAGGCTGGCTTGATGCACTGTAATCTTCAGTACTAGTTCTGTCAGTGCAATAACCAAATAGAGCATCCACCAAGGGCTACTGCTAGTACTAGGACAGGAACAATACACACAACTTCGTAGCGCCGTAGCCTATTGACCACGAGTACTATTCTATCCTCTCTTTTTTTATTTTGAGTCTTATTCTATCCTCTTCTTCCCGTATGTGACTTCGGTTGGATGCCATAGATTCAGCAGGCAGCAACCAGGAACCTCTATATATCATCCAGTCCCGAACCTGATGAGTCTTTTTTTAATTAACATGATGAGTTTTATTGTCTTATAAGCTGAGTTTATCGGTCATTCAGTATTTTTTCTCACAGTAAATCAGTCGACATATTTTATCAGTCGACTTATGTAACTAGCCGAACACACCGATGGTCATCAGGTCGCAAAGCGGACTCTCGAATTTCCAATGCAAGCAACTGCCCGTGGATCCTTTTTGACTCGCTCGTTGAACGATTGCAAATCGCATGCATGGACCGAGCTAGCTAGCGTGCGATCGACTAGACTTGAATTTGACAGGCCGTGGTAGGTCTAGCCACATCCATTTCATGACAAGCTCAGCGATTAACTGCAGCACATGTAGCGATTAAGACAGCAAGCACACCGAGTGGTAGAGTAAGCAGGACATTCTATGGGTGTTGCGTCGTCATATGCTTTGCTTTCAGCTACACTGAGGTTCAGTAAACCAGTGTCAGTATCGTAGAGAGCAAGTGCGAAATGTTCAGATGTTCATGTCACCACCACAGTCAATGCACGAGCGACCGTGGGCGGGGCCCCTCCCGTACGTGGCGTCTGCGTCTTGTGTGCTTTTCTGAAACTATCGTAGTGGCAGTTACGCGAGGGCACAATCACAAAAAAAAAGCAGTGCGTCTTGTAGCCTGCTGGCCAAAGCTAGTAGGAGGGGAGATCAGAGATAGCTTAAGTCCAAGTCCAACCTAGATTCCCGGCCTTTTGGTTGAACCATTATTGGGTACCAATGACTTCATGATAAGGACCGCCTTTCTCTGAAAAATCTTGTTGATTAGGAGTAGGACTGTAGTGTGGCCCAAGCTGAGCTCTTTCATATCACTATCCGGTTCAAAATATAGGTCGTACGTTTGGAACAATATGACACCTCCATTTTCCACTTTTCTTGTAGTGTCCTTATTTTGAGAATTTCATATTTTATAAAATAGTTTTTTTTGGCGAATCTAGCAGCTAGCGATTAATCATTTGTAGCCAGTCTTTGTAATTATTATTGTTTTCTATTTAGATTGGCCTTGTTCAGCAACCTCATGAACAATGCCGTCCTCACCGGCAAGCGAGCTCAACTGACAAACCTACTAAAAGCCTCCCCATAGAGTTTTTTTTAACTCATCCCTATAAACATACGTATACAACTCTACCCCTATGAGTACCACCGAAGAACTGAGTCCGTAGATCTTAAGATATTTGAAGTCACCACTAGCGCCTCATCGTCGATAGAAACGTTGCTTACCAATTAAAACGTAACACCGATAAATTCTGAAAAAAATCTTAAGAAAAGATGTGAGCACCACTGCATAGAAGAGCAGAATGATGGCTCCTCACGGGCGTGCCTTGACTGCTCATAGAGTGGCCTCAACAAATTAATCTAAAATGAAACTGTGATACTGTTTTTTTTCCAGGAAAAATGTTTAAAGATAGAACAAGAAGAAAGTATACCATAGGCACATAAGACAAACTTCATACTTTCATTAGAATAGCTGTGGTCTGCGGTCCTATGATTGCAAGCAGGCACTTGAGACAAACTTGATACTCAACTAGGCCTGGCTGGCTGGCACTGTATTTTCCAGTGCAATAGCCAAATGGTCGTCAGGGGTTGCAAAGCGGACTACTCCCTCCGTTCTATAATATAATATGTGTCGCTTCGCTTCCCAAAAAATAAATACCGGCAATTTTTATAAATATTAAATATCATCGATTAATATCATCAGAAAGATCTTTGGATCTAGTTTTTAACAAAATTATTTGAAGATATAAATATTACATGTATTTTCTACAAATCAAGTCAAACTTATAGCACTTATCCCACAGCGACACTTATTTTGAAATGGAGGGAGTACTACTCTCGTATTCCAAGCAACTAGTATTTTTTAGATATCTGACCAACTAGTAGTATCCGTGGATATTTTTTGACTCGTTGCACGATTGCAAATTGCATGCATGGACCGAGCTAATAGCTGGCGTGCGACTAGACTCTGACAGGCTGTGGCGGCGGCCAAACACGCCCCCACATCCATTTCATAATAAGCTCAGCTGTGAATGTAATAAGCTTATCTCTGATTCCACAATGATTTGCACTGCACGGGCATGAAAGCCATGCTGATTATTAGTAGAGTAAGCAGGACGTATCAATGGGTGTTGCGTCCTGCTGCTTTCAGCTGCAGCGCAGGCGCAGCGAGGTTCAGTGGAGCGGCGGTGTCTGTCAGCACGGTGCAGGTGCGAAATGTTCAGACGTTCATGTCACCACAGTCAATGCACGATAAAGGAGTTTGCCTTTTTCTTTTTGTTCAAATACGCAAAAGATTCACTACGCCTTAATACGATAAAGGAGTTTGAACAAACAAACATCACTGAAACAAGTCATTGTATTACTCAGAAGCTATAAAATGGGCATGTCGCATGATGGAAACCGTGGCTATGGAAATATTCGTCAAGCATGGATGGGCGTCGTTCAAAAGGCTTAGCGTTTAGTGTTTATTCGATTTTCCCTTCATTTGGTTTAGCTTTTTGAGAATTGAAAAAATATTAAGATGTTGCTTTTGTAATAAGGATTGGTTGTGTGCAAACCTCTTGTAGAGACCGGAATAAAAATTCCTTTTTCTAAAAAAAACAACCAAGGGACGGACGGCGTTTCAACTCAAGAAACGGTCTTCTGTCGACAGGGTTTGTTACGTGTCCTACCGTTTCGCCTTTTCTGAGTTCATGAAATCAATCTTGTTGGGGTGGACTATGTGGCCCAAGCAGAGCCTATTAGTGAATTTTTTAGTTTGGATTGGAACAATGACATCTCGACTTTTTATGTTTTTTTTCTAAAAATGTGGTTATTACTGAATTTTCTTTTCTATAAATTATTTCTTTTGTGGCGAATCTAGTACTGTACTGCCTTTTCCAATGGCATTGTTCAGCAACCTCATGAGCCATGCCGTCCTCACCGGAACATGACAATACATAGCATCAATAATTTTGTCTCGTCTTCCAAATTTTGCTTCTGAATATATTTTGACCTCAAATGTCAATGTTAATGTTAATGTTATGTTAAAAATTACACTGTAATATGTACAGGGGATGGTGTTGCTGGTGCTGTCCGTCTCCGTGCCGGCGCTGAAACCGCCGCCGTGCCTCGCCGACGGCGTGTGCCCGAAGGCCTCGGCGCTGCAGCTCGGGGTGTACTTCGGCGGGCTCTACATCATAGCCTTCGGCAACGGCGGCACCAAGCCCAACATCTCCACCATCGGCGCGGACCAGTTCGACGACTTCGACCCGCGGGAGAAGATGCACAAGCTCTCCTTCTTCAACTGGTGGATGTTCACCATCTTCCTGGGCATCCTCTTCTCCTCCACCGTCCTCGTCTACCTGCAGGACAACGTGAGCTGGTCCATCGGCTACGGCATCCCCACGCTGGGCCTCATGGTCTCCGTCGCCATCTTCCTCGCCGGCACCAGGCTGTACCGCCACAAGGTGCCGCAGGGCAGCGCGTTCACGAGCATGGGCAGGGTGATCGCCGCCGCGCTCCGGAAGTGGAGCGTCCCCGTCCCGGCCGACGCCAAGGAGCTGCACGAGCTGGAGCTCGAGGAGTACACGAGGAAGCGCAGGTTCAGGATGGACTCCACAAACGCCATGAGGTTCCTCAACAAGGCCGCCGTGCCCGTGAACGACAAGGACGGTGACGGACCGGCGGCGCCGGCGTGGAGCCTGTGCACGGTGACCCAGGTGGAGGAGACGAAGCAGATCCTCAATCTGGTGCCCCTCCTGGTGGCGATGTTCGTGCCGTGCACGCTGATCGCGCAGACCAACACCCTGTTCGTGAAGCAGGGCACGATGCTGGACCGGCACATGGGCCCGCACTTCGAGATCCCGCCGGCGAGCCTGGGCGCGTTCGTGACGCTGACCATGCTGGTGGCCGTCGTGGTGTACGACCAGGTGTTCGTGAAGGCCGTCCGGCGGTACACCAGGAACCCGCGCGGGATCACGCTCCTGAAGCGGATGGGCACCGGCATGCTTCTGCAGGTGGTGACCATGGCGGTGGCGTCGCTGATCGAGGGCCAGAGGCTGGCGTACGCCCGGAGGCACGGCCTGGACGTGACGGGGGGCCAGCTGGGGCTCACCATCTTCGTGCTGCTGCCGCAGTTCGTGCTGATGGGCCTCGCCGACGCGTTCCTGGTGGTGGGCAAGCTCGAGTTCTTCTACGACCAGGCGCCGGAGGGCATGAAGAGCCTGGGCACCGCCATGTCCCTCACGGCGTACGGCATCGGCAACTTCCTCAGCAGCTTCCTGCTGTCCACGGTGACGCGCGTCACGGGGAGCGCGGCAACGCCTGGGTCACCAACAACCTCAACGCCTCCAACCTCGACTACTACTACGCCTTCCTCACCGTGCTCGGCGGCGTCAACTTCGTCGCCTTCCTCGCGCTCAGCAACAGGTACAGGTACAAGGTCCAGTCCACAGACACCATCGACATTGACATTGCCATCGTCGGCCTGGAGACCGAGAAAGCCAAGCTTCAGGCGGAGCCACTGGGTTGACGACAGACACTCTGCTGCCTGCGTTGTGGAGGCGAAGAAGAGCAGAGCAGCCATGCACGCATCTCGACATGTTATGTATATAGCCCTGCTGCGAAACATAGAAACCACAATGCAGCTACAATATCACATCCCTTGTAAATGTTAAAAGAACACACAGGGTTTACAGCCCATAAGTAGTGTTTGTGTGACGGCATCGGATAGGCCAGAAGCCAGAAGCCCTGACGAAGCCCGCCTCATCACAGAAAAAAAAACCTCTTATATCAACAAGACATATATTTCTTTCATAAAGGAGTGAGTGACATATGCAGTCAATGGTTACTGATGTACTACTTGTGAACATACAGGGCAAAACAGATACAGGTGTTTCTTATAAGGTTTTTAATCCTTCGTTTACACAAAAAGTAGAGATCCATCCGTGGCTTTTGTGGAATATGACAATTTTCTAAAATCCCCAATATACAGATACCGGGTATATTTTAATACTTTTAATACATAATAAATAGCTTAATATGTCATAGAACAATGCAAAAATATTATAAATATAGTATGTCATGAAACATAATAAACAGTTCAAACTCAACAAATCAACAAGCCACAAGAGTGACACAACATTAAGTCAAGTTCAATTTTATCACAAGACCAAACATGAATGCTCGACATAAGCTAAATGTGCGATTGTTTTATCCAAACTATCTCTTCAGCCTCTATGTTTAAGAAGTTTCTCTCCGTGTTCACATATCATAACCTCAAATTCAAGCCTATCGAATGTGATTAGTGCCAACTTGAATTATCAGCAATAAAAATCTTTTATTTTTTAGTTATGTATTTCTTTTGTATAATTCCTTAGAAGTATCAGGGCGTATAAGTTATCAGATACGGGCACCATTCTTGATGTTACCTGATGGTGTTGTCGTACACGGATACCTCATCGATCAATACAGCGCACAAAAGTTCGTCAGCGATTCGTATCCTCCAAAGTCTTCTCATCAGTTGTTATCCACGGCGAGGCATGGATAGGAACTAGTAGTCGTTATCATCGTCGTCGTCGTCGTATTGCAAACAGATCAGTGGCCCGAGGATAATCACAGGCTCTGCAAGTAGCTCCAGTTGTCTGCAGAGACTTTTGGTGAGAGTTTGAGACTGAAAGGCAAGTGCGTAGTTGGACTGAAGAAAATACCGACAAGAGTGCATCGACAAGGCCGTCGATGTTACCGGCACAAGCACCAGTGCACCACCCAAAGTAAGATCGACTGATTCTGAGTGCCAAGAAAAATCCGTGGTCACAGTAGAAATGCACTCCATCTCCATGTCACCGCCCATGACAGTGATACAAACGATACGATCCCTATCGCCATCCATGGCTGAAAGCTACTGCCTCCAAAGTAGAAGACAGCAGACCAGAACAAAGTATCCATGAGAAGCTTAACAAAAAGTCCACACTACTGTACAATACAAGACACTGGCGCGTGCGATGAGTACAGCTGCAACGAGTTACCATTGCTGATATGGTAACTTGTTGTCAGTATACTGGAAGCATACATGCACGACAAGCTGAGGAACGCCGTGATGATCGCGGCACCTCATTCTCAGTCTCAGCAAGGTAAAATTCTCCTGACTCCTTGAATAGGGAAGTGTGTCAATCATGCTGTCGACAGTACACAGTGTTTTCTTGGACTGAGAATGAAGAGAGAGCTGACTGGCTTGGACTCTGGGAGTGTGATGGCTGGCGAGTGGCGACTTCGGCTACGGTACGGAGCCGAAGCTTGTGGGACTTGCTCAGTGCATTCATTCAGCTCATCCATTCGCATTTTGTTGTGTGGTTTTGCTGGATCTGGATTTAGCACTACAATGCTGACTACTGACCATTGACCACTGAGGACTTGTACTCCTTCGATTGATCAACTCTTGATGGATCATTACTCCAGCTCTTTAGTTAGTGGATACGGCAGAAGAGAAGAACAATTAATCATGTACTGGCGTATGTGTCAAGAGCTCAATGAAAAGGGATAAGAATCACTTGTCTTTAGTTTCGACCATTAGCCCAACTGTTTTTTTGAGCCCATTAGCGCAAAACAAATCAAGAGGAAGAATTGGGCTGCAGCCACACGTGTTGTTGTTGGACCGAGCCTACCGGTCCACGGGCCCGTGTGGATGAGCACACCCTTGCCCTCCTTTTTGTTTCTTTTTTTTATTTGAACAACGAGCAGCAGCAGCAGCTCCGGTTCTCTCATTTGCATGCATGCAGGTCCCCTTTCCTTTTTTTTTACATGCAAGCAAGCAGCAGCAGACAACCGGAAATCTTCCGGTCCGAACGTTCGGACCGGAGCCATCGTCCGATGGCACGCGGAATCCTCGCGCGGGAAGCCGAGCCGCGGCGTGGGAGCGCGGGAAATCTTGCGTGTGGGAAGGTCAGGTACTCCACGTCCGAGCACAGGTACGGTACGTCTTCTTTCTTTATTCTTCTCTTATTTGTTTTCTTTTTTCTTTCTATGTTTTCTTTTTCTGCTTTAATTCCTAGTTTTATTTCCTTTTATTTTCTTTATGTGATTTTTTATTTTTTTAATCTTTTAAAATTTACGCTCCTTTTTTTTTATGTTTTCTTTTCTTTTTGCTTTTTCATTTTTATAATTTTTGTTCTTTATGTTTCCTTTTTGTACGTGTGATGTTTCTCATTTTATTTATTATTTTTATTTGTTTCTTTTCTCATTATTTTTTCTTTATTCATACTTTTATATTTTAATCTTTCTTCAATATTTTTTTCGTTTACTGTTCTTTTCTTTTCTTTTTTTTTTTTTTGTGCATCATTTATCTTTTATGTTTTACTTGTTTATTATTATTTTCATTTATTATATTTTTATATTTCTTTTTATTATTTATTTTTATTTTCTTTATTATGTTTTAGATATTCTATGTTTTTTTATGTATGTGATGAACTATGTTTTTTCATTCACGCGTTATTCAATTGATGTCCTATGATGTTTTTCTTATGTTTACGTGATATGCTTGTAATGTTCTACTCCCTCCATCCTAAAATATCTATCATTTTCGTCTCCCGAGAAACAAATGCCTATAATTTTTATAAATAATAAATAAATAAATATTATTAATTAGTATCATAATTAGTATCAATGGAAAGATCTTTGATCTAGTTTTTAACAAATTTATTTAGATATATAAATATTATACTTATTTTGTATAAATCGAGTCAAACTCGTGGTACAGAAACTGAAAACGATAAATAATTTGGGACGGAGGGAGTATGATGTATTTCGTGATGTTCATGTAATATTCTCATAGTATATGTTTGATGTTCTATGATATTTTTTATGTTCACATAGTGCACGTGATGTTCTATGATATATTTAACAATGTTCACGTAATATATATGAGATGTTCTATAATATATTTTGTGATGTTCTATAGTATATTTATTATTGTTCACTTAGTATATTTTTATGTAATGTTCTATGATGTATTTAGTGATGTTCACTTAGTACACAAGTGATGTTCTATGTTGTATTTAGTGATTTTCACATAATATATATGTGATGTTCTATAATGTATTTAGTGATGTTCCGTGTTGTATTTAGTAATGTTCACTTACTACACATGTGATGTTCTATAATATATTTAGGATGTCTGAAAGATATCCATTTGATGTTCTTTTAATTTTTCTCTATTACATGTTTTTATTTTTCCTTATGGTCTGCTCTAACTTTATTATTTTCTACTTGTGTTATTTATTTATTTATTGTATATTATAGTACTAATTTCATAATTCTAAAGCTAGAACATTGTTCTTCTAAACTGAGAACATTTTTCTCAGTGAATTCGGTCCGAACGGCTGGACTCCAAGAGGCCCCGCAGACAACAACTCCCGAGAATAACTGGCGGATTCAGGGTCCAGCTGTCATGTTTACCAGGAACGGCGGCGCGGCAAACGGCCACGGCCATATGCCAGCCACCCACGGGGATCCCCCTCCCCTTCCTGGCGTGCCCTCGGCCTCTCCCTGAGGCCGAAGGAGCCAGCACGCGCTGCTGCTCGATCGGACAGGGGAAGAGGACGACATGGGGCGCCTCCAACGCTCGCGGTCCGCTTCCTCCTTCGCGCGCTCCTCTGAGACCGCCGCCGCCGACATCGACACGCGCAGCCTCGGCTCCACCGTCACCGCCGCCGCAGCGGAAACCGTCGAGTGCCCCTTCGGGCAAGTCGATGGCCTGTCCCGTGCCGAGCTCCGGGAGGCCGCGTACGAGGTCTTCTTCATGTCGTGCCGCGCGGCCGGGGGGAAAGGGAGGAGGAGGAGGCGGCGGGCTGAACTATTACCCGTCGGGCGGGGACGGCGGGGGAGACGGCGGATCGCCGACGATCGGGGCCGGCCCGAGAGGCGGCACGGGGATGAATGTCGTCAGCAGCAAGGTGAAGAAGGCGCTGGGGCTCAAGGCGCGGCGGTCGTCGCAGCCCACCACCGTGCGGAGCAGCATGAACTCGTCGTCCGCGCCGGGGTCGCCGGGTCGGATGCGCTCGGCGAGGGAGAGGGACCAGGCGCCCGGGTCGCCGGGTAAGCCCAGGCGCCCGATGACCTCGGCCGAGATCATGCGGCAGCAGATGCGTGTCCCGGAACAGAGCGACGCCCGCCTGCGCAAGACGCTCATGCGCGCCCTCATCGGCCAGGTCCGTCCGTCCGTCCAGAACCATGCATGGTTCAGGCACCTCCATTGATGCGCGCCGCGTCTGCATGCACACGCTTAAAAAGGTTAGAATTGATGACAGGTTAACGTTGCAGGTGGGGAAGAAGGCGGACACGATCATCCTGCCGCTCGAGCTGCTCCGGCAGCTGAAGCTGGCCGACTTCGCCGACGGCGGCGAGCACCACCAGTGGCAGCGCCGGCAGCTCAAGCTCCTGGAGGCTGGCCTCGTCCACCACCCGTCCCTTCCCGCTGGACCGCCTCAACGCCCCAGTGCTCCGGTTCCGGGAGATCATGCAGGCCGCCGACGCGCGCGCCATCGACACCGGCAAGGCCTCGGACACCATGCGCGCCCTCTGCGACGCCGTGCTCGAACTCGCCTGGCGCTCCGCTCCCGGCACGGGGCCTCCGGGCGAGGCCTGCCACTGGGCCGACGGGTACCCTCTCAATGTCATCCTCTACGTCTCGCTGCTCCAGGCCATCTTTGACCTCAAGGAGGAGACCGTTGTGCTCGACGAGGTGGACGAACTCCTGGAGCTCATAAGGCGGACATGGACGACGCTGGGGGTCGAAAAGATGATCCACAACGCGTGCTTCGCTTGGGTCCTCTTCCAGCAGTACGTGGCCACCGGGCAGATGGAGCCGGACCTCGCCGGCGCCGCACTCACGGTGCTCGGTGATGTGGCGGTCGACGCCAGGCAGGAGGACCGTGGCCCGGCGTACGCCCAGGTGCTCTCCAGAGTTCTCGGAGCGATACATGACTGGTCGGAGAAACGATTGCTTGACTACCATGAATGGTACGGGAAGGGCATGGCTGCAACCGGCGGCGCTGCGGCAATGGTGAGTGCCCTGTCGCTGGCACTTTCCACGAGCAATATCATCGCAGAGAGTGTGCCTGGGATGGGCATCGCTTTGGCAAACTTCGAGCACCAAGGCGACGGCATCAGGAGCTTCGCTGGCAACCGTGTGGATCACTACGTCAGGTGCTCCATGAGAAATGTCTTCACCAAGGTTAGTGTGGCCACAGTTTCAATGCCGTGCCTAGATGTTGTAGATGTTGAGAATTCCTCTGCTGATTTGATGGATGCAATACCACAGACACTGGAGAACGAGCTCGGGCAAGGAAACAGCATGATCATCCAACGCGACGACGATCCCAGCGAGATCGTGGCACGGCTCGCCCAGGACACAGGAGCAGCTGGCCCAGTTCGAGCTGGAGAACTTCAGCCCGGTGCTGAAGCGGTGGCACCCGTTCCCGGGCGCCGCCGCCGTGGTCACCCTCCACAGCTGCTACGGCGTCGTGCTGAAGCAGTACGTGGCCAAGGCCACGTGCCTGACCAACGAGCTCGTGCACGTGCTGCACGCGGCGGGCAGGCTCGAGAAGGCCCTGGTGCCGATGATGGTCGCCGACGTGGTGGACAGCGACGATGGCGGCAGGTCGTTGGTCAGCGAGGTCGTCCCCTACAACGTGGAGTCCCTCGTGGCGCGCTTCCTCAGGACTTGGATCGAGGAGAGGCTCAGGATTGCCAGGGAGTGCCTCCTGAGGGCCAAAGACACCGAGGTCTCTGTCCGTCAACACACGTGCGTGTCCAGTGGATTCAATTCGATCTTATACCAAATCTTCACGGTTTTCTCATCATGTCGTGCAGAGCTGGACACCGAAGTCCAAAGGCGAGCCGTATGCGCGATCCGCGGCGGAGCTGATGAAGCTGGCCAAGGCGACCGTCGACGAGTTCTTCGGGATCCCAGTGAACGTGAGGGACGACATGGTTCAGAACGTCGCCGACGGCTTGAGTGCCATCTTTCAGGAGTACATCACCTTCCTCGCATCTTGTGGTATGCTGACGATCACGACCTGCACAGAAAAGCTGCAGCTCCTCGTACACCATCATTTCACAAGCTTTTGTGTTTGTTGGCTCAACAAAAAAAACAGGCACCAAGCAGAGCTACCTCCCGTCGCTACCTCCGCTGACCAGGTGCAACCAGGACTCGACGATCATCAGGCTCTGGAAGAAAGCGGCGACGCCATGCCGAGACCCCGGGGCGAGCCCACGTGGCCGCGTCCACCACAGCAGCCACAGCGCCTCCATCTCGGGCGGCAACAACCCGCGCCCGTCCACCAGCCGCGGCACGCAGCGCCTCTACGTCCGGCTCAACACCCTCCACTACATGCTCAGCCACATCCATTCGCTCGACAAATCCTTCTCCTTCTTCTCGCACGGCGGGCGCACCTCGCCGCTCCCGGCGCTGGCGTCCACGGCGAACCGCCACCTCACGCCGTCGTCCGGCCATTTCGACCGTGCCCGCGCCGCGGCGCAGTCGGCCATCGTCCATGTCGCCGAGGTCGCCGCGTACCGCCTCATCTTCTTGGACTCGCACCACTCGTTCTACGGCGGCCTCTACGTCGGCGGCGTCGCCGACGCCCGCATCCGCCCCGCGCTCCGCGCGCTGAAGCAGAACCTGTCGTTCCTCGTCTCCATCCTCGTCGACCGCGCGCAGCCGGTGGCCGTCCGGGAGGTGATGAAGGCCTCGTTCCAGGGGTTCCTGGTCGTCCTGCTAGCCGGTGGCAGCGACAGGAGCTTCACGTTGGAGGACCACGCGATGATCGAAGAGGACTTCCGCAGCCTGAAGCGAGCCTTCTGCACGTGCGGCGAGGGGCTCGTGTCCGAAGAGGTGGTCGAGGCCGAGGCCCGGGCCGCGGAAGGCGTCGTCGCGCTCATGGCACAGACGGCGGAGCAGCTCGTGGAGGAGTTTGGCATCGCGGTGTACGAGTGCACCGAGGCGGTCTCCGAGCGGCAGCGCCTACCGATGCCGCCGACGACCAGGCGGTGGAACCGCAGTGACCCAAACACCATCCTGCGCGTGGTGTGCCATCGCGATGACGAGGTCGCCAACCACTTCCTGAAGCGCACATTTCAGCTTCCCAAGAGGCGGTAACTGCTGACTGGGCTCGCAGGATGTTTTTATCGTTGTGGTGTGTGTGTGTTGCAGACTTCATTTTGAGTATATTAACATGGGGTGTATGTGTATTAATTTATTATAAGTATGTGAAAAACAAAGACGCTTGAATCATTTGCAGATGTAGTTTGAATTGCAGGAATGAAGGTCAAGGGAGGAGAATTTGTCTAAATATTGAAATTTTAAGCGATTTCTGTATTCCAGATGCTGATAACAAAATATTCCAGCATTTTTCAGTCCAGATAGCAATGCAACTCTCTGTACAGGTTAAAGTTTATTGTGTGTGCAATTCAGTATGGGAGGAAGGGGTAAGGTGCACAAATACAGTTGATCATATTGACAAGAGAATAATATTGAAATCATATTGACAGTGCCACAAAAAACACACCATACTGAGAATATGGATGAAAATGTAATGTTTACAAACATATGAAAGAATATGGATGACAGAAATGTAACTGGTTTCACAATCTCGCAATATCACAGACTCTATCTTTGCATTCCACCCCCATCACGGTGCTCTCTCTTCCTCCTAGCGGGAGGTGTTGTTCACTGTTCAGTACCAATCCACCATTTCATCATGCAAAATTCTGCACATGATTTACCATCTGAAAATTATACTTGGAAGAGCAAACATGAATTACATCAACAATCAGATTACTGAAACAAAGCTCACCTGGCCAAATCTGGTTCTGGTCCTCATAAATCCCCCTCTTGTGACCGGATCAGCCTCCTTGGCACTGCAGTTCCAATAGGCCCCCACCGTCCCCAGGATCGGCATGTCGTCCGGGGTTGGGCTCGGGGACCTCGACCGCCTCGGCGTTGAGTTGGCCGACGATATCTTGATGTCCTCCACGGTGAGGGCCCCAAGGATCGGTCGCTCCTCCCGGCTGATGGGCGAGTAGGACCGGACCGAGTTGCTCTCGGGCGTGCCTGAGGAACCGAGCCACGTGGAGAGGCTGGCGTCCACGGAGGCCTCCTGCTTGCTCGGCGTGCTGGGGGTGTAGCTGTAGTCCGAGAACGCCGGCCTCTCCTCCTTCCTCTTGGCCGCCGCCATCGCCGGTGGCTCGGCGAGGAGGTCCATCCGGTTTTCCCTGCTCCACCACAGTGGCGTTCTCCTTGTCCGAGGACTTGGGCGCGGCGGCAGCGCGGGGCTTGGGCCGGGTGAGGGTGAGGTTCTCTACGGAGGCGAGCACCCCTGGGGACTCCGCCGGAGGGCACGACGGGCACCGCTACCTGGCTGCCGGAATCCTTGGACGTCTTGCCAAACGGAAGCAGGAAGAGCGACTCGCACGCATCCTCCTCGCTGCGGCCGATGCCGAGGAGGCCGTGCTCGTCTTCGTCGTCGTCGATCGCGCACTCGTCGAGCCCGTCTTCGCCTTCCTCCTCCTCGTCCTCCTCGTCGTCGTCTTCAAACTCGTCGTACCCATCCTCCTCGGCGTCCTCGTAGTCGCTGTCGTTGTCGTTGCCGGCGCAGTTGCTGTACCTGTGGTTCAAGGGGAAGGCCTCGGACTTCGCGCACTCCGGCGCCAGCATCCAACCGTTCTCCCTGCTATCCCCACCATCCTCCGGGTCGGCTCCCTCGCCGTCGTCCTCCGGGATCGGGGCCGCCTCGAAGGTGGTGACGTTGGGGTCGAACGTCACCTTCTTCTTCACGACGGCCAGGCACATGTCGTCCGTGGAGTCCCTGAGAACAAGCACAATACACGCCACATGAAAAACGACGAGAGCGGGCGGCTCATCTCGGAGACCGAAACGGCAGCGATCCACGCACGAACCTCAACTCGAGGAGCGTCGCTAGGAGCGGCGCGGCGGCGGAGGCGGCCTCCCCATCCAGATCAACCTTCTTCGGCGTAACCCGCGGCACGGCCTGATCCCATCCCACATCACAAACAGATTCGATCAGACGATACGATCCATCCATCCAACCCTAGAACTCGATCGAGCAACGGGAGAAACAAAACAAAGCACACCCTAGAACTCGATCGGGCAACGGGGGAAACAGAACAAAGCGGGGCGAGTCGGTTACCCGGGCGCGGCCGTTGGGGGACTGTGCCGGCGACCGCTTGCGGCGGCGGCGGCGCTCCTTGGCCCCCCCGAAGCAGCCAAGGAAGCAGCCCATCGTGAACCGCGGGCGACGGCGTGAGGCAGCAGAGAGCGAGTGGGAGGGGATCGCGGGACAGTGGTGACTAGTGATGAGGAGGCGGCATTTTGGGGAGCGGCAAGGGGAAGGGGAGGAAAAACGGCAATTGGTGGGGTGGAGATGAAGCCGTTGGGGGAAAAAGGGCGAAGCGCCACGGCCGGTAACGGTCAAGTTGACCCAGCTGGCAAGTGACCGTTGGACGACGGAAGCCGTATGAGAGAGGGCTCCACCTGAAAGGAATCCGAGGGCCACCAAGAACGCGGGCTGGGCCAACATGGGCCGACTCTTTGTGGCCCGTGGTCATGCTTTGGACCACTAAACTACAGCTCAACCGTGGGCGTAGTAGATCTGGGCTGGGTCGACAATTTGTATAGCAGTGTCCACTTGTTCGGTCATGCAAGTGCAGAAGTTACTTTTACTGTCTTAATTTATTATTACTAGCAAATATGCCCGTGCGTTGCAACGGGAGAAAAGAAGTTACCAATCATTTATAGAAAAAGAAAACAAAAACGATGCATACCTATTTATATTCTACCTATTCTATAAAATTTAAAGTTACTCTGTCTATTTTGTATTTTTATATGATACTATATTTTAGCTTTTCTAGATATATAACCACATTATGTACTTAAATATATACTATGTTTAAATACATAATAAAGGTATGTTTGATAGAGCTATTGCTTTAGCCAAAATAGCTATTACCGTCACTTCTATAAAGAGCACCTTTGCATGGTTTTGACTTCTTGAGTAAGAGAAACGTGAAGTGAAACAACCTTTTCTAGTACATAAAAGGGATGAATTGTCGATAATATCTCTTTTTTTCCCCTTTTTTATCTTTATCTTTTAATTTTAATTATTTGTCGGATCCTCGACGTGTCCATCGACGTTGATGTACTGTTCGACAATGTCATATTGTCTCTGTGATGAAGGGCTACAGCAGCATGCGCCCGGACATGTACCCGACCAGTACAGCTTGTTCGTGTCACCGCCGCCTCCATGTTCTAGGCTGTGCCTTATGGCTCAATGGCCACCAGCAGAGCACCGTGTTGAGGGCACATATGCCAAAGGACTGATTGATATATGGATGGATATAGAGTAGTATTCATCTTCATATTTGTTTCCATATATACAAACTGAAATCATTTTAAAATATAAATATAGAACGTGAAAAGTCCAAACTCAATCTATCAGAATAGGAAAGGTAAAACCAGTAAAAGGAAATATGATTAGAATTCGCAACTTTCCAGTCTAACACCAGGGAAAAAGTTAACTTGATCCAGTCATAGATAGGACCAAGCAACGTGATTAGAAAAAAAATTAAAATAGGAACTCGGAAATTCAGGACGTGGGTGGTGAAATCAAGAGGAAAAATCAGAATAGAACTCAGATTAGGAAAAAAACAAAACAATCATAATAGAAACTCTTTTCGTGTATTGCCACAGAACCAAGTACAATACATAATACATAATAGAATTGGACTCTTTATCATTGCTAGACGCGAGTTGTTGTAACTCATATGAGCACAGGCTATATATAAATCTAGATGTAAAAAAATCTTCATGGTAGTTAGGAATAGGTGGGGAAAAAAAATGGATGGACGAAAAAAGATGAGCTGAAATTTTGTCTCTTTATTATTAGGTAGAGATTACGTCCCCACCACATCTCAAACTAAAGTGCAGGCATATAACGGCATAAACTTAGATGTGAAGATTAAATTCCGCAGATCATTTTGTTAATACAGTGTTTAATAGCAATCTGGACACTAGCTCATGTGATAAGTAGAACAAAAGATGCTGGTAGAAAGGATTAAAAAGGTACATTTGATGTTAATACATCAAATAGTATTGACAAAATCGATCTGAATCATGCATAGGAATTAGTAATGTTCGATTCTAATAGCATTTGCATTATCACATGAATCATTACTCTGCCAAAAACTCAGGATGCTGTTGGTATCCAAAATTAAACCAAAGAAAGGCATTCTTTCTCGGGTTTTTTTTAATCCTGTCTACCTACTGTATCCAGTGATCATTTCTAGGTCTTTGATGTAACTCCCAGTTAAAGGCCAGCTAAATATCCACCCGCTGCTGATCACCAGCTCGGCAATCATTGCAAAATGCACTTCCTTGCGTCCAAAGGACAGCCGGAGTCTGTTGGAATGAACTTATCTATGCATGATTGTTGCTGTACTGTTAGGGCCAAGCCGAAGACAGGAATACTGAGATACAGCTTTTTATACACATGATAGAATCCACCTGTGCAAGATGTATTTACATGATTGAGCATATGCATGTATCCAAATATTCATCATCTGAGTCGCTTGAGTCACTGCAAATTATGGAAAAGATAAAAGCATAGTTAGAGAAGGTTATTAAAATAATGATATTAAAATAATTTGTTCAAAACAGTAAGCTTCAGTAGGACTCCCCTGAAACTCCAACATAAACAAGATCGGCACAGCAACTTAAGTATAGCATGAAGCAGTAGCAATTGGAAAATATATCTGCTTTGTTACAAAGATAATCAGCTTCAAGGCTTAATGGCATCACACTCATGCCTGACCCCTTACCTATACATAAGGACAACTTTTTATCTCAATTAAAATAATATTCATAATACCTAATGTGGTTTTTAGTATAAATTGAATAATATTATTTTGGGAAATTTTAAAACAACGGAGGAAATTGTTAATTTGGAAACTATAATATCCTCACTTGGAAAATATATTTGTCAAGAAAAGCGCAAAGTTGGAAGACAACAGAGGGAAATTAATACTTTTTTTGCAAAAAGGTAACGCTAACAGAGGGAAATTAAAACCTTTTTTTTTGCAAAAAGGTAACTACAATATTCTCAGTTAGCAAATATAATAATGCAACCAGCCGCAACAGAGATCATTGTTGATTGCATTATATCATGACTAATTAATAATAACAAAGAATTCGATGAGTCTCAAAATCTACTAATAAAACAATAAAAGACTCGCTACTGTTAAAAAACAGAGGTAACAACTTCGCTGGTTCCCAAGAATTAAAGAGTGCAACAAATGTGATGTATTAAAAACAGAACATGCACGTTAACAAAGTCAAACGGCAGCTTGGTCAAAACAGGACCTGAGGAAATGATACTCACCTCATTATTGCCCTAGAAAGCTACAAGGCTACAGCTGCATAGATCATAACCCTAAAAGAAAATGTTCTGTTGGTTACAGTTAGCATGCATGTTCATACCACTAAAGCTCTAAGATCGAGCCAACAAACAAATCCTCAAGTAGCATGAAATTGGCGCAAATAAGATAGCTTCATGATTAAGTGACTGGTTGCAGCACCTAGCCAATCACGTTCAAGCGCAACACGACACAGATGTCGGCTGGGGCTTTCCCAAGTAAACCCTGTCTCTAACGCATGGAGCCACAAAGGGAGTAAGGGACTGTGATGTGCCTGTAGTTTGCAGAGTCTTGGATGGTTCCGTCAATCAAAACAGGGATGCAACTGCTGATTTATGTGTAGTCTTGGATGTGTGCGTGGACCGTGAAGGTGTGTGTAAGCGGGTGTGCATGTGTGAGGTGTATGTTGTGTATGGGCATATGTGTTCAGATACTACAGCAGTGCCCGCATGAGGCATAAAACAAAGTAGCATGAAATTTACATGTTATTTTCATATCTTACCAAAATCTACTTACTTCGCCTCTGGAGGTAAGACTATGGTCCATTACAGAGTAGTTGAAATTTGATGGGTTCCTATCATCCTATGTGGATTAAATAGGAACATCAAAAAAGGGTTATATTGACTCACTAAGTGCAGTATCATCTAAAACTGAGCTCTTGAGGAGTTACTGTTCTGGTTCAACCAATTTAATGTCTCAGATAAACAAATTTAATTGGAGACTAGTGATAAAGTACCATAAGTGGCCTCCACAGAAATTCTTCCAAGCAAGTGGAAAATGAACTTTTGGTTAGTGTGGTCAAACCCACTGAAGATTTTTTTTTCCCCATGTAATCAGATTCCTTTGCTCCACTGGGTCAACTAAACAGATTGGGAATCAGAATGGGTGGCCATGTGATCGTATCTAGTTCCAGCTGGCTGCTTAGACATACTAAGACAGAATTTTGTCCACCATTTCATTATTAGTGCAAACTAAAGCTTCAGATCCCATAAAAAGCGTTAGACATGGGCATAAAAGCATTAAACATCTCAACTCCAATGCATGAATAGAAACAGAGTTTTCAGGTGCAGCACAGGTTTTGTAATGTATATGCATGTGACCAGATTTAACATTGTCCACTTGGTCAATTGATTGCATAAGTACAAAATGATGAAAATAAGAAACTGGGCATTAGCTGTCTTAGATCTCTTTTCCTTAGGAGAACTAATTAACTTAACCCCTGAGTAGAGGAAGTTCATTCATTAGTTGATAAAAAGAGAACGAATTCAACAATCTACTGTTAATTAATATGTGGAACTCCGCATGAATGATTGATAAATGTTCAGAAAACCACAAAATTTTCAGTTCATCTAGACGGCCTAAACTAAATAAAGTGATTGGCACCGTTGAACTAGACAGCTCATCATCTGACTAGAAAGCCAGAAATAGCACAGCATTCAGAACATAACACTTGCAGTCATTCGTCACTACATCGTAACACTGGCAGTCATTCATCACTACATTGCATTTTCCAAAAATGTTTACCAATGAACACAATACATAAACTGAACTTTAGAATAACACCAGTGAGCACCTTTTGTGCTTGTAATGCAGCAGAACAGTATATCGAAAGCAAACAAGAAAAAAACATGCAAACAGGACTCATTAGAAATACAGTAGAGTTCAACATTTACTCTCCCTCCCTCTTCCAACAATTAACAGCAGAGAGTATGCCTTTAACCTAAGTTACAAACTTTGCCTAAACTTTACTAGACAAGAAATTCACATTTAGAGCATGTTCAGTATCTCGATAACGACAAACTTCTCAGTTTTTATTCAGGTCTCCAAGTTACTTCAGAAAAAGGTAACCACAGGCATTGAACCAACTTTCTTGAATTAGATGATTGAAAGCTCCCAAGCTCAATCATTCCGTTAGACTTGCTGAGAATGGAAGATTACGACATCCCCAACAAAACACATGTCCTAAAGTCATACCCTGCCAGACAAGATACCATCCAATAACCGAAACCACTCTAGTTGAAGCTGCAGCTCCAGACAAATAATCGGATCATCATTATTCCCGTTTCCCGCTTTACATAGTCTTAGCAAATGTTGCCACAGGACACTTATAGCTATCCTTATAATTCCATTTGTGCAAATTATTGCAACCTCACCAACAAGCAAAAATTACACAGAACTCGTCTAACTCAATAGTATAATCTGGTGTCAAAGGAAGTTTGCTAACAGGTAGCATCAACCAATCATTAAAAATTGCACCAACGCATTGTGAAAGGGCACATAAAATGAAAGTGGGGATGGTTGTTTTCGACGTACCTAGGCTGAAACTCCTTGACATCGGTGAGCTTGCTGCCATGCCTATCTTTCCATTGCACACGGCGGTTGGACCCCTTGCGGCCCTTCCGCGCCATGCCGCCAGGCCCAGGCGTCTGCCGCGGCAGCAGCGCCTTGCGCTCGCCGGCAGCGGCGTCGTCCCTGGAGCCAATGCCCCCGGAGGAAGCAGACCGTGAGACCGCCGCCGGAGAGGAAGGGGGCGGGTTCTTACCGCCGCCGTTGCACGACGAGCTCCTGAGGAAGCGGCGATCCATCGCCGGGTGGCATCAACTCCCCGTCGCGCAAGCTTGATCCATTCGATTCGCTTTCTGCGGCTCGCGTTCGGAGCTCCTCAAATTGGCAGCTCGGGCTCGATGCGAATACTGCATAGGGTGAAAAACTGAGCCGGATCTCGAGGTCGGGACTGATCGCGATTTTGAAAAAGGCCCAATCCAGATTTCAGAAAAAGAGGAAACAACGAACAGCAATCAAGCGATTCCAAAATAAAAGGGAGAAAATATCCAGAAAGCAGAACGTTCAAGCGAAAACTAACGGGGAATCGAATCTAACCACACGGTTGGCGATAAGCTCGGAGACGGAGAGTAAGCTAACCGAATTCGCCGCGGAATCGGAGGCGGGGGAGGGGATTTGTGGACCGAAGGGGGCGAATTTGGAGCCGGGGCGATGCAAGGTTGCCGGAATTTTGAGACGATGGATTGGATTGGGTTGGAGGATTTGTGGAGGAATCGCGGGAGAGCGAAACAGGCGAGCAGGTATAGCCGTATAGGCAGAGAGGCACGCAGGTTGACGCAGGTTTGGGGCCTTGGCCCTTTTGGGGAGGGGTGGCGCCGAACCCGCGCGGCGCGCGTGTAAGTTCCATTGTTCGTTCGCCGCCTGTGGATATCATGTCCTACGTGTTTTTTTTTTTGTGTGGTGGTGGGGGCGACGTAGTTACACTGTGTCACCGGGCGGTAATGGATTGAGATTAAAATCTACATAGGTAGAGAAATCTAATTAACAAAGTGAAAAGTAGAGTACAATCCAAATTAACGTGAAGTAAAATAACTCATGTTATAAATTCATTCTATTGCTTTTTTTAAGTCAAAATCCATATAAAAACGATCTAATAATAGTAAAATTAATACAACTGCATGATGCCTCCATGTCAAAAGTCTAACTATATAATTAATTAAAAATTCTTGTGTTCATAATATAACTTTTGGTTAAATCAAGATGAGATGAAGTATTTGAAACTTGTTATTAAGGAGGCATTGAAGTAGTAGAATGGCTCCTACACTCGCTTTCGCGTCTCATAATGTTGCCTCCGGAGCATGACACACTTTTGAATCAACCCTCCCTCCCCCCTACTTCCAAACACAAAAAAATCTCAACATATTGTTCTTTTACCTCATTAGACGAAGTCCTTCGTGTTGTGTTGATTTACAAGCAATCAAGATGCTGGTGATTTGTCAAGTTTATATTTCTTTGTTTGGAGCAACTATGCCCCTCAAAAGTCCAGTTCTTTCGGTGGGTCCTAGTATAGAAAGATTAAGCACCGATACAACTTGGAGCTAAAATGATAATTGGCGGTGATGTCTATCCCATGTGCAAAGAAGCCTCAAAAACCACCGTTCAACTCGTCTTGAGGTGTACCTTCCTACCCTCACTCGCAATGCTTGTTCTCTTTTGGGCATCAACACTTCCATGATCGAGGTGAGTAGAATTAAGGTCTCAAGACCGTCGACCCTTCTAATCGATCACTATAACATCTTACTTTGATATGATGGTCACTCTAGAAACACCAAGTGAAAATGTGGTCTTCAACAGGTTTGTGCCATCCATACCATGCCTCCTTAGTGGCGTGCCAAGACGCCATCATCTCATGAACTTTTGGCGTGATCACATGTAATCCAATGCGTGACACACAAAAGGAACTGTGTTTCTTCCCCTTTAGATGCAATGCTACTTGTAATCAGATGATTTGCAATTTATTGTACTTTTATGTGGCCATATTCTCACTTACCCTTAGATTAAGGGAAAATTGGTTGTGTAGCACCGAAAGATCGCGATCTCCGTAAAATACCAAAAGTTTGCGCCCCGTAAAATACCACCGAAAGGTTGGACTCTGATCTGAAAGTACCATTCTGTTAAAATGAAGTGAATACAAAAATACCCCTCCGTGAGAACCAAATAAACAGCAGCATGTCCCACCATATATTTTGGCACATACGAGGACATTTAATATAAGCACATATAAGCACGTATATTCGCAATATATTCTCCACATACAGTAGTTTAGACATAGCAAAGGGGACGGTGCTAACACATACATAGTTCAACACATGCATCCATAGTCTAACTAGATCATAACGGCAGTAGAACACATAGCATTTGCACTAATAAAGCCATTGTTTAGCCTATGATAAGCCTTCTTGCAATTCCTCCTGGGGATATGTCTGCTGCAGCCCTGCTCCTTGTTGTAGGTCCTGGACTAAGAGGACTAGTCGAAGCTGCCATCCTTCTTGTTGTTGGCCCTGGACTAACAGGTGGTTGTGTGAGAGGACTAGTAGAAGTTGCAGATACTTTCTTGGATTTTTTGGGAGCTTTTTTGCAGCTAGATGTACTGCCCTTTTCTTTCCTTTTCCTACACAACAGAAGGTATCAGCCGTACTTAATAAAAAGATCATGTTACAAAAAAAAAGTGACTGGGGTCAAGTTACCTTGAATTAGTAGGAGCTGCCGGTGGCAATTCAACAAATGAGTTCGGTTCAGTACAACCCTTCTCAATATGCCCAAACCGAAGCACCTTTTGCATTGGTAAGGACCCCTTTTTCCCCGGCTCACCCTTACTTTTGATCCTCTTCACTCTTGGCCTACCTGCGGACCTTTCAAGTTTTGGAGGCACCATTACAAACCCAGGATCAACAATAGGCCACTGTGACTTGTCAACCATTGGGTTGACCCCAAACTGATAAGTAGCCTTGAAACGTTGAACTGAGTAGTAATCATGAACAAAGTCATCAGGTTTAATTTGTCTAAGAGAACCTATAAAGGCTATAACATGGGTGCAAGGTTTTCCAGAAATATGCCACTGACCACATGAACATGTCTTGCTTTCAAGGTCCACAGCATGCCTCCAAGGATAGTTGTCTTTAGTCAATCCAGATACCTCTGCCTTGAGACCACCACTCCCCTTAATTGTGTACTTCAAGTTTCTACTCTTCATCTTTAGCTCATTTATAACACTAGGGAGAATTGAACCTTCAAGTTTGTTAGCTATGCGCTGCCTCATAGCTATCTTTTCCATGATCATCACCCTAATTGTGTCAACGAGAACATCCACAGGCAACCCTTTGGTCTCTTTAATCCAGTTGTTGAAGCACTCGGATATGTTGTTGTTCACATAATCAACCTTGCACTCCCCTGAGAACTTAGCTCGAGACCAAAGTTGTTTGTGCTCTGCTTGCAAGTAAGGAATTGCTTCGGACAATTCTCGTAATTTTGTCCCAAAGCCATTGATGCCTCCTAGTAGTACATGCCCAAGCACAAGGCCACATGTACTTTAGAACATCTCCATCAAAGTGCTTCCTAAAATTCTGCATGAGGTGCCTAAAACACTCTCTACGCTCAACGTCACCATTGAAGACATTATGGACTAAGCCTTTGCAAGCATCCCTCTGTATGGATTGTGAGCCCATGTGGAGTCCCTATTGCCCTCTTCAATTGCTTCAAAAACCATGTCCAGTCAGCTTTTGTCTCCTTGTAAAAAATTCTATATGCCACCGGGTACATCCAATTGTGTCCATCAATTCTTTGTTCTTTGCAGACTAGTCGTCCATTATATTTACCCGTGAGGTGAGTAGAATCAACCCCAAAGGTACGACTGCAACCCGCAAGAAATCCGTCCACACATGCTTTGATGGCCACAAACATCCTAGAAAAAATAGACTTGTCCAC
Organism: Chrysopogon serrulatus; assembly: GCA_015844335.1. Taxonomy (NCBI): domain Eukaryota; kingdom Viridiplantae; phylum Streptophyta; class Magnoliopsida; order Poales; family Poaceae; genus Chrysopogon; species Chrysopogon serrulatus. Next base: position 37,541 of record JADLZL010004897.1, on the reverse strand, counting down.
TCTTCTTGTCATTCTTGCAATCAATCTCTACTATGCTTCCGGGACATGTAGCTTCTAACTCGGCTTTGAAACTCCACAACATTCTGAAACTTTCATCCCAAGTGCCATGTAGGCCTTGTAGTGCAAGTTGCGTTCCTTCCCACACCTTATTATATGACATTTTGATTGGGAACTGTCTTTCTAGCTGATCTTGCACCTTCTTTGCTCCCAACTCGGAGTGGACTTGAGTATGTCCGTTGCCCTATTAGCAATCCAAGCTTTGCTAGCCTCCTTACCCCTCACTTGGTGGTCTTTAAACAAGTATGTAGGGAACCTATTGACACAACCTGAAAAATAATAGAAGATATGTGATCTGAATTTAGTGCTTAAATATGGAGACAACATGAAAAAAAAAAAAGCAATTGCATATTCTGAAATTATGGACAGGACATGAAAAAAAATTGCATAGTCAGAAATTAGAATACCATGAAAGTGGGGCAACCACGAAGTTTCTTTGCATGAACTTTCCATCCACACCCTGATTCTGCACATCTTGCCCTATATCTTGATTTGTCACTTTGTGCTCTACAAATGTTTGAAACTCTCTTTTTATGGCATATTGCTTGATCATCAATATGAAGGCATTTTTGTCGAAATGTCGAACCGCCCTTTATATCGGGGTTGTCTTTATCATATGTAGTGAGTGGAACATACGGAGCATCCCGCATCATGGTGGCTTCATCACTTGGCACGCCTCTCGGGATCTCTCGGCTTCAGTTACATCCTTGCTGCTGTCCATTTTCTTCTTTTCTTGCTGCACTTTCTCATTATTACTTCGTACTTCATGTACCTTATTGAAATACCTCCACTCTTCATCAGCTCCAACTGGATCATCTCCCTCATGGTCAACACCAGGCTCCACATAATGGTCACCCTCCTCCTCTATTCTAAGGACCAAAGAAATGTAACACCAAGTTGAGGTTGCAAGGCCCATTCTAGACCATCCAACTCTACACTCACATGCATCCCCCAAACATTTCTGTGACCTATTCTCACGTCATTTTCTTCATTTGATACTTGTCTTTCATTCTCCATTTCAGTCACAGTCAAAGCCATATTAACATGCCGACATCTATCTACAAATCATGATAAACTCCACCATTTTTGAAGCTCGCAAAGAAAAGTTAGAAGCTCTTGGTCAAGTACAAAGACGAACTGTTCGTTATTCACCCATAAACCCGGTTTGCTTCCCGATAGCTAGCCCAACCGAAGTGCTTTGAAAACATCTTTCTCCATGTCAATGATGGAGTACTCTTTCTGCATCTACCCACCAATCCAAGCGTCTCGCCCTTTTTGTACACGATCGATCATCCTCAACAGTTGAGTAGGAGGAAACATCAATCACTACTCTACATGCATTGGTCCGACGATCTCGAAATAGACATTAGCAATCACTAACCATCCTCGTACCGGATAGCACGCATTGATGAACCGGATATCACAAACAATCACATTTTGCAAATTACGAACCATTATGCAAAGAGAAAGTTAAGGATTCGTTCTTACCCATCGGGATCTCGGACGGATGCATTGGGCGGTCGTCTGCCAGGGGACGGGCAAAAGCGACCTCGCAAAGGCGTCTGCCAGGCGGTCGGAGACCTGGCGGAGGCATGTGTGCGGGGGCCGATCGCTACCTGGCGAGGTGCCGTTGGTTTTGGTGGCGGTGCCCAGGCCACGCTGGGGCGGCGGAGGTCCGCGGTCCTCCAGCAGCCAACCGAGCGGCCCAGCTCGATGCGTTTGTCTTTGGATGGGTGAGATAGGATAAGGTATGGGCAAATGCGTAATTTTGTCTTTGCATTTTAGGTGGAATACACAAAAAGTTGACGGAATGGTATTTTTCGGTTCACGGAGGCCTTTTCGTGGTGGTATTTTACGGGGGCCGCGAACCTTCGGTGGTATTTTACGGAGATCGCGATCTTTCGATGCTACACAACCAATTTTCCCTAGATGGCAGCAATTTTCTCTATGTGAAATAATTAATGTATGGATACAAATCTTTTATGGAGTATTTGGTTTGCAAAATGAAGTGACACATCATCATCTCACTATCTAGTTTTTGATGAGTTAATCTATCACCACCACTTTCATCGCAGCTAACAATTAGTATTAGTATATATCAAAAATCAGGTCATTCTATTAAATTTAAGAAATAGACATGATGCATCACTGTTTCTCAGATGGGTTGTTTCCCTCTACAGACATTGTATCAGCACTGATATACGTGGCAAATGTGGCCTCTGGGAACATGTTGCTTGTGTGGGTTCACTGTACGGTAGTGGGGGCAGTCATGGGCCAACATGGCACACCTCAAGGCGCGACAAATCTCGGTTGTGGGCTGAACAACAGGCTATATAGTGGTTGAACGTTGCTCGCATGATAAGAGAACATTTATGAGAAAATTTGTTTCTTGGGCCTAAATAGGTTGTGCTAAGAGAGGGCTCGGCATTGATGGTGACCTTAGCAGCAAGCGAGGCTTTGGCATGCGGCCCTTGAAGGTGGATCAGGATTTCTCAATTACTGACTCGAAGAAGTTCAGACATGCTAGCCGACCGTGATCCCATATCTACATTCAAGAGGATCTACTGCATGACTACATCATCTGTGCACAACATCATTAATTTATTTCTATGGTAGAGAATTAATTGGCATATATACTCACTATTTACAAATTAAAGAGGGACCGTATTATTCACATTATTTTACGTTCACCTCGTCGCTCTTTGTAGTCGTCGTCGGCCGTGAGGTGGGAGCCACAGGCCCACAACAATGCCACGTGAGCGGCGGCTCGATGGCTCGTCAGTCGTCACCTTTTTCATGTGGTGCCTGCCTTGTGTCGCCACCCGCGTTGGCCGTGCGCATTGTTGGGACCCTCGCCAGGCACGCTGCCTCGCTGCTCGCCGATGGCGATGGCGCTGCTCACTCGAACGCCCGACGACACATTGCTGCGTCGCATGCCCGGCCCCTCTGTGCTCGCGCTGCCGGCCGCCTACGCCTAGCCATTTTCCGAGTATGCCTGCGCACACTCGCGCCGCCCCCGCTTGAGCTGCCCGCACTTTGCGCAGCGAAAACGCACTTAAAGGACATGGTGAAATGGTGAATCGACTCGTCCACCAGCATTGGATCGTGTCAAAGCATCAAAAGCTCAAAGGCCCAAGCCTAGTGTCTATTTGGACCTGAATGGATTCGGCCCATGTAATGTCTAGCCCTTGAGGGAAGAGTAGCTATGAGTGGACAAACTTAGTCTAGATTAATGGGCTTTCAAAATAGTTAAATAGATATGTCAAGTCAAAGATCTAGAAGTCATGATTTTAGCTATTATTTGGTTTGCTATTAAAATTTACCGACTTTTTACATTTGACTTGCCAAATTTACAGTATTTTTTACCTAACTTTGGCTTGCCAAATCTTTGGCACAATAAATTTTAATCACATATTCTATTAAAAAAATTAGTCGCAAACCAAACAGGCTTTTAATAAGAACATAATTACTGAATACTATAAGCATTCCTCGTCCAAATCCGCTGTTCCCTCTTGCTCCCTTCGATTCCCTCTTCCTGATCCTGCCTAATGTAATTCTATGATAGCCTGTCATCCCAAATTACCGTGGCACCTTGCCATACTGTCATGGAACGAGTGACACGAAATGGATCTCAAGAAACTGATATGATAGTGATAGGCACAAGCTGCAGAGCTGCTCAGAAATCATGGAAACTAAATGAATAGATGATGGTTAGCTGAATAAAGCACACACAAACAGATCACATTTGCTTATAATGGTACATTTCCATTAGCTTTAGTCCAACAACCTGACAATTAATCCATGATTACAAGAACACATCCCTCTCCCTTGCCATGTCTATTTTCCTTCTCATTTCTTGAAAATAAAAGATAGTACTTCGTTAGGAAAAAAAGATAACTCTAACTCATGATGACATTAGGTTATTATGGTTCAACGCCGGCCACTCCTTATAAAGATACTTTCCCATCCTCTCATGCACGCAGCAGCGTCTTGTTCCATTGCAGCAGCTCGATCGGTCTCGGTGAGCTCAGGCGCGGTCAGCGCCGCCAGCGCCGGCGCCGGCCTTCGAGTTCCCCAGCGTGAGCTCCAGGTCCCCCTCGTCCATGTACTCCTCGCTCACCTTCTCCCCCTCCCACGCGCTGAAAGCCCCGCTCGCCTTCTCCCCCTCCCACGCGTTGAACGCTCCGGTCGCCTTCTCCCCCTCCCAAGCGGCGAACGCTCCGGTCGCCTTCTCCCCATCCCACGCGTTGAACGCGCCGCCGCTCCAGCCGAAGGAGAACCCGTGTGGAGCCACCTGTGCGTCACCGTCACGGGCGCCGGCGCCGCCACGAGCTGCTGCTGCCGCCGCCCACTCCCCGCTGCGGCTGCTCTGTCCCGGCCCCGATGAGTAGCTCCCAGCGTCGAAGTTGAACATGCTGTACGCCGGGGACTTGTTGGCCGCGGCGGCTGATATCTGCAGCCCCGTCAGCAGGCTCACCGGGTCGGCCGCCGCGGCCTCGCCGCGGACAGGGGTATGCGGCAGGGAGGCATAGCGGCTGGGGCCAGCGCTGGCGGCCCACGGCGACTGCACGTTGGAGACCGCGGCGGCGGCGGCGGCGGCGGCGTCCGACGCCCAGCGCGCCATCTTGTGGCGCGGCGGGGAGCCGTTCTGCGGCGTGACCGGCGCGCTGAAGGAGTAGCCGTCGGCGTAGGTCGTCGGAGTGGGAATTGAGCCACGGGACGAGGCCTCCGCCAATGCCGCGGCTGCTGCTGGCGCCGCCGTAGAAGAAGCTGCTGCCCCTGCCGCCGAAGTGGGACGGCGATGACGGGGAGCTGAGGCCGTTGTATGCTCGCGGGCTCACCGGGCAGGACACCATGCCGGGGCTCACCGAGTAGGACATGCCGTGCCTCACTGGAGAATACCCGGGAATGAAGGCAGCCATATACGGATCACTGCTACCCGGACCCGGAGGCTTGCATCCCTGCAGCACAAAACGAACAAACAGCTTCTTCAGAAATCCTGGCCCTGGCATAGGTGAACCACAATCACAAAACAAAATGCACGATTGTACAGTACAAAATATGAATCGTCAATTGAGATAGAATACTGAACCGAATCCAAATTGAATGTACTCGTCTAGAGTGTCATTTTGTTTTGTGATGATGAGTCGACTGTTTTACCGGCCTCCCCTTCTCTGCGCATGAAAACAGCTGATGCTCTACTGTCTAGCTATAGGAGGACAATCCAGCAGAACCAAAAACAAATGCCAACTCACAAGCAAGTCAAAACAAGTTGTAAAAGGAAACAAAAGTGATGAGCTTTAGAAAGTTTGGAAAGACATGCACCACGATTGCTTCCGTTTTGCCAAAGACAAAAGAAGTTATATAAGCAAAAGGAAAACAAAGTGAGGAACTTTAGTAGTCAGGACCGGTTTCTTCCTCTTTTTTTTTTTTTCCCAGGGGGAGGGGGGATGGCATAGCATCAAATGTTCACGCTCCAACTAGCAACTGATGAAGCAGCAGCATCGGAACAGGGCAACAGGCATGAAAAAAAAAAAAAAAAAAAAGACACGACGAAGGACAACGACAAGAATGTACAGGCACTGTTGTGTACGTATACCGTAACGGGACATAGTAGCTTCCATCAGAACCTGTGGCGGCCTGCCGGCCTGTGGACAGTGGCCGACGTGATGCCCTGCTTTGCCATGTCACATAGCCACGTATACACAAGACTATACAAGCGAAGGGAGCTCGCTCCCGGCTCCTCCAGTCTCGGGAGAAAGGCATTGAACAGGCTGGATAGATAACGATGACGGAACTGTCGTTTGGGAAAACAAGCTTTGGATTCTCGTTACGAATAAAACGAAACGGTAAAGATAGCCGGCTTGCAACTGCTGGTGGGACGCGACGCAGCTCTGCAAAGCGAAGCAGTGCAGGCCGAGCATTGAGCAAGAAATCCACGGCGAAATTCAGTAACAAACCGCTCTAATCATTCGAGATTTCGATCGCCAAGAACCAAACCAAAACGACGAAGGCCATGCATGGATGGATTCCAGCCGCCGGCAACCGTGCTCGGCCGGAACAAGCAAACAGATGGAGTGGATCAGTAGTCAGTACCTTGCGGTAGGTGGTGCCGTCAGGCTCGACGGTCCAGCCGGCCTCCTCGCAGAGCGCCTTGAGCACCTCGTTGTTGTCGCAGTGCCTGCGGAGGGCGTAGTTGCCGTGGGCGCGCAGGCCGGTGAAGATCTTGGACGCGATCGCCCGCCGGCGGCGCTCACGGCGCCGGTTGTTCTCGCGCTCCCTCCACGTCGGCACCCGCGGTGTCCCGGCCCCGGTCCCAGCAGCCGCGGCCTCTCCGGCACCGCCGGCTGCCGCTCCACCGCTACCGCCGGCGCCGCTCCCTCCCGCTCCTCCTTCCCCTCCGTTCATCGTGCCTCCCCAATCCCTCCGCGCTCAGAGCTCGATCGAGAGCTCGTCACGAAGAAGCTGCTGTTCTGGTGGTGGTGTGGTGCCTGCCTGGCTAGCTGGCTGCCGGTGCAGGTTTATACTACTCCACTAGTAACTGGCGGCCACCCCTCAGGCCGGGCACGCGAGAGGCGAAACGAGACTCATGCGCGCGCTGATGCTTGCGGTCCCAGGCCTGCCGTCCGCGCCGCGTCCGGCTGGCTCCATGCTGCAGGCACCGATATACCGGATCAAAATTGGGTACAAACTGTATCCGTCGTGTCTCTTTATATACATGGATGGATGGTTGTCACGTGTCCAGTTAACACAATCCGGCAACGCATGGCGGAGGCGGAAAAGCAGCGGGCGTGGGAGGCCACCGAAGCCGCATGCGGAGTATGCGAGGAAATCTGCTATGCGCGCCGTTGGATCGTGTTGATTGGATACGTGGCAACTAATTTATGACATTTATTATGTAGGGAGACACGGTAGATAAAGTTTGTATCAGAATTTTTTTTCTAATAATATACCAAATAGACTCATGCACCAGCACCACGTAGGCACTCACCACGTATAGCACGACAAGGTTGCGAAGCAAGCGTACGTGACCATCCAAAAAGTGATGCAAGGCCACAAGTAATAAGCCTCGCATTGCACGGTATGCATGGCTAGGGAGGAAACGATATAACACAAGCAGTCACAAATGTGTACACCTACATGATGTACGATGCTACTCGTGTCTTTTTCCTTTTTGTTTTTTTTTTTTTTTTTTTGGTGGGGGCGGGGGGTAGAACCGCCCCTATCTATACTCTGCCCTCTGGTTCCTTGGTGCTGAGGAAGCCGGTGAAGCAAAAAAAAAAAGGCAGTGATTTCACAGGCTTTAGTTTATTCTGAGAGAGGAGAGAAAAATAGTTTCTTAACAAAATGCACGAAGGAGCCAGAGCCCGGAGCCGCCCAAAGATCTACTTAACAAGATCTAATTATATTCTTTTATTTATTTAGCAACTTTTATTTACACTTTTGTCTCATGCCAATTGAAGCAGTGATTGAACATTACAGTGAGGCAATATTATATGAGTAATTAAATGAGAATATTTGGCATACCAGTACTAGTGTTCAAGTTATAATATTCGACGATACACGATAGATTGTCCACTACATTATGATATACTTAGCTCATTTTTCCAATTTTTTTTGTCTATTGCAATAATTACAAAGAAAAGCGCACCTATCATCTAAAGTTTAAATTTTTGACTTGACACAGATATGATCTCGTATCTTTTTTCGATCTATTATAGGATCTAGGGACACTTTCAATGATAGATGGCATGTCTATCAACAGCTGGATGTGTACCATGATCTGTAAAAAAAAAAAATCATTTAAAAATAACAGTAAAGACAAAACTCTCATCAAACGTGTTAGTGTAGTTTTCTGAATTCCTCAACTAGGAACTCTATAGAATAGTCAACAGGTCAACTGTGCATATTAACTATATTTTCTTTCATTTTGGCAACTTATAATTCACTCTATCTTCTGAATTAAAACACACCTAAACATTGTCCTGTTCGCTTCAGCTAAAAAAACGTTTTAGGTTATCAGCCAACAGTATTTTGTTTTCACATAAAATTAGTTGTTTCAATAGTATTTTGGCTTATCAGCCGACATATAAGTCCTGCCGAACACCTTCACTAGTAGCAGTAATTCAAATTTTGCAATACATATACGTATTGGACAGAGTCAACTTTGACTAGTATTTTTTAACATTGTGTTTTTGAAATATAACAAGATTGAGCATGCTTTTATGAGTTCAATTCGAGACAAACCTATCCATATCATTTTCAAAATTTCAAATTCAACACACTGTAATGTCTAACAAAATTTTGAAATATTAAATTTAGGAAAATCCTTATTATGTCACCTGAATTTGATTTAATATGATTTTTCAAAGATTTAGCCAAAATAAATAAAAAAGAAAAAATATTAGAAAATTTTTTGTACTAAATCATACCATACTATATACTCATTGTGTATATATGCTCATGTGGAGTCAAAAAAAAATATTTTCTATTTTATGTTTTTTTATTTACTATGATTTTAAAAAATTCAGCCAAAATAAATAAAAAAGGATAAAACGGTAAAACCACCATCAAAACTACTCCAAGAAAGTAAACGCATGGTTTGAAAAGTTAATGGAGGTAGTTTGTTTGGTTTTAAAGTTTAGAGAGAAAAAAAACGGACTTTCGCGAAGGTTGGAAAAGGAAAAGTAGATTTTTTCTTTTTTTTTTTTAAGTCGAACAAATAGAATTTGTCGAAAACGTGAGTACCACGCTGTATTGCGGCCCAACCCAAAGTAGCCCAGTCGCCGGCCTTGGAAAGCGAGAACACACCGGCCGACCGGCGGCCTCTCTCGCATCTCCTCGCGTGGCGTCCTCCCCCCCTCGCAAGCGGTGTGCATCGCATCGCCTTGTCGCCCCACGGCGTCTTGAAAAGGCTAACCCTAGTCGCAGGGGGTTCAGTGGTGCAGCCAAATCGAGGAAGGAGTTGGGCGGCGTCGCGGCCAGCATCTCCATGGCGCATGGGAACTACCAAACAGGCAAGAAGGGGGCAGTGCCGCGACGGTGTGGCTAGCTCAGCATCCGCTCTCCTCGCAGATGCGGCGCAGCACAGGGCAGGCAGGGTCGTCGGGCTGCGGCACCGGGCGCGTGCACACGGCCGCTCGGCGCCTCCTGTTTGCTGCGCAGTTCTGTATAAGTGCAGAGCAGCAGAGGCAGAAAACACTCAGCTACAGCAGGTTGTTCCAAATTTTGAATCCCTCATTGTTCATTCTTCAATTGTTGTAAGTACAAAACCGCAGCAGGTGCACAGAGTTTCTCACGAGGCTCAAGCTCTCATCTGTGCACAATATGTGCATGAGTGATCCTTTTGATCAGTTGTTATGTAGCTGCAAAAGTTTTCAGTTTCCCTAAGCTGGTGCCCTTGCCTAGTTTCCTGTTTTATGTAAACTTCGGATGGCATAGGTGGTATTTTGTGCTTTCACTTAGAAATCCGTGGCTATCTACTCCGTTATCCATCTTACTCAGCATTCACAATCCAGCTAGGTGGTTATGCCTTAGTTCTGATCTAGATGACATGAATGTTACTTCTTATCTGGGTCTTCCTAGCCTTATTCTGTACAGCATCATGTTGCTTTATCAGATTTATTGTATATATAATAATAATAAAAAGGCAAAATTTCTCCCCTCTTTTTTGGTACCATTATTTTGGTATGGTCTTTCATAACTAACTTCATGAATATTAAAACAGTCCCGGTTCATTTATATAATACATTACGGATTGGGCATGAGTACAATTAGAAATCGTATTCTAATTCTAACTCAAATAGAATAGATAGCTGAATAGAGATCTAATCCAAATCCAAATAGAAAAAAAGGTAAAGCCGGAGTTCCAACCTCGCCGGCCGTGCAGATACGGAGTAGATCGATTCCATCTGGTGCCCTGCAGCAGGCTGCAGGCCAAGCCAATGCCATCGACGTCGTCATCGTTTGTTTACTATGTGTACCTCATCCGATCCCATGAACACAAGCTTTATAATTTAATTAATTTATATCTACGTTGCACCGATACGGGATACGGATACGCCGATACCGATACGGCGATACCGCGATACTTCATTTTTCAAAATTAAGGATACGCCGATACGGCAGGTATATATATTACAAATAATAAATATAACTAATGAATATGTGTATAATGTATATTTAATAGTAATAGAAAACAACACAAAGAAATAGTGCAGCTGGTCATACAAACTATCACCATCTGCTATACTTATCTTGCTAGATTGCTATCTTTCTCGATAAATTGGATGGTATATGTAGGGTCCAGAAGTATCTAAGGTGTATCGGGATGTGTCAGGATGTATCGATGAAGTATCGAGATTAATTTTATTTATTTTTTCATCTTAATTGTCCGATACTTCTCCGATACGAGTATCGGTGGAGTATCGGGGTATCGGAGTATCGGATACGTATCTGATACCGGTACGGCACTTTGGTGATTTATATCCAATCGATCACAACTAGCTGTTGCAACATGCATGTTCATGAGCATGGACCTCCATCAAACTCTGCACAACACGCTCATACGCTTCCGATTGTTTTCTTAGTCTACTATCTACTGATTAACTTTCTACAAATTAAACAAACTGCCGCATAGCGCGCTCTTACTCCTCTCTTGACTGTTTTCTTAGTGACGATCCCAACATTTTTTTAAGTCTTACACAAGATATCCCATGGCAGAGCCGTTGTGATGAGGCATCCAAGTATAACTTATGGCGTGGACTTATACCGGCAACAACAAAAGGCCATTTGGAGTTCAGATGGAAACGATGAAGCGAGGCTATCGGTGTCACCCGTGCATTCGTTCTCCACAGTTGTTGGCGTACTCCCCCTTATTGTGGCAGAACCTTCCAAATTATATGGCCCACAAGCACCTGACATTGTCCCTAAGACCTCTGTCAGCCATACTTGTGTACCACATAACTTGAAAAGTTCTGTCGGGTGAAACCCCGATGACACCACGATCCTCCAGGATCCACTTCTTACAAAGAATTTGCAGTATTACAACCATTTATACAAACATAACAGAGTAGCGAAAGATTTACAAAAAAAGATTACAACATTTGATCAGAGTTTGATTAAACAAAACTTAACTGAGTTCGCGGAAGCAAGAATAGAACTTTGCAGAAGGAAGATATTCGATCATGCCAAGCCCACTGGTATGACCGAGTTAGCTTCACTAGTCATCACCTGCAACAGGGGTCAAACAAGCCCTGAGTACAAAAGTACTCCGCAAGACTTACCCGACCAAAAAGAGGGGAGAAGACTCAGGAATGCCGGTGATAGGAATCAAGGTAAGGCTTTAGCAAGAATCAAGGACACCTTTACGGAAAAGCGACTAATGTTGATCCTTACTAATCATTCTTATCTGATATTTTCATTAAGCATTAGGCTATCCATCTAGATTATCCTAGTCTAGAGCAAACACTTGTCAAACAAGATCTCGATTTCCAAAACTTTCCATCCTCAGCAACTTTCCTCATTACTACGATGCCGGGACTCGGATCAAGTCTCCCATATCGTGGAGCACCGACGATTCGAATCGCTTTATATACCCAACTGGGGCTTCCTAGCCACACGATGTATGCAGGACCAAACATCTCACATACATCAACTCACGCTTGCATTTCTCCAGACCAGAACGGGTCCTAGCCACGAGAGCACAGTACACCATCTCCCTACGCCGTCAGTCACAACCGTCGACGGTGCGCTCGTAGTGTGGGTACACGCTACTTCCCGTCCCGGTGTCCGTTCTCGTATGGATCGTACAAGGGAGCTTACCGCCATTAGCATGCGACTAGTAGTATCCAATAACCTCATGATCCCAGGGCCAAACAACGGACCTTAACCGACACAAGTGGACGACACTACACCAGGGCACTAGCCCATCCTGGTGCAAGTCACTCCACCGGCGTCTCGATTTACTCATCATCATGTTCTTATTGAGTACCCTTGACCCGATCGAAGTAAAGGATAAACAATAAGCAACATCAGGTTTTCGTAATTGCCCTCAACGGGGATATTGTTATCAAACTTTGAAAAACTTTTTTATTTATAAAGCCTAGGCTATCAGCGAGACTAAGCATATACTAAGTATTTTCAAATCAAAACAGGTTTCAGGGATAATATATCAAGGTACGGTAAATGCATTAGATAGGATATCACACAACTCCTACACTTAATGCATCATAACATCAACATAAAATTATAAAAGGATTTTCCAAATTCAAGGAAGGGTTTAATGCATCCGGGGCTTGCCTACGTTGCAGAGAAGGTTAGCTGTTAATCTTGACGTCGACACCTTCGGTGGATCCTTCTCGTCGGGGTTGGATCACCTGGACTTTCTCCGAAGTTTGATCATCGCGATCCTTCGCTCTCACGTGAACTATTCGTAATGAAATGATGCATGTCTTAGCATGATGGAATGCATGACATGATGCATGGGGTGCATAGATGAAACAACTTAACTCTTCATTAACTTGAGTACAACTTTCCTTCACGGTAAAGTTGCATTAAGAGATCATAACTAACATCGATGATAACGGACTAATGATGCGAGAACAATATATGTTGCCGAAGGTCATTAGGGTTAATGACCTAGGGTCATCACTCAATCCCAAAGTCAATCAAACCTATGGTGATTAAGATTAACTACTAATTTATTAACCATTTTTACAGTTGTTGAAAGCCGCTAATTAAACTTACTAATTACTTAGCTATTACCACACATGTGATATAGATTACTTCTACTACTACACAATCAAGCCATGAATCATTGGGGATGGCAGTAATGATTCATGGTCTCCAATCAACACTTAAATGGAAGCATTCCTAAGTGAAGCATTTCACTAATCACTTAAGCAAATTAAATAATTATTAAACATGTGAGCAAACTTTACATTTAAGCTATATAAAACAATGCCATGGACCAGGGAAGTTTACTGATCCATGGATCTCAAACAATACCACAGATCAAACAACAATTGATTAGTCAACTAATTAATTAAATAGTTATTTTATTTATTATTTTATAGCCATGAATCAAGGTAGAAATTAATTATAAAAACAAACTTGCTCAAAACAGTGCACAAATTTTAGTGAAGGTCACCCATAACATGAAAAGCTTGCTCCTAATTTTTCATGATTTTTGGATTAATATATTACTCTACAAAAATCAAACACTAAGCATTTCTTAATTAAAACATACAATTATTAAACAGGACAAAATTACTTAACATTCTGCACACATATTTTTCTATGAAACTACAACTCATGAGGATCACATATATATTTTTATCATATTTTTAATTGCCCAGAATATTCAATTATGAAATTATGAAAAATGGCATTTAAAAACCATAAAAGAAAAAAAGGAAAACACCTTCCTCTCCTTCGTGGGCCACTGTGGCGGCCCATGGCCCGACTTCGGCCTGCCCGGCCCGTGCGCGCGGCAGCCTGCCTGACTCCTCTCTCTCTCGGCCAGCGGCGGCGGCCCCCACCCGTCGCTCTCTCTTTCCCTTCTTCATTTCTCCGGCGGGGGGACGGGGGCGGCGGCACGGCTGCCGGCCGTTCTCGCCGGTGACCACCTCTCCGACGAAACCAACTTCATCAACAGACTCCCCTCACCGCGCCGCGCTCAACGAAAGCTCTTGAACGACCCATGCGCAAGACTACCGAGTACGCCGACGCGGCGTTCCTTGCGGCTCGGCGGGCGGGCGGCTCCTCGGCGACGACCAACGGCGGCGACCTAGGTGACCAGAGGGCCACTCACCAATGCAACTCAACACGACAAAGCTTTCCAAGCCGACAGCAGGCACTACGACGGATCCTATTGACGTGGGCCACGACACCGACGGCTGGAATGGCGGAGCTCACCGGAGCGGCTGCGTTCCGACCGATTCGGGCGATGATTGGTGACAAAAGGAGTTCGAGAGGATGGAGGAGTCTCACCACAGCGCGATGCTCGCGTTGGATTGACAGGAAGTGAAGCAGAGGGACTTGACCGCGGCGGAGGCGGAGCTCGGGCCCCGGCCGCCCGGCCATGAGGAAGAAAAGCAAAGATCGCCGCCTATTCCGGCGATGCTAGCTCGCGATTGGGGGTTTCTGTTGAGTCGCCAGAGATGGCGAAGATGTTGTCAAGGTGCCTGGGATGGTGGTGGCATGTGCTGTGTGAATTTGCTGGCAAGGATGAAGGAGCAGCGGCGGCGCCGAGAAGAAGAAGAGGAGGAATTGGCGATCGACGCCGGCTTTTATAGGGCGGGGATGGCTTGGCGAGGTGGCGAGCCTTCGCGAGCATGGCCAGTGGTTGGCTTCGCAGGATCGCCGGCGAGGACGCTAGAAGAGCCACGGCGGCGGCGACCGCCGGGTATGGGGGTGCGTGGCGAGGTGGCACCCCCACATCTACTGTAGCAGGACACCTCACTCATTTTATTTTCCAAATTACTCCCAGAAATTGTACTGTACATAAAAATCTCCCAAAATATCAATTGTGCAACTTTTCATGCTCTACAACTTTGATTAAAGGAGTCTGGTCAGAATCAAACTAGTTTTTGAATTTGAAATTCAAATTTGAAAAGGGGACAAAACCCTATCTTTTGGGATTCAAAATTACTTTCAAAATTTGAATAAAAGATGAAAATCTCCAAAAATAAAAGTTGTTCCATTTCTCAAGATCTACAACTTTCATTTAGGAAGTTTTTCATGAAAACAAATAATTTTTGAATTAGAGTTTAAAACTAAAAAGGGGGCAATTTCTAATTCAAACAACTTTTGAAATTACTTCAAATTTTTATTCAAAAACTTGAAAAACTTTATATGCCAAAGTTGTAGAGCTCAAAGAGATGTACAAACTGTATTTTGGAAGTTTTTCCAAAATTTTGAATATTTTGAGGTGAAATTGAGAAAGGGGTAAAACACCTTTGAAATTTAGGGTTTTCGAAAAGGAATTTCAAATTGATTCTTTGGGCAATTAATTAATGATGATGTGGCACTTTTCAAACCCAACCAATAGTACACTTTCAAAGTACAAAGCTCATACTTTGAAATAGTATCATTGGTTAGCAACTTTTATTTATAAAATTAATTATGGTTAGCTCACCAAAATTGAAAATGATATTCAAACCCCAACACTTAGCCATTTCTGGCTAGGGTTAGAATTTGAATTCCCATTTTAAATTTTGATTCTTTCTTTTGCATCATTGACTTGTAAAACATGTTTGAGATGTGAGTTAGGGTTAGCCAAGCACTTGCAAGCAACAAGGTTGGTTTTAATTGGTTGCTTTTATAAACAAGAATCAAACATGTGAATGGAATTTAAATGGCATACACATACACATATGATATAAAAGAGCGCAAACAGCCCTAGAACCGAATAAACTCATTTTAGTTATTCACATTAGGGTCCTCTAATTGTGAATGCTTATGATGACATGGCAGGTTTAGGTTAACGTAACACCGGGGGTGTTACACTTATCCGCACGCTCGTTACTGGATTCATCGCCTCTCCCGCTCTGCCTATTTTTCTTAGTCCCCTATCACCATCATCAGCCGCAACAACATAGGTCGCACGACGCCGTCCTAATTCTGCTTCGGGGCGGGTGGGTTGCAGTCGCCATCGGCGCTGAGGATGACAGGGCGGGTGTCGTGGATGAAAAGGCCCACCTGGCGAAAGCCATGGAGCAAGAGCTCCACCTCGCCTGCTTCTGCACCCGCTAAGCACGCCTCGTCACCCCCTTCCACGCTGACATTCTCTTCACCATCGTCTCAAACTGTCAAATGGAAAAGACTCTGCGCTCTTGCTCAGCTCAACCCAGGCGTTCGCAATGCTAGCCAACATTGTCGTGATCGTCTCCCTAGCCTACGCACCCTCCGCGTGCTAGCACGCTCCGTGCTCTTTGTCGTCGGGCTGCTCTCCCTGCCCTGGCTACTCACTTCTGAGGTACTAAAGTTGATGCAATTGTTTTATGACAATTATGGAATGCACAAGTTTAAGAGTTATATAGTGGTCAATGAGCATACGTTTGTACTTTTAAGTTCTGAATAAATGATGTTTTAAATTACTAAAATCCAAACTACTTAGTAAAACAAAGTGTGACTTGACATATTTTCATAATATATGGTCCCCGTAGCAACGCACGGGCATTTTTCCTAGTTGTATAATAAAGCATGGAATTGATATAACTTCTAAATTATGCATTTTATCCTTGCTTCTATGAACTATGGGTTTGTTAGCATACTACGGGTTGTTTAGGCGCTTATGTGAGATTCACCAGCTCTGCCACTGTGATACATATTAACTTCCTGATTTTGCAAAAATTATCAGGTGTACCGTGTACTGTGGACACCTGTGTCCTGTATCCACCCCTGGATTGGCTGGGGTTATTTAGTGCTGCGCTATTATATTCAAATACTCAATTCTGAACTATCTACTGAACTGAAATTGTCTTACTATTCACATTTCCCAGTCCAGTACAACAAGGATTTGGTAAGTAATACTGAGATATCCCAGTCTCCATGACTTCTAGTTTCTGGAGGCATGCGATTAACCAGGTTCCTCATGCATGATCAAAACCAAATGTATGGCACATTCTTTGGAATTAAAAAACCTCAACCAACCTATGAGGAACTAGGTGGTTTTTTAATTAAGAAGGATCAAACAACCAAATTTGCCTCAATGATGACTTGAACTTGGGTGTTCTGGGCATACTTCCACAGCCACAACCATCTTCCTTCGCATTGTTTGGAACTAGCTACTTGTATTAAGGTTTTAACCTTTAGGCTTCCTCATGGTGTGTGGCCTTTTCCATTTCTTATTTTGTGATTATGATGAAATTACATTGCATCAGCCTGCCTATGGTGAAAAGTATGTTGCAACGTTTTCATGCCTCAGTTTTTATTCTTTACAGGAAACCACATGGTGCCGAATGCTGTTATCTGTTAGACTCTTTGTAAGATACCATTATTGTTGACAAAATTCTGGGTCAAGGATCAAGATGAGTAGAAAAATACATGGTGAAAATGACTCTGAGAGAATCACTAGAGATGGGACAGCTGCCTGCACAAGACCTCTGAGCATTAAGGACATTATGCTGCGGCGTGAAAAGAAGGCTGCATCAGAATCTAAGAAAGCCAAGGAAGGGATAGAAAATGGTAAGGGCAAATCTACTCACTTGGAACAAGGAAGAGAACACAAAAGCAGAATGGATCCCAGAGATATGCCTGTGGAGGGTTCAAGAAAGGAGAAGAGTAGAGATGCAACAAGGGAGGGCTCCAAGAAAGAAAATCCGAGACATATACCAAGGGAAAATCCCAAAAAGGAGGACATGAGATATGCACAAAAGGAGGTATCCAAGAAGGACACCTCCAGAGATAGGACAAACACTGGTGTGAAGATGGATGAACTGAAAGATGCACCAATGGTTCTGGAGAAGGAAGGCCTGAGAGATGCACCAAAGAAGGCCTCCAAGAAACAGAGGTCCTCAGGAGACGATAATCATTCAGTTAGCAAAGACAAAGGCATTCATCATTCTCAGAAACTTGGCACAAGCATGGGTGGTCGGACTTATGAAAGCAAAGATAGAAATCTTAGTGAGATCAGAGAAAGAAAGGGTGATGTAATGAGATCTGAGTATCAAAAGGAACCTGGAAAAAGATGGAATGATGAAACCGTTGATGATGATAAAATAAAATTTAAGAGCGAGAAGCTTCGAAATGAGACAAAGAGAAAAGGCCGTAGCTTTGATAATGAGAGTTCGGAGGTAGATTGACCAATGTTGAAGAAACATGATTCTTCACGGTTCCAAGATTCCAAACATTTTGATAGAAATGCTGGAAGGAATGAGTATGCGAAACCATACTATGGAGAACCAGGGTTGAAAAGGAGAAGGTCCAGAAGCAGGGATCATGAGCAAGAAAGATATGACAGGTCTATCTCACCACCACTAAGGGAACAAAGGTATAATTACCGTGGGCGTGATTTTGACAAGTATCCTCCATACTACTGTATGGAGAAATCAAGGAGGAAGTATGCTGAAGATGATAAACACAGATCTTCTGGGAGTGGTGGATACAGTGGTGGGTCGCACCAGAGATATGAAAGCCGGCTTGGTGGATACTCACCAAGGAAAAAGAAAACATCACTGCAAGCTGAGCAGGCAACTACCAAGACTCCTTCCAAGGCCATTCAGTCCCCAGAAAAGAAATCAGCCACATGGGATCAGCCTCCTGTTAAAGCAAACCAATCTAACTTCCCTTCCACTTGCCTGCCAACTGTTGGCCAGATGGCTCCTGCTCCACTCAGTTTCAGCGCGATAAAGGACCCTTCAACTACAGTTGAGACAATGTTGGCGGCTAATAGTTTGACCGCAGATTTTGTCCAGCTTATACAAGCAACGCGCCCACTTAGGAGGTTGCACATTGAAAATTTACCAGATTCAGCTACGGAGGATAAGTTGATTGACTGCTTGAATGACTTCTTATTGCCTACTGGCGTTAAAACCCAGCGGTCTAAACCATGCCTCAGTTGTACGGTGAGCAAACTTCAATGCCATTCAATGCCAACTTTTGTTCCCACCATATCCCATTTTTTTATTAATATATATTGATATCCTTTTTTGGTTCGGTGCAGATAAACAGAGAAAAACGTCAGGCATTCGTGGAATTTCTTACACCAGAGGATGCTACAGCAGCTCTTTCTTTTGATGGAAGGTCTCTAAACGGATCAGCTTTGAGAATTCGACGCCCCAAAGAATATGCTGAAACAGTGGTAAGATTTCCATACTTCCACATTAATGTTGTTACAATTATATACATTTTAGTTTCTTCATTGATGTATGTCAATGACCTTTGAATTTTGTGCTTGGTTCTTGGCTTCTTGCCGAAACAGCCTCATAATTTTCCCATTCTATTTTGAGGATGTAACAATTACTAAAAGAACTATCATTAATAAATGAATTAGGTGGCAATGTTATTTTACAAAAGAACAATTGTTTTTTTGTCTCTGTAAAAGTTTTTTTTATTTAGCTAATATTTTGGTACAGAATTGCCACCTAATTTGGATCATGTAGTTCTTTTCTATGTACTGGGTGACCTAGTCATTTTGAATCAATGTTTTGATTTAGGTTTGAATCAAGGTATCCTGTAACTGATCTGGCATGACCTTGTTGGTCTATCATTTTTTTTCTTAAAAGAACTTGATCAGCCATGGAAAGCCTTCCTGGGATATTGCATGTAGGTACGACCTCAACCATGGCAGTCATTTGGTCAAGAAAATGCCCTGAACCGTCATGACTTGGGCTGGCACCATAGTCAGACACTAGGCTGGCACAAGGGGCAGCCAGACAACACAAGGCCAAAGCCCGCCCGTACTTTTGGGTTGCCCTCGTGGAGCCTTTGTTTAGGCACAAACTGGGAGTCTAACTCCCAACCAGCAGCTCGCAAACTTGTGTGGCTACCACAGCGCTACGAGTCTAGTCACAGCGTATCGATTTACTGATTCCCTTCTCTTTGCTGTGGACATGCCATTTACTTGTGCATGTAATTCTTCTAAATATTTGAATTTTTATATGTCATTGTGTGAAGCTGAATGTTTCGTTATTTTAATCTACTACTAATAATAGTTATGTGCCTCTGGTTTATATTTGGTTAAGTGAGAATGAGATCATCAAACCTTTCTGTTTCCTGCATATATGCATCTTGTTTTGCTGCAAAAGAAATCTTCCTCTTTTGAAAGGAATATTTGTTTAGCAATAATGATCGGCATAATATTAGTTGTAAGACTAGCATAAGTTTAGCTGTAATAAGACCTTAAATTCCACAGTCTTTCTGTTTAACTTCATTACTTGGTTGATTATCTTATCGGTTCCTTTTATCGCCTGACCTGTTTTGCATCCTAATGGCTCAGTAATGAAAATCATAGTGAAATCTATTTATTTCCAAAAGTTTCTGTTCATTTAGTGATTATGGGTGCAGTTTGAAGTTTGCATATTTGCATAAATATGCCATGTTTTACTCTTGACCTGATGCTCTAATCAGTTGGAAGTGAGAATCCTGGAATTGGTTGGTTAGCAATTGCATGGTTTTTGTAGCGTCCTGTGGCGCTGAGGGTATGCCTGGACGCCTAGGTGATATGGCGTAACTAGAGCCTGTGGCGTTCTGCGGTGCCTGGGGTACGTCTCTGCCCCTAGGCGGCTCCTAGGCAATGCCTCAAAAACCATGAGCAATTGGTACCTTCATTTCTTTTTTTGCATGGTGAACCTTGAAAATGTACAGATTGTATCTTCTATGAGTTAAAATTAGCTATATTTAGATTTATTCATGGTGCAAAAAGTAATAGAGTTGCTGTTTTGAATTTGTTAATGGCATATATTTCTATCATTCGACAAGTACCTGTCTGACGGTCATATTGAAATCTCTCAAATAGGGTATTTTAATTGGGTGTGTCATAATTCACGTTTAGCAGCATCATGAAGCAAAGGAATTGTAAAGCAGGCTTCCTGGTGTAGTGCAAATACTATGTGGCTTCTGCTACTTCAGAATTCATTGGCTGATTACACTACTGCAGACAGGCAAAGAGTCATTATGGTGCTCAGTTCATGGAAACATTAGGAAGACAGCTTGTAAGCATGGTTCAAGTAAATGTAATATTAGTAAAGATTTGAGTATTGATGGTTGCTAAGTGCTAACCTTAATTGTGCAAATATCTACAGCTGATGCAATTTGGCAGCAAGGGTTATCATTTAGACATTGACAACTTCAAAGTTATTCTGCATTTAGTTTAGCAAACTTTGACTTTTCTTTTGCTCTTGTTTGTGTTCAATTTCTAGCATTTTCTACTTCAGCTTATTTCATGGGTATTGCCTTACATCTTGGTTCCTCTATTTTATCTCTGGCCTCAACTTGGTATCTTTACTTGTAAAAAGACAAGATTAGTTCTTTTACATGTATAGATAGACATGGTTAGTTGTTGCACCCATAGCCAATAACAGAATATCACAGACAAATACAGTGAGATAGAAGTATAGTCTGGTTCAGCTTGGTCTGCTTGGCTAGATTGCCTTGTTTTTGTGCTGTATCACTATACCCACATGAATAGCTGAACAATAGGATCATGCAAATATGTGCACATAATAATAGTCCACAATTTTCCATCACTATTGGCTGTCCAGAATATCTGGAAAAGTCCACAGCAGAAGGAACCACGTTGGTTTTTCTGTATTATATTTAAGAGTGATAGATCATTGTTTTTTTCTTTGAGACTCCATTTTAAATGTGGTGACATTTGAAATTTTTAGATATTTTATTTAAATGTTAGTTCATTTTTTTCCTTGCAGAATGTAAACCCTGTTGATTTTTCTGTATTATATTTAGAGTGTTATGACATTGTTTTTCTTTGGAGATCTATGTTTTAAATGCGAGGACATTCAGATTTTTAGATATTTTATTTTAAATGTTAGTTCATAATTTTTTTCCTTGCAGAATGTAACTCCTAAGAAGCTTGCTGAAGAGACTGCTTTAATATCTGATGTTGTTGCAGATTCACCACACAAGGTAACATATGTAATTGGTTTCAGCTTGTTAGAATTTTTCGAAGAGAAAGCTGTCTCAAATTTCCAGACATTCTTGGTTTCCTGCCTGTTGTAGTTTTTTGGTTGTTCTGTGAGAACTCAGTTGAAGTAGAATTGGCTGTTGACAGCTATGATGTTACTCTGATGTCATGTCAGAATTTCTCCAATCGCTATTTTCAGTTCAAGTAGATTTGATTATTGACAGCTATGATGAAGTTACTCTGATGTCGTGTCAGAATTTCTTCAACCGCTATTTCACTGAATATCTGACTACTTTTTTTCATAATAACGTATATGTTTTCTGATTCACCTTTGAAATTTTCAGATTTTCATATCGGGGATTGCTGGAGTGATCTCATCTGAAATGGTAATATGATAGGCCATCAGTATCTGTGCTTTTATATATTAAGTATTTGTTTGTTGTTTGTGAGGATATTATAGCTTATATTCTTGACAAGTTACTGCACTCCTCTCTTTCAGCTAATGGAGATTGTTAGTGCATTTGGCCAATTAGCTGCATACCACTTTCTTTTTAACAATGAGCTCGGTGGACCCTGTGCATTTCTTGAGGTACGAGTGTTGTGTACATAAGCTAGAGTATATGATCATCATAGTCACTTCTGATCAATTTGATATGGACAGTATGCCGATCGCTCCATTACTTCTAAGGCATGTGCTGGCCTCAATGGGATGATGCTTGGTGGATGTGTACTGACTGCTGTGCATGTGTTTTCTAATCCTCCTGTGGAGGTATAACCATTTCGACCTATTTATTTACTGGCCTGTGTATGTTTCCATCATTTGAAATAGTATAGTGTTCTAGTTGAATTTTCAGGCTGCTAATGAGGATTCCCCATTTTATGGTATTCCTGACAACGCGAAATCTCTTCTGAAAGAACCAACTAAGGTCCTGCAGCTAAAAAATGTGGTATGTTGTAGTTTTATCTCTTCTCGCTTCAAGTTTTTAGTTAAATCAACAATGCTCTCCAAATCAAAAAAATTATGGCTTCATATGTTTCCTAAGTATTGTTAGGTTTTTTAGATCTCCTGAGTTCAAATTAATAGATAAACGATGCAACAATCTTGAACTCTGACACTAATGCATACCATTGAACAAAAAATTCAACCTGTCACTTGTTTTCACATATTTGAAGTTTGTAAAACAACTGTGCAACTTATGTAGTTTGAACGAGAAGAGTATATGCTACTTTCAAAATCTGAGCTGGAAGAAACATTGGAAGATGTACGTGTTGAATGCACAAGGTGCGTACAATTCTTTTACATTCCTTTTGTGTTATTGATTGTGGTGGATTTCAACTTACACTATGGGCAAGATCACAGGTTTGGAGCAGTCAAATCTATTAATTATGTCGAGTATCCTGCTGGTGGTGGCAGTGCTGCAGAGGATAACATAGTTGAGCTCAAGATTGAATGCACTGACTGTGCTGATACTGAAAACATTGAAAAGGCTATATCAGAATATTCTGCACCAATCAATCAGAGCATAGATGTTCTAAATCATTCTGACGCTTCGGAAACTAAGGATGTATATCTTATTCCAGAGAGTCAGGATCAGGACAAATACTTCCCATCAAATGCAGCACTTTGTGAGAGTAAAGCACCTGTAGCAGATGAGGACACAGAGGTTGATGAAACTCAATCTAGAGTTGCTCTCCCCACACCACAACATGCTGAAGCTGATCATACTCAAGCAGCTGTGGATGAGAATAAACATACAGAAGTAGGGGAGGTAATTGCCTCCGTACTGGACAATGGTGCAGTAGAAAAGAGTCATGAAGACCCAAGAACCTCAGAGATCTGTAATCCTGCTGAACCTACACACAAAGTGGAGGAACATGGAAGGTACTCTGAACAACAAGGTGCTGATGATGTGACTGAAGATCGTCCAGAAAAAGTTCCAGCTGTTGAGACCAGTGACACTAGTTTCGTGTTTGAACCTGGTTCTGTGCTTGTGGAGTTCATGCGGAAGGAGGCTGCATGCCTAGCCGCACATTCATTGCATGGGCGTCGTTTCGGGAACAGAACCGTGCATGCTGGATATGCTCCATATGATCTCTACTTGCAGAAATACCCAAGGTGATTCTCCGTTTGAGATAGCTGCTGGTGCTGCTCGGATGAGCTATGATACAAGCTTTTGCCTATGTGCCAGTAGTTTATAGACATCAGATTTAATAGTTTTGAGCCTTCGGGTCCAGTTAGTGGTACCGTTAGTCGGGCGAAATATTGGGAAATGTTGTTCCACAGTAGAATTAAATATTGGATGGACAATAGGGTACTGGATACAGATACAAGTGGTCGTTAACCATCCTTATAACTTTGCTATTAATGTTTTTGACATCAGAGATAGAACCCGATTACCCAAACACGCCCCACTCTTAAACCTTGTTCAGTTTGCTTCTGCGCTGTGCTTTCTGCCTGACCGTGGTGCTACCGTGAATTTCGTCATCTGCCGCCAGGAAGCAGAACGGTGGTAAATTGTTCGGCCCGTCGCCTTGTAGGTATGGTGACCACCGGCGTGCTGCCTCTGTCAGCTTGAACTACTCTCCCTGTCCTGAAAGATTGATTTCTAGAAACTATGTCAGTTAATTTTTAACTTTAATTAATTTTATAGAAAAAAGTAACAATATTTATGATATAAATTAAGCATATTATAAAAAATATATTCTATGATAAATCTAATGATACTAATTTGATAACATAAATTTTAATATTTTTTTATAAAATTTGGTCAAAGTTTAAAAAATTTTACTTAAGACAACTCTAGAAATCATTTTTTCAAGGACGGAGAGTGTATTTTCATATTCTCTCTCACAGAATTAACATTATGGTGTAGCTCCGGCTTTGGGTTATAGTCCTGCCTTAGGAGTTAAGATAGCGTGTTAGCTCTAGATTTGCTTCACTCTTGGAGTATTACATTGTGCAAATGAGAACTACATACAATATATATATACAATCTGAATAAAGCATTGCTTCACTCTTGGAGTATTACATTGTGCAAAAGTTGTGCATGAGCTTGCGCATCAAGCTTTTAGTTTACGTGAGGATCGAGTTTTTTTTTCCTTTCCTGAGTGCTCGGTTGTATTTTTTTTTTTTCGGTAATGCTACACCTAAGGCGTCCGTCTCAGCGTCGCGGATGGGCGCCGCTCCCCCCCCCCCCGCCGCTACTCCCTCCCCCCCCCCCCCCCCCCCCCCTCCCAGGCCGGCGGCACTCCTCCCCCCAGCGCCCAAGCTCCTCCCTCCCCCCCCCCCCCCCTCCCGACGGCCCGGCGGCGAGCTCCTCCGCCCCCCCCCCCCACGCTCGCGCCCCCCCGCCCCCCCGCTGCGGGTAGGCCTCCTCCTCCTCCTCCTCCTCCTCCTCCTCCAACTCCGGCGAAGCTTCCCGGGTTAGGGTTCAACCATTCCCTCCGGTGTAGATTCCGGCCGGCCGGCCCGGGCGGCGGTCGTCGACACGGCGGTGGTGGCGGGTTGGCCGGGCGTGAGCGAGGCGCGGCGGCGGCGCCCGCCCGTGCTGGGCGGGGCTGGATGGGCGGTGGGTATGGGTAGGCGGCGGGGGCGAACGCCGGCAACGGGGGGGGAAGAGAAGGCCGCCCCGGCGCTAGGGTTCACCGGAGACTCCGGCGAACCCCTAGCGCCCGCAGGGGGGCGGTGTCGGGGGCGGGGCGCGGGGGCGGGGCGCTGAAGGGAGGGAGCGAAGGGAGGGGACGCCGTCCGGGGCGCGGCGCGTCCGGACGTCCGGGCGGATGCATTACCCATTTTTTTTAGAAGCATGTCCTCGCTTGTAATGTAACCTTTACTCCCTAAATTTGCCCTCCAAAAATATTGACAGCCCATCATGGGCCATCATCTCTACAGCCCAGAATGTTCGATGTTGGGCTTGAAGTGGATGTAATCTTTCTTTTTGCGTTATAAAAGTCGGTTAAGTCGTCATGTCCTTCATTTCCCCCCAAATCGGCGAGGCCGCCACCAAATCGAAATCGCACCAATCAGCCTGCTCTCTCTCTCTCTCTCTGCCTGAAGCCCCCGAACCGAAGCAACCTGCAACTATGCCGTGGCCGTGGGTGATCCTTGCCCGTGTCCCCCGCGTCGTCGCAGGCGAAGCGCCGGCTGATGGAGAGGGTGCAGTGGAGGTCGAGACCGGCGCGCGGGCGGAGGAGGTTGACGAGGCGGAGCTCGACGCGGAAGCGGAGGTCGGGGCCGACTCGAGGGCGGAGGTCGCCCAAGTCGTGCAGGCGGAGTGGGTTGACGAGGCGGAGCTCGAATCGGAAGAGGAGGTCGAGGAAGATGCGCCGGCGGAGGCCGCGGAGCACGACCCGGAAGCGGAGGTCGAGGAAGACGACGCGCAGGCGGAGGTCACCTCGGAAGAGGATGTCGAGGAAGACGAGTCGGATGACGAGGAAGACGCGTCGGATGACGAGGGGGGCGTGGAGCACAGGGCTGACTTCGCCATCCCGGTCGCGCTGCCGCCGCGGATCACCGTCATGACCGCGGCCCCGACGGCCCATCCCGTCCGCAACTCTCCCGACAAGTACCCCTACGTGCTCGGCGTCGGCTCCGGTTGCATCCTCTTCAACTTCGGCGTCGAGCCCTTCTACGGCGCGTGCTTCGATGACCGCCCCTGCACGAGCAACCTCGTCATGGTGCGCCACTTCGACTGCTCTGGCGTCGAGCAGGGCCACCCGACGACGGGCACCGCCGAGCGCATCCCCCCTCGCGACGGCAAGCACGCCGTCGTCTCCAACATCGAGAGCATCGGGTTCGTCTCCATCGGCCACGGCAAAGCCTACGTCATTGCCGAGCTCATGGTTCACAAGGGCCGCAGGCGCGCCATGCTCCTCCACTTTCATGGTGATTCCCACAGGTGGCAGCAGGAGACCACGCAAAACCCCTTGCCGAACGACACGAACCGCGACGGCGAGTGGGTTCCCTGCGGCGTGGTCTCCTACAAGAAGATCCTCTGGTGGTTCGATCTTTCATGGGGGATCATCAGCTTGGACCCTTTCCATGGCCTCGAAGAGCCTCCCCTGCGCTTTCACCGGCTCCCCGAAGGCCGCGCTCTCGACAAGGCCCCGCCCAACATCCACGACCACCGATGCATCGCCGAGAGCCAAGGCGGCCTGCGGTACGTGGAGATCATCATCCCTGGCCCTGAGGCTGAGGGCGAAGCAGCAACTGTGTCCATGTGGTCATGGATCCCCGCTGTCGACGCCGGCAACGATGAGACCATTGCGTGGGACATGAAGTACGCAATGAGCTTCGCAGAGATTTGGGAGGACTACAGCTACAAAGCGACCCGGCTGCCGCGCAAGGTTCCCGTGCTCGTGCTCGTGTGCCCGTCGGACGCCAATCTGGTCTACTTCGCCTTGGCGGATGAGGAGCGCCTCTTCAGCGTCAACGTGCCCGAGCGCAGAGTCGTGGACTTCGTCCAAGATTGCTACGAGCTGGTGACGCCGTGGCCAGCAGCTCCCTCGTGCCGCTACGTCCTCCCTTGGTTTCTGCCGCTGGATGTTGCCCAAGGTATGTAATACTAACATCTGTTTGATTGGCTAGCCTGCTACCTAGTGTTCCACATCCTGCATTGTGTGCTGCGTATCAGGTATATATCATCTCGAGTGCACCGAGATCGACTTAGCTTGATCTCTCTATCTTCTGTGATCATGCCGTGTTTGTATTATTGTGCAGTACTACTTCCTAGTACCACATGGCCTGTAATGGGCAGCCACTAACATATATATAGAGAAAAAAAAATGCAGTAGGAACTAAGAAACTTGTCTTGTTGATTAGTTGGAATAGATATGTTCTGGCAAAATGCAGTAGTGATTTGTGATCTAGAAGTAAAACTTGAATGTGGAGGCAAAGCAGTGTAAGAGGGAAATGCAGAGAACCTGTTTCATTTTGATATAATAGTAAGCTAGCTAATTAATTGGTTTTGTTCTCATAACCAAAATCAGGTGCAGATGGCTTAAAATGCTTTTTCGGTCAGCATCAATGTGGTGCATGCTCATGAATGCCGTGCTAATCTTTTACAGATTTTGGCTAGTCCAATTGTATTGATCACTAGCAGTATCCTTTGACGTCAGTAACTTGATTGCGCATGCTATTAGTTTCCCAGGAAATCAGATTTGCAGACTACTATAAGATGTGTCCTTTCGATATTATCACGCTGACAGCAAATATGTCTTTTATTTATTGTTGTTTTCATGTTACTGTAGTATTTTCTTGCTCTCCTCCGTTTCTATGTTAATTTGTGCCCTCAATCCCGATATTTACTTCTGTATATGTCACGTCTAAATAGCAGGCCATTATCATGGATCCATCTTCTCCGAATGCTGCCACCACCTTTTACAAATTTTCGTTTGGCCGTTTGTTGATTACTAGCAGAGTCAATTGCTGTCAGAAACTTGATTAATTGCGCATGTTGATAGATTCTCACGAAATAACAGAATTGCCGCATGTATAGCGCCTGTCATATTACTGCATGTCCATCAAGTATAGCAGTAATAGTAGTAATAAATAAGAGTAATTAACTTTCTTGTCATAAACAGAGTAACAGAACATTGCGACAGGACAGCATTTTTTTAACTTTACTCTGTGATTACTGTGTCAATCTTTTGGTATCCTTGGTTCTGATATTTAGTCATCAGTCACCGCTCTCTGACTAGCATTTCTTCTCTGAAGCTGTTGGCATAGATCCTTTTGCCGGCTCCGACGCTGAGCAGCTGCAAGCGGAATACGACAACACGCTGCAAGAAAAGTTAAAAGTAGACGACGACGGGGAGGAGCAGGAAGTCGACTGGGGCCTGCCGGAAATAACAGATGAGCTGCCGGTAGATGAATCCAGCGAGGAGGAGACGCTTCAAGTGAGCATGGATCCCGCGACCCTAGCCAGGCTGAAATCTGAGGTGAAGAAGTTCGCCGAGGACCACGAGGGACACAGGCCCAGGAGATGAGAGGGCGCCTTTTGAGTTTTGATTTGCAGTCTCAGCTAGGAAGCCATGGCGAACGTGATGGCGGTTCTCTCCGCCATGGGAACTTCGCCAAGAGCAAGAGAACTAAGAGAAGAGATAAAAAAAACTCAGCTGCTCCATGTTTTTCTTTTGACCTATACATGGTTCTTCGAGATGTACTTGATGGGTGGATGGAATGGACTCATTTCAAGATTTTGGCTGACATAACATGCTCATGGATGGAATGGACTCATTGCAGGATTTTGGCTGCCATAATCTACCATGACACTTTTTGTGTGCGTGACTGGTTTACATACCATTTATGTACAGGTTTTTCTATTTTGTTGCGAAATAAAGCGTATCATTGTTTGGTTGTCACTTCGGAGTGCTAATATTTGAAGTGTCATCATAACTTAGAATTCTATTCTTTTACGAACGTGCCTGACCACGTGTTTCATTAAGAGGAACTTGAATTGTCGTAATCTTTTAATGATTTTTTATTGTTGTCGGTTGGTACCATAATTTGGTACCTATGTACGAGATATGAATATGAATTCATATATGAAAAGGATCCGCTATTTGTCAATCCAATTTTTTCAAGATTTTCTTTTCACATGAACCTGTCATTCTTCTCTACAGCTGATTGAGAACATTATTGTTATGACAGGTTCCTCATTGCACATTTTTTTTTTAAAAAATGAATCAGGGAATCGACCATAATTTTTATGACACATTCATCGCACTGCAAAAATATTTAAAAAGTTGAAACCTTTGTATGAAAGTTGCCATTCCTGTAAACATGTTGATTGATTCAGGGTTAGTTATAGTCTGTATCCCTCAAAAGAGTTGATATATGTCATCTGAAAGGTTCTGCTGGGGCATTTTCTTCAAGAAGAGCAGCAGCCCTAAAACATTCAGCAGCTTCAATCGCTGCGCTGTCACCTTCAACTTCATAGAGTAAGCCAAGGTTGAACCAAGCAACATGGTTTGTTCTGTCTAGTCGCAACGCATCAGTTAAGAAGCATCTAACAGCAGGCAAGGGCTTCCCATAAAGCTGTCGAAGAACAGTAGCAGTTGATATCAAACTTGGTACATGTTTAGGGTCGAGATCTAAAGCTGTTGAGTATGCTTTCAGAGCCTCCTTCATAAAACCTTTGGCCTCACTTAGCTTTCCTGCATGGCATTTTTTTCAATAAATGCTAAGAATAGCAAGATATTGGAAAAATGGTTCTATATAGCCTCATAAATTGCGGAAGAAGAGTTGCTAATAATACAAAAAAACCACGATGCTAAGATCCTAAGCACAGGAAAATTATAATGAAATGGAGAAAATCACCTGTAGCATGACAAGCCAAGGGAGAATATGGACTGATAGATTTTATTTTGGATATGCAAAGTTCAGCATCCTTCCACTGAGACATTCTTAGGTACAAAAGCGCAAGATCATACCATGTTTTTATTTCCAGACTTTTATCAGTCCTGGTACCCTGCAAAAATAAGTAGCAGAAGACTGTAAGAGATTTTTCTTTTGTCAAATGACTTGCTTTTAAAATTAATAGTCACAGCTTGACTACTGCTTTCAATATGTAAAATGAATGCCCATGCAACAGTACTCTGTCTGTCATTATTCATAAAAGATGTGTTATTCCTCAAACCAATCTCGTAAAGGACATGGAAGAATGTGTACCCACCTGCAAGACAGAAATCCCAGCACCAAAACTCTTCGCCCTGAGTTGAATCAGAGCAAGAAGCTGTGTATACGTCTCAATTGCTTTCCTAAAGTGCCCCTGTGCAATCTGAATTTTGGCTTTGGTTTGCAATAGGTCTCCTTGAGACCACTTCCCAGCCTGATCTAATGCGGCATCTACAATGCACTCAGCATCTTCAAATCGTTTTTGGGCACTCATTATTCGAGCTATAAGCAGCCACGTCTTCAATTCTGACCCAGCCTCTAATTTCAACAGCTTCTTTGCATAACGAGCTGCTATATCTAACTTTCTCTGCACAGCATTTTCAAGGCTGAGACTGTATATTGTCCCGAAATCTCTGCTGTGCATCTTTTTTCCAGCATAAGCAAGCACCTCCAATGCTTCATGCTGCTGAGCAGCTCTCTCTATGTCAGTTGTAGCATATCTAGCTAGATTGGATAGGGACATTCCAAGCAAACGGCCTGCAACAACCTCCATTTGATCACACCCTCCATGCTGATTAGCAAGCGCTCTACGAGCATATAAAACTCCTTCTCCAGCATGGGCACCATCCTCGCCACAAACTTTTGAAGCCAGGAGAAGTTCTTTGAGACTATTTGAATCTTCTCCAGACTTCAATACCCTTCTAAGAAGATTCAGTGCAGTTAAATTGTCATCCGATGACAGATAGCACAATGCAACATTGTACAGCCATTCTCTATTGTCTAGAAGACCAGGTAATAGTGCTTCAAACTGACGAGCAAGAGGTTTCAACTGCCCTGACACAGACAGTGCAAAAGTTAAGTGATGCATCACAGTTGCATCCCTTTCAATCCTCTTAAGATTGAACTTCACCAATAGAATCAATAAAAGAAGAATAGCTTCTTCCAAATTATTCTGAGGTACAAATAAACCATCCAATTGACATCGAACCTTGGGAGGTCCAGCTTCACAGCCACTGTATAGTAGAAAAACAGCAAATTCTTTCTGTAGTTTAGCAATGGTCTTTGCATCAAGGTTCCAATTACTAACTAGAGCTCTCCTATATGAAGAGATAGTTTCAAGAGGAAAACCTCCTAGTTTCCAAAGCTCAGGAAGTAACTCAACTGCTCTGCATATTGTTTCATTCAAGTTGCAATCATTTCCAAAGTTGGGCAGCAAACCTTCAGGTGCTGCAGATTCCACGATATCCAATATTGCACTGCACTCACGTGCAGCCTCTGCAAAACCAAATTTAGTTGGAGTTATGTTTAAAGTAGTTCTGAAAAAATGAGAAAAAGAAGTGCAAAGAAGCTGGGGCTCTATACCTTCAAACTTTCCAAGATCATGCAATGCTAGAGATTTAAGATATATAGTCTCCATCAGTATAGTAACAGAATGGAAGGGCATTGTCAGAGAGCTAGAATGTGGGCGAGGCTTTTGCTGGCCAACATTTTTAACGACAGATTTTTTCATCTCAGGAATCAGTGCAGATATCTTTATCCCATCAAACACGCGAAGTGCTTCTTCAATATGTCCCCTTTGGTATTCTACCCTTCCAAGCAATGCCCTTGCTTCCTGAAATTGTTGAAACCATTACGATACACATCATCAGTTATGGAACATTGAAATTTTGATGGCTATCAGTCTTAAAAACATTACATCAATCATCAATACATGCACTCAAGAAGTGAAACAAAAAATCTAAATGTTGTTGCAATGAGCATACAAAAAGATGCAAGAGCTGTGGTTGCTTATCTACCTACTGCACCGTTTTCTGAAACTTTAATTAGTGCATTTTATTTGCCATACACTTGGAGTGCACATGGTCAAAAGATTTAGAATAAAACATCTGAGCTGCATGCAGAAGAACAAAATAGGAAGAAAATGGAAGACCAAGGAAGATAGTTTGTAACCAGCATATACCAACTGAGACAGTTCCATAAGGGAAAATGTTATCTGAAACTATTTAGGTGATTTCTTGACTCCCGTATATGGAACAGGCATAGACAGCATAGCCCAGGAACACATTTCAGCGGGTACATACCATCTTGAGGACACTTAGAGCTCTGTAAGTTTATTCACGAGAATGGTTATGCCATAGAATGGAGCACCAACCTCATAGTTAAGGGAGCCACCTCCCTGCAGCGACAACTCGGCCTCCTCCATGCCAACATTATTGACATGCCGCCCAGCCACAAGATTTGGATATGAGTACCGGCTGGTCATGCCATCCTTTATGTCTATGTTCTCTGATAATTGGATTGCCTGGTCCATCGTGTTCGTCTGATCGCCAGAGCACAGGCATTGCACTGACATGCGGTGTATAAATCTGCCAAATCTGCCCCTATCTTTCCTACCATTCATCCTGCCGCATCATGTTCAGTCGCCTTCCCTGTTGCAAACAACAATGCTTCAGAGAAGAATTTTACAGCTATCATACAGAAACCACATGTGTATATCCAATGCAATAACTAATCACAATCGAGCATGCTTCAGAGAAGCATTTTACAGCTATCATACAGAAACCACAGTATATACCCGATGCAATGCAATAAGCTAATCACAATCGAGCATGCTTCAGGATTTGGGACACGATTGCATAAAGTCCAATAGAGCAGTAATAATTAATAAAAATAAAGAATGATACAAATTTCGTTGCCAGCACACAAGTTCAATAAACTTGAATGATATACTGTCCAAATATTGTTGTGGGTCAGTCAGAAGCGTATTAAAAATATCGATTGCTAATCCCATCCTAAACTCCAATTGTAACGAATTGCCGAGCTCACAGGTAGTCCCCTGCTCACAGGATTCATACTCTAGACAGGTTCACCAGGGCAACAAATAAAAGAATAAAATTGAGAAAACGAAGACTATTGTTTGTACAGATAAAGGCAGGAAATACCAAATAGCTTGACGAATTCGCGCGCCTTGGGCCCTTGACCGCGCAAGGAACTGCCTCGGTTTCTTGCCGCTTGGCTTCCGCCGAAACAAATGAAATCGCCGATCAAACCCCGACCTTGTCCCCTGCTTGATCCCTCTAAACACCAATCCGGCCCCAATCGGAACCAAATTTGCCGAATCGGGGACCCAAGGCGATCGCGGGGCCGTGGGGGGCGAAGGGATCGAGGTGGGCGGGGAGCCGAGAGAGGACAACGATCCACCCTCGATCGCTTCCAATTCCGGAGCCAAATCCGAGGAAACGTAAACGCGGTAGAGACGACGGCTCACCCCGCTTGGAATTCTTGTTCGTTCCAGTTGGTTGAAACTTCAAAGAACCAAGGGTGTTGTCGCAATTAGAAAATCTTCTAGGGGGGCAGCGGGGAAAACAATATTTTTCCCTCCACACAAGTACTAGTACGGGTCGTGGAAAGTTTATTCAACCCCTCACAAAAAAAGGAAAAAGTTTACTCCGTAATTCAATCTTCTCGATCTCGACCACGCGTGCGATTTTTTTAATCGGGGCAGCAAAGCCTGATTAAGCGGGACGCACATGCTGTCCCAGTACGGGCCCACGTGTCATGGAGTATACCGCACTCCATAGCCCAACTGACAGCTCGAGTGCTCGTTGGGGACCGGGCCCACTCCGGCTCACGCGGCGGACCACGTGGCGCCTAACTTTGACCGCGCACTTGGGCCTCAATCGAGTGTCGCGGTCGGGCCGGACATTTGTGGGCTGAAGCTGTGGGCTGACTGGGCCGAAAAGCCCTCTTTGATAAAGGATAAAAAGTTGAAAGGCAGCAGGAGTTGGCAGAAATGAGCTGCAAATTGACGAGTTCGGATCTCAAGACATTTGAATCTATGTGTTTGATTGCACTTGAAATCATTGCTTCTTTCTCACAGCTCCTACAGTGCAGGCGCACGAAAATTCGTGAGATTTTGTTTTCAAAATTTTTTAGGCGTCTGAGATGTAGCATCGAAAGAAGAATTTCTGGTATATTTTATATTTTAAATAAAAAAAAAAGAAAAGCGAGATTGAAACGCACATTCGATCCGAAGAAGAAATTCGGACAAAGAAAGAAGGGCGAGAAAGAAACCATGGCAACATGACTAAGGCCATGTTCGGTTTTGGGGGATTAATTCCCCGTGTGGAACCAATCCAGAAAAGAATTAAGGTCATATGCGTGTGCAGCGAGACCAGCCATTCCCGGCCATCGCGAGTAGAGACTAGTGCGAGATGCCGCCATGAGGACGTAGAGCCGTAGGCGTCATGCTCGCCTCCGCAGGAATCGTTCCCGGACTCCAGAGCGGTGGTTTGATTCCTGGCGGAATGAGACCGTATAACAGGATTTTTTTTACGTAGACGGCCGTATAGCTGAGCAGACTTGATATACGCTATTTCGCGGGCTAATTGAACTGGATGGATCGGATACTGGCCTGGATCAAATACTGTGCTGCCGAACGAGGCCTAAATGAAACGCTATGAAAACCGTTCAGCTCCTTTATACAAAAATGTGGATCGTAGTGTGTTTATCTGTCTCCGAAAGCTATTGTGATCGAAGCTTTTGAAACGTCGAGCATGGCCTCCAATCATTTACAAATAGGACCAGGATAAGCCGCGACCTGTCGCGCAGAAGCAGAGCGCGCGACCCTACCGGACATCGGTGCATGTGTCCGTCTGTCTGATCCCCCACTCCCGGAGCTCCCTGTTGCATGTGGCGCATGTGGCTTTGGTCCCACTCCCTCCTACGGGATTCTGCTGCAGTATGTCCCACATCAACGTAAGTACAGAAAAGCAAAGTATTTTTTAAAAATTGCTATAATTTTTGAATGGTGTATCCGTTCTCAATTCCGTTTGCAATGGTGTGTTCGATGTGATGACGCGAATAAAACTAGACCCACTTGCCTATGTTTTAAAAAAGTTTATTTCAGTGGCAATTTATGTGTAGAAGTGTGCTAGTAGATTTATAAAAGAAGTTGCTACTATATAATACTAAACTTGCTACTAAAAAATATAATAAAGTTTTTACATGGTATGCACAAGCTCGAGGGGTAAAAAGAAAAATCAAAAGTTGCTACCATGTAAAACTAAAGTTGCTACTCCAAAAATTTTCTCAATTCATTAAATATTAGGCGTGTTTGGATGAAAGGACTAAAAAAGTAGTTCGTGTCAAATCCTGGTCAATACTTAAATATTAGGGGCGTCAGATACCAATAAAAAATAATTACAGATTCCATCAATACCCCATATGATGAATTAATTAAGCATAATTAATCCATCAATTGCACATTTTTACTGTAGCACAATATTACCAAATCATGGACTATTTAGGCTTAATAGTTTCGTCTCGCAAAATAACCTCTAGTTGATAAATTAGTTTTGTAATAGTCTTTAT
This sequence comes from Chrysopogon serrulatus, assembly GCA_015844335.1. Classification (NCBI taxonomy): domain Eukaryota; kingdom Viridiplantae; phylum Streptophyta; class Magnoliopsida; order Poales; family Poaceae; genus Chrysopogon; species Chrysopogon serrulatus. Next base: position 1,908 of record JADLZL010004897.1, on the reverse strand, counting down.
TTAATACTTCAAATTAGTGCCGCTACATTTGATGCGACTAGGATTAAAAGGTACAATTTGGTGGCAACTTAGTGCAACAAAAACTACAAATAGGTGTTGCACAAGTTGGGGGCAAATTCTGTTGTGGCAACTTGCAATGACTATCTTTTTGTGACAACTTACATATTGTAGGTGAGACAGCTAATATGTAGGATATGAAAGCAGTCAAACCTAAAATGGTGATTGATAACTGAAACTAAAAAAAAGAATTAAAAAAATAACTGAAAATTGAACTAAAAGACACTAAAAAATTAATCCGGGACGATTGCTCTTATGGTCACATGAGCAGACCGAGGAAGATAACATAAGCAATTACCTCGGCATAGATTTGGGAACATATTCGGACCTAAAATGGTGAACAAACACGAAACTAAAAATCACTGAAAAAAGAAATAAAATTCATAACTCATAAAAAATTGACTTAAAGAATTGAATGATACAACTAACTGAAATTGAATACTCATAAAACAGAAACTAAAGGGATAAAAATAAAAGTACAAGAAAATATAATATAATGAAACTAAAAAGAACACTAAAAGCTAGACGACCTTGTGTGTTTGGCAAATTTAATTTTAAAGTATGTAGCAAGTTGTATTTTTGATCGAGTGGCGATATCATAAAATGACAACTTCGAGAATTATGGCTTCCAAAAATATAAAAATTATACTGAAAACTGAAGGAAAAAAGGCTGGAAACTGAAACTAAAAGACACTAAAATGACAAATAGAATCTGGAAACTAAAGTAGGCACAAAAATCACTAAAATCTAGGAAACATGACTTGCTGTCAATTAAGCAGATTTATTACAATAGCAAGAAACCTGACTTGCTACCAACCAAAACTGAAATTAACAAGAAAATAAACTGAAATTGAAAAACAAAAATTAAAAACTAAAAGACGACAAAATGAAAAAGAAGAAAAATAAAACTGAAACTAATTTATTAAAAAACTAAAAATAGAAACTAAAAAAGTCAAGAAATGAAAAACAGAAACCGAAAACTATTGGCAATGGAAAACAAAAAAAACTGATTGGATTGTTAAAAAACAAAAACTGAAGTAACCGGAAGGTTCTTTGGCAGATAGGAATATATCGGCACCTTTACTATCAATCGAGGCAGGAGGCCCTATGTGCGTACTGTGTTCATGGGCTGGTGGGATCACGTGGCCTCTTTTGAGAAAAAAAAAAACCCCACAATGTATGCCTATCCACCACGCCACCAACCCACATTGCTGCCACAGGCCGCGGGCCTCCCGTCGCGCACTCCGGAGCTGGCGCGACCTGCCGCACAATAGAGTTTCCGTTACAAATAATACTCTTCTTGGTATCACGATTTTTATAAAAGTAATAACAACGTCCCATGTTCTACGTCCCCATTATTTGCCGAGCCTAGCGATCGAGCCATCGAGGGTCCAACACATTTTGGGTTCAGTCCAGACGCTTCCCGGTCCCGGGCATGCAGAACCCTACCTACAAAGGTGCAGCTGCTGCATGCACTGCACTGAACTTCACTGCGAGCATGAATGCACCGGAACTGCACTGAAACTTCACGGGCGTGCAGAATCGAGTCTGAGCTGGAGCTGATGAGATCATCAGGAGCAGCTGCCTCGGGCGCCGTCCCGCTATGTGAATACTGTACTCCTACAGGCATGCCGTATTCTACTACGACTACGAGTACAGGTACAGTACGTAGTGATACATGGCCGGCCACATTGCATGACGAGCAGCAGTAGCTTGACGCTGGTGGGACACAGGGTGACGGAAGCGATCAGACGAGGACGAGGACGATTCAAGCATTACTGTCTCCCCGGACGCAAAAAACGATTGGCATTTGATGTTTTGGGTCGCTCACAGTGAAAGCATAGCCATCCA